>JAOQGH010000062.1:10957531-10983353 GCA_025769975.1 Gallinago jamesoni | reverse complement strand
CTGGGGCAGACCAGGACTGGACATGAGTTTTGAAATCGCTGTACAACACACTGCTGGGGGGACTGTTTCTCAGTTTCTCAGTTTCCCCACTGAAATACAGAAGACCATGGCCTTGCCTTTGTGCAGCCCTCACATTTGCTTCAGAGCCTGTCTCTCCTGTGCAGTGCAGTGGTGCTGGAGCTATTGCAGGTCCAGAAGTGGGAGAACTGCACTAGCTTCTGCTGAAGCCCACTGTTGTCATGAGGCTGGTTCCAGTAGCTGTCACCTTGGGCACTGCAATGCATTCTGCAGCACAGATACTCCTTCTGTCTGCTCAACAGAGCCCGGTTTGCACCATTTGTATGTATAGCCCGTATCAGGACAAAAGTCTCTTGCACTTTCTGTGGGTGCTTCTTCCATGCCCAGACACTGGGATAACTCAGATGGTACAGTAATAAAAAAATTGGTCTCTGCATGAGAATTAAGGAAGTGAAAATGAAGAAAAATCAACTATTAGATAAATTTTTTAGGAAGTTAGTCTTATTCTGGTTTGTGACGGACATGAAGTAAGATTATTAAAGAGCCTAATTCTAACTGTATAGAATTACATTATAAGTAAAGTCTCTGCCGTTATATTCTGTTTCTTCCTCATATCTTCCCTCTTTCTCTGTAAGTCAAAGACAGTCTGATATGTGGGCATGATCTTTCCATATATAGTTTGTATAAGCCTCAAATAAGTAATGGGTGAGGAAAAAAAAGTCATACTTCTTTTAATCAGAAGATTTTCAGAGTCTAAGAGAGAAAACATTTTAAGCTCATACTTTTTAATCTAGATAATGTCAGTACTAATGTCAGTACACTTTTTTACTTTTTTTTACTCTTTCCCTTCGTCCAGGTATCACTGTAGATAAGCACGGATTTATTTACTTTGTTGACGGCACCATGATTCGGAAAATTGATGAGAACGGTGTGATCACAACAATAATAGGTTCGAATGGCCTCACATCAACCCAGCCATTGAGCTGTGACTCTGGAATGGACATCACTCAGGTAGACACTTCGTTTTCATGTATTGTCACTTCTCTACACATTGTGGAGACAGATAATTTAGTTTCTTGTACAAGGATTGTATGTCAGAATATGCTGGATAAATCAAATAATTCTGGTGTGCGCAGTATGGAGTGGATCTTCCATTCACATGATTATTGTAAGGTAAACCATATAAATATAAAGCTATGCACTGGAATATTTTTTTTTTCCAGGAGGTGGCATACAAATGTGTAGAAGGGGGTTATATAAAAAATACATAATGCTTTAGAGAGTTGCTTGCTACTTAGATAGATCTTCCAAGGAATCTATCAGAAGTTTAGAGTGCTTTCCTTTAGTCCAGCATTCATACTGCTTTGCTTGAACTACTAAATGGAAAAAATATATATTCTATGTATATCTAAGTCTGTTCTAAATCATGGAGGAGCATTATAGTAGGCAATTACACAACAGCAGTATTGTAGTGAAGTACTGCATTTCCATACATTTCTCAAAGTGCTTTTCATTTCTTATTTCAAGAGCAGCATAAAAGATACAGGACTACAAGACACTTATCACAACTCTTATGCTAAAAAACATATATAGATAAGCATGAAGAAATACAAATGGTACTCTCTAGTCAGTGAGCCACACTTACAGATACACCGAGGAAGGGATTGGCCTTTGCCAATAAATACTTGAAATGGGGGAAAAACTGTACTTGAAAAAATCTTTAGACATTCTAGTAACATACTAAAGTTCTATTATGGAACATGTAAGCTAATACCCAGGATTCAGTTAATTTTGCATTTTGTTTTCATTTCTTCAGTCCTTCAGAATTGGAAAATCACAGTTAAAATACACTGTGTAACAATGGTAAGAGCTTGTTCCTCATTTCTAAGTGAACTTTCAGTAATAGGAGGTGACTATGATCTTATATTCACACACATGAAGAATGTAGGGTCAATGTTTTGAGTAGTTCCTATCAAATTTCATGGGTACAAATAATGGAATCTAATGCTGCTGTCACAGAAACACTTGGGGATTTTATTACTAGAGTCAAAACAGAAGAATGTGTCTATGTTCCATTTCACGGTGTTGCACCCTAGGTATTTGCAAATGTGGGGAGGGGAACCTCAGCTTCTCCCTTCCCAATCTGGGATGGACAGGTCCAGTAGACACATAATTATTCCATGTAAAGCAGAACAGGGTCAGCTGGCTTAGTTGTGCTAAACCCAAGCTTAAACTGGACTGGTAATTGTCTTAAGATCATATGGCTTCTGGGCACCTTAGCTTTTGCTCTGGCACCTCTTCTTGAAGGATTGGCAGTCCTGCAGATGTTGAGCAGGAACCCACTACAGCAAGTCGCGCTCCTCAGCTGGAGGCACTGACTCTCCGCTCCATTGCTACATACCAGCTGGCAGGAGCGATGCTTCATGGAACCTAAAGCTGCCTGAAGCACATTTCCTTGCTGCTTGGATACTTCTAACAACTGCCTGGGGCATCAATAACCAGATTAGAGATCTCTGAGGTGCAGGGAATGGTGCCAGGTGCAACATCTGCTCCCTGCCTTCTCCTTGTGATGTGCATCTCCAGCTGTACAAATAATTGCTTTACTGGCCATATAATGTGTGGCTATGTATTTATGTTAAAATTTTTGCTCAGTAGCAAATTGTCTCACTAAATCTGAAATGGTGAGTTTTGTGGTTTTCAGTTCATTTTAAAAAATACAAATACTCTTTAGCAGGTATATTGCAGCAGGGAGTCTGGCAAATGCAGAAATAAAATGATTTTATTTTTTAAATGAAAATGAAATTTAGAAGGTAAAATTTTGGGGCTGAAATCAACTATGCTAAATTTTTAAGTAGATTTAAATAGCCCTAAAATCCTATTTTTTGGTAGGTTGGCTACTTGCTAGAAACAGGTTTAGTTTACCTTACTCTGCAACATAGTTCCAATACCATGGAGAAAGGGCTTCTGCAAAATCATAGAGAAGAAAAAGCACACCATAGAGCAAATTCTTCTTCATATTGGTCTCAGGACATCAGCATTCAGCTCATGTAGGGCCTTCTTTTCATAGAAGCAGAAATTGACTTTTTGTTTTCCATGAATAATCCAGGTGCTTCCATGCTGTAACACCTATAGGAAACTATTGCTGCACATTTTCCAAAATTTTTGCAAATTTTTCATCAGTCTGGGAAATCAAGATAAGTTCTTGACTTCCACATAGATTGAGATAATCCTCAGAGAAATTGTGAATGCATGCCAGTAAATGTTCTAAACAAGATATTAAATCATGGCACATTAAAGTGTCCCTAAAAGGTGGCCAGTCTCATTTTCTAAGTATGGTAATACTTACTATATAATTTTCTGTCACTAATAGTTGCAGTCACATTGTTGAAAGTCTGAAGTACAGGTGTACATATAGCTTTTGGAAGTGTTTCTTGTTTGGAGGATTTGTTTTGTGGGGGTTTAATTGAATCTACTTATTGAAATTTTTCACCAGATCCATACTTTAGAGGTTTTTCACCTACACAATAAATCACAGACATGAAATAAATGCTGAGAATGCATGTTCTGAAAAATAACTGTATCAAATTTGCTTAATAGTCTTTTCCCAAAATTTTCACTGATATCCAGAAAACTCTATGAAATAATCACATCCCGTTGAAGTCAATCATGTTAATCCGAAATTATATCAATGAAAATAAGGGCATGATATTTTCACCTAGTCAGAAACAATTGTATTTCCCTGCAAGACTGCTGGGTTTATTCCAAAATGGCATAAACATAAATGAAAAATGAATTTGGCCCATCTCCACTTAAATTGTTTTTTGGTTAAATTACAAATGGCATTTACATCGAGAGAATGTACGTTGCTCACAAATTTTGTGTTTAGAGGGACTTATGAAATAGGTTAATAAAATCAATTCTCAAAGCTAAATTTGTTCTGACAATAAAATCAACGACTTGCTCAAAATCAATATTTCTTGATTTACCAAAGTACAAAAATGTACTCTTGAAGTAAACACATAGAATAACTGCCCATTGCGAAAACTACCATAAATGACAAGCTTTCACTCTAAGGCATTCACTTTAATAAATGAGTTGATTATGAAAGGGTTTAATCATTTATTCCAATATCAGTTTTGATGGGAACACTTCTTATTAATCATTCTGTGTTTGTTATTCACCACCTTCTCATTCTTAAGCATAGTATTCTGCATTCATAACAGGGAGAGGGAAGGACAGCTGGGGTTGAAAAGATTATATGTTGTGGCAAATAAACCACCAAGCTCTGACTAATTACTTTGATCTCATACTTCACTGTGAGGATATTAATCTGATTTTAGAAGGAAAAGTGCATTCAGTTGAGGTGTTTGTATGGTATGCCAGAGCTCTCAGTACATGTACAAAACTTGGATAACTTTTCTTCTCAACACAGATGATTTTAGTGTTCTTCAATTACTCAATAAGTAATTCTTCAAATACTTAACAAATCAAAAGAAAATGGTTCTTCAGAGCTAGGTTTATGAATATATAGATGTGTATATAGTCACCATTGGCACCAGGATTTTAGCAGACACCTACATTAAAACCACTTATTCCAGTATCTTTCATTCGGATAGAGTTGGTCATACTTTTTGAAAATGCTGCCTCTGACACCCTGAATACTAGAACATGAACAAGACCTACATTTTAAAGGCAAAACATTTTTCAAGAATATCGAAAGGTGGTGTTGGTCTTCATTTGTTCTGTGATTTTATTCACCTCACTAATCTACAGCACCTGGAATCAGAATGCTGGACTTTTCAGATCAGTGCCACTGCTTCTTGGTCCTTGGCTGCTTCTAGGTCTGACTCCGATTCTTTATTTCTTCTTTGGAAGCTGTTTTGTTGCAGGTTAATTAAATGAATAATGAACCAATGATGAACCTTGTACTTCTGCATCTGAAGTGGAGGTCCCATGGAATGAGCTAACTGATCTCCCAGCTGTACGCTCTACTGAATATCTCCTTCTGTCAAATTGAAGCCCAGCTGAAGAGAATAGTTACCTCCTACATCTCCTACCTTTCCCATACCCTTTGGATAGGAAAGTTATTGTAGGTACTCTAACTCATGGACATAAGCTTTGGTCTAAAATACTCTAGTGACTTCTCAAATTGCTGCACTGCTGACTGCTCTCCAAACTTGCACCATCAGTGGGCTGGCTGGGTGGACCATCCCACAACAGGAACTGTGGCAGGGCCTCCTAGACACAACATGCAACAGAAGTGCAAAAAGAGAAGACTGGGCTGGAGAGTGCAAGGAGGAAAAGAGAGGGGATCACCATTCTGTTTCACTGCTTGATGAATTTGGGCTCAATCGGCTTAGATCAGAGGCATCTCTAGGTTGCTCTTTTTCTCAAATGTTCACACTCTTGTAGTCTTTGCTGCATCCCTAGGGTATGCAGAAAATTTGAAGCCTGGTTCTTGATAGCAAACGAGAGCACATTGTGTGAGTCTGTTAGTATTCTTTTCTTCACAGTAAATCAAAATCTTGGGCCAATTTCAAACAAATTTGTAGAGGAACACCAGCCTTCACAGCAATTAAATTCCTACACATTCCATAAAAAATATTAATCCAGTTGGAGGAGAAACACCTAAAAAGCCCTTCCAAAAGTAAGATATTGCAGCATGAGCTTTCTTTTATTAAACTCCAGAGATTCAGCACAGGATCTAATAAATACTCCATTCACAGGAAAAGCTTCATTTGGTGTTTGGATCTTATTAAATTCCCAAGTCAGTCAGCCATGAGACGGAAGTCCTTAGGAAACCAGACTTCATTAGATCCAGTGTTCATAGAAGTTATATTGATGTTGTGGGAGGTTTTGTGTGAAAGTAAAAACACTTCAGCTCAGCTTGAGTGATAAGCTTTGCTTCTTTTCTGCCTCCATTGCCGTGGTGAAAGCTGAGAAGAAAATTAGCAGATATTTCTACCATCTTGCAATTTCATCCTGTATGTTTCCTCCCAAGAGAAATATGTGGGCTGAATTTCCACCACCCTGAACCTCAAGTCATTTATACTGTGCGAATGGTAGCAGTATTTTGGAGCTGTTTAAACCAATCTTGAGCACGGTCCCTGGGAATATAGAGACCAAACATTTGCCAGGAAGCAGAAAAGAATCCCAAGAGCTTTCTCTTAGCCTGTAACCATGGCCTTGTTCTCGTGCTGATGTCAGTCCCACTAGGCATGAGTCTGTGCCAAAGCAATAGCTCGAGCCTGATTGATGGTGTTAATAACTGTCACTGCTGTGTTCCAAAATGAAAGGTCTGGTTTGAAGACTTTTTCTTGACATTTACACTTCATCAGCCTTTGTTCAGCAGTTCCCCACGTGAGAGACCCATCTATATTGTGTTGCTTCTCATAGACTTCAGTGACACCGCAAAATGTTTCGCTGCCTTATAAAAATGTGACAGTGTTACTTACGTAGGATATTTGCTTGCATAGGTCAAATTAAAAGGCAGATTTCTAGAACAGGGTTTAAAGGCGACCCACACATGGCAAGAATGCTATGTCCTGGACATTGAATGATGGAGGATAGGGAAGAGAGCAATAATGCTGTTGATGACTTACTTGAAATAGTGAAGTAAGAGACAGAATGCTGGAAAGCAGGAGTAAAGATGAGCAGAATTGCTTGAAAACGTAGTATATATCTCAAAAATGTAAACTCTGACATTGCTTCTGCAGTCACAAGTGCTGCCGGCAGTCCCCACCAGTGCCTGCACAGGCACAATATGCTTCAGTGGCATTGAGGAAGCCTTTTGAGCAGAACAAAAAGCTCCCAGGACATGGTGACCTCACTTGAAAGCAGTGATGAGGGTCTGCTCATCAGAGCAAGCACAGCCTGAACAGAACTTTCACTGGGTGTGTTTGGAAGCAGGAAAGGAAAATACGAAAGGCAAAAATATGATCTGATGGATGGGTGAGAAACAGGGGGAGTGAGCTTCCAGTAGAAAACACAATCTGATTTTAGGCTGAAGTACTTTTAAGCCAGGTTGAAAGTAGGATATCACAAAGCAACTCAGGATTACATGGAGCCAATTAATCAATTACTATTGCAGGTCAGAGGAAGACACACGATTCCTTTAGGTGTTTCTCTATATACTTGACAGTATATATTTTGTTCTTGTAAAAGCAGAAAGCACAAAATAGTATTTCATTGGCTCTTTTTAACACCAGATGCATAATATTCTAATTGTGTTAGAGTTGTGTGCCATCAAAAAGCATCAACTTTGTTTTCACTGTAGCAAAGTACTGCAAAAACTACCACTGCTCTTGATTTACTTTTAGTCTTCTGTGTGAGGCTTTTGATACATTGTTCTAGTTATGTGTAATTAATGCATCATAAATATTCCAAATTTCTGAACTGTGTTTTTCAGTGCTTTGCAGAAACATGCTTTATGTGTTTCGTGAAATCACTGAACAAAAAGCAGACAAAGCAGAAATGACAGTTTATAGGTCCTTTAATTTTTGTGGTCTTCCTTACAGAAGATTTTCAGAGCTTTTTTTTTTTAGAGAAGATCTTTATTACTGTTTTTTTTTTCTAATTTCTGCTGCATGAAGAAGCCCAGAAAAGCTGGGGTTTTTTTTCCCAGTATAAAATCTTATTTTCTGGTTCTTTTTATTCTGTTGCTTAATTTCATGGTTTTTATTCCCTGGCTTTGCTGGAGTACCAGAGAAGGTAACTAGAGTGGAAGTTGCAGCCTCAGCAAAATCAGCAACTGTGTTGCCAATTACTTCAGTGGAACTGGGACTTGTTGCTGGGTGCTTTTCCAAGTTTGATTGAAATGGTAGTGAGTGGCAAGTGTGCAGCAAGGAGCAACTGTGTCCTAAAAGAAAGTATGTGCTTCTGAAAAATAGACGAAACCAGATAGTGGCCAGGGCCTTTACTGAGACATTTTCAAACCTTTTTAAAAATGAGCTCCGCCCCGCAATTAATTGTTACCCTTTGTAAACCATAAATTTATACAAAATAATTCCAATCATAATAACGTATGTACGAACAAGCAGTCACTAGTATCCATACTTTGAAGCAAAACCAAGCTGAAAGCCTTTTTAAAAAAAGATCTTTGGGTAGAAGATAAAATAGTCTTTTCCCAGTGGTAGAGGAAAAGTTAAGTAGCCTCTCTTTAACAGGAACTATGAGAAAAGAGGCCCATAGGATAAGGACCTCAGGTGGAAAAAAGTGTGAGAGCTTGTGAATCAAACTTATAGGCGTATAATGTGCTTTTTAGAATATCAACCAGAAATCAGGATGGTTTAATCACAGCTAATTTATATTCTAATCAAATTATTCTATCACTGAATTTGAAATATTAGTCATAGAAGCGAGATGAAGTCACACTGCAATTTCTTCCTTAAAGCCCAAGTGCTCTTTTTGTATTGGTCACCTGTAAAACAGCAATTTGTTTCAATTACCTTCCATACATAATGCATTACTACTCAGTAAAAGACTATGTATATTTTAATCAACTCTTCCAGCGATTGCATCCTTTTCTTTGATTGTTGAGGCAGGGAGTGTTAGACACTTGATGGTGACATGAAGGAGAGCTAACAGACCTCTGCTCATGACTTTTCTCTTACTTTTTGCTATACAGAGACAGATATAAATTAGTTTTTTAATAATTTATTTCTAATAAGAAATTGCAAGGAGGAAGAAACCTCTCTAAGAATTGCATGGCTGGCAAGGAGGTAGCAGCTCAGCCCTGAGTCTAGGTGCTCTCAGATGCACTTTCCCAAATAATAGAAACATTCGCACTCACTAAATGCTGCCTGTGTGTGCATGAGGCCCCCGTACAGATCCACCTAACAATTCCAGCTCACCTAAGCTTCCTTGCCACTCCCAGGCTTCCTCTAGCTCACCCACTGTCCTTGCACAGCCAAGGCCCTAGCACACTGCCTAGTTTCTCAAACCCCTGGTCCTCTTTTAGCTCTCCAGGGAATGGGTTCTCAGCTGAGAAGCCTGGTTCATTTTGAGGCTCTCCTATCAGTCTTTCCCAAGGAACCAACTTACCTGGTTGCCTCCCTTTTATTCCTTGTGCGCAAGTAGCCTTTGATTATCTCTCTCATTTAAATATGGTTTCAGTACAATGGAGTCTAGTTGGTGAGTTATTTGGGGCAGAGGCCTTGTATCTTCTGTGTTGAATTATGGTGCTGAAAATGTTTAGCGCAGCTTTGCCAGACAGGTGGGAATCTGCAATGGGTTGAGATATATTGTCTACTGCATCTCACTTTTTTCATCTGTTGCGGAGACATAGTGGACAAAATGTACACATGAAGAATATATACACACACATAAAATATAACTATCCATGCATATATAATTTTGTCTACATATACATATGCATGGCTTCTATATGTAATGCAGAGCTACCATAAGTAATTGGATAGTGAAAAAAGCCCCAGTAAGGGCTGGTGAGAAGGGAATATAGGTGCTAGTGGAAGCATGCAGAGGCAGGCTGAGCAGATAATGCTCCTTCTTTTCTTTTAATCCAGTTGTTCACCTACATCAACTAATAACAAGACCTGATGGTGATTTCGGAAATAACTGCTTTGATGGATGTAACTCCTACATTAGCCATTTCTTTTAGGACTGTCAGGGTTGGTACTGTGTGTCTGTTGCTCTCTTCCTCTCACCAACCATGCCTTCACAAAGCTGCGGAGCAAAGGGCCTCCCATGGATGTAACAGGTTCTGTGTGTTGTAAAGGTGACAAAAATCAGAATTGAGCTTTACATGGAGCTGTTTTTACTGCCTCTATTCCAAGCCTTTCAGATTGCCCAGGGTATCCTGGTTCGGGTATTTGTAAATGTTGTATAGCATTAGGGGGAAGGAGACCAAAATGGCTGGCACAAGTCTGGAGTTTGAGTACAGGGCAGGTTTGAGGCCAGCAGTCACCAGAGGTGGTGGTGTCCATCCTGCAGAAATGTCACATGCTGCTGGGATAGAAATTGTTGTATTAACTAGGTCAGAAGAAGGTTGTCCTGCATCTTAGAGGAGTGAGGACTCCAAGGCTTTGGTCTCCTGGTCTATCTTCATAACAGCACAGATCAGGAGAAAGCTTACAGAAATAAAGGCATAAAACCAGCGTAAGTGATAAAAAAGTCATACGGGCATTTAATTATATCCTCAGGTCATTGAAATTTTACATAGCTGTAAACGGCTGCATTTGAAAGCTGTAGAAGAAAGTGGGTATGGTTGCATGACTGAAAGCGTTGCTCCCCAGTAACCAGCAGAAAAGGGGGGTCAAAAAACCCAATGCGGAGATATTTCTGGCCTGCAAATTGCTCCAGGTGCTAAGGGGAACGTGAAAGTCTGCAGATCCTGTCAAAACAACGCTGTAATAATAACAGCTTAAAAAGGGCAGGATTTTGAAATGTGTCAGCATGAGGGGACTCTAGAGGGTGTTGTTCCCTGGCTGCCTGGGTACTTCTTGGGTGTCAAAGCTGGTTATAAACCAAGACTGAAAAGGCTTTAGTACAAAGAAGTGTTGCTTCGGAAGTATTAGTGATCTCTCCAGTATTATTATTAGGAATAAGTTTGCCCTGAGTTTTTCTTACGGGCTGCTGAAGTCAAATGAAAGTAATCTGTGACAAACACAGAAAGTAGCATGGCAGAGGCTGCAGCCTGGGCAGTGACAGCTAAGAATGCCTGATTTCCTCTCTTCATGATACCATATTTGCTTCAGCATCTTTTCTACCCTTGCTTGTGTCAAATAAAAAAAAAAAAAAAAAAAAACATGAAAAGTCACTGTGTCAGTGGAGGAAAAAAAAATGCAAATGTCAAGCCAGAAATTGGTTGTATCCATTTGTAGCATGCCGGCCGGAGGTTACATTTATAGCTGTGCATTATGAAGTTAGGCCACAGAGAGAGACACAAACAGAATGATGGAGAGCACCATTTCCTGCAGTATGTTACTCTGACAATAACACTCACATTTACAAACAAATTAGCTAAAAATGTCTGAAGGACATTCAGCTTTTACAAACTGGGCCTCATCTCCTGCTGATAGATTCCTTTGGGATGGGTATGGCATGCAAAATGATACACTGCCTTGGAGAATAAATTTATGAAGTTTAGCAATGTAGGTCACATTGCAGGAAAATCATAAATGTCTGAACATCACTCAATAGCCATTCAATCAACTGCTCAAAGCAAAATGGGAGACTGAGCAGCGTGTAGCTGTCTCTGGTGAGAACTAGGAAAAGTCATGATACGATGTAAAACCCTTTGGGTCCTCTATCCATATGTATTTCTTTTTTCTTCTATTTTTCTTGCCAGTTAGGAGTTATATATCTGTGTCTGTATCACTAGTGACACCAAAATCACCGTGCTTTTTGGTATTACTACCATGAACTATAATAGGTTTTTTGGGTGGCTCGTGAAAGATATGCCAAAAATTTGGGAAATCAGGAGAGGTCAAATGGTTCAAACTGAGTATAAGTAGCCGAGTCATAAGGAACTAATTTCATTCTGAAATTATTTTTGTATGCTCACATCCAGAAGGATTTATAACTTAATGCCATTTGGTTCAGCCTTTTTGAATTTTGTTTGAAGTAATAAAGAAAATAAGACATTTTAAAGGGAGGTTTCTCGGTCAGCACTGTCTAGAGATTCTTGTTGCTTTCTGCATCTAAAAACTGCTAAAAGCCTGAGATCCAGAGATTTAGAGATGTTGAGAGCCATTCTGAAAACATCTAGCACCTTTGTAGATCTGGTGTCTTTCTAGATCTAGAGTTTTTTGGAGTGAGAAGGTCATCCATACCTTCTGGAGCATGCCTAGAGATGCACTAGAGCTTTTTCCTGGGATAGTTTAGAAGCTTTTTAGAGTTTTTTTTCTCAGAGCCTACCTAGCACTTCTCTGGAGCCCTTCTGCAGCCTCTTCTAGCTCGGCAGGCTTTTCTAGATCCAGCGTACTTATGGGCCCTTTCTGAATATAGAACTTTCTAGGGACCCCTTCTAGGTGTTCCTGCGTGTCCCAGTCCCCCACCCTTCTCTTTTTTTTCTTTGTTTTGCAAGAGGCTTTGTAGAGCTTTTCTGAGCCCTTCTAGGTCTGGAGCCTTCCTGTACCTTTCTAGATCTAGAGCTCAGCTACTGAAAATAAAAATTTTATTTAGCTATCTGGTTAGCTTTCCTGTTGGGAACCTAATTTCAGGTGCACTTTTAATATCTTTTTTTTTGGTTTATTTTTAAAAACTTTTTTGTAACACAAGAAAACCAAGTGCCTCACCTTTTACATCCAGGTAGTACCCATCCCAGCCTTGAGATGCATTATTTAGTTGAGTGGTTTTTCTTGAATTTTGCTTGAAAAAACATTAGTCCTAAACTTTGTCCTTGTAAGCTTTTCTTGCACAATCTGATAATCCAAATACATGTCACAGCAGTAACCAATGTCCTTAGTGGACAGAAATTTAATGCAGAGTGCCTGCTTACAGTCTCTGACTAGAATCAAACATCCTCTAGTGCATTTCTTGCAAGTATCTAATCAATATAAGTACTTACATAGAAAGACTGCTGCATGGAATGCAGTTGTCTGGTTTGTTCTGCAAAATGCAAGAAGCCTAATTTTTTAATTAGCTATTTGAAGTCTAACAGCAGTAGGTGTTTCCTTTCAATGCTGCACGCCAGCTAGTTAGATTATATTCATTTTGCTCAGTTGAATTAACTATTGTGTAAATGCTTGTGAAAAATTAATTGCAGAAAAATCATGTCACGAGAACAATTAATCCTGGTGCTAATTTCTCCATGTGAAAAAAATATATGCAATTTAAAGATAAAAATCAAACTTTTCTAAGGTTGTTTAATTCTCTGCTACCATTTAGTAAAGAATTAGTTACTCTTCCAATGGATTAAAAAAAGCTATTACTATTGAATTGTGTATCATTGTAGGAATTTGCTATAGAAGATGCCCTGCCATAAACTTGAATTGCAGAATATCTATTTTTCCCATCCTTTTTACTTTCACTTGCAGAAGTTGTGCTTGTGAGATTAATGGTGTAACTCTTAAGAGAAAGCTTAAACCACAGAAGTAAATTTGCATTTTCTCGTGAAAATTGGTGGAGTTAGCCTTTGTTTTGTTCCTTGCAGGATTGTGTTTTGCAGCCCCGATCTGGGTGAGGAGGCAGCTGTGGCTCCCATACACCCAACTGGCAACCTCCTGGCAGCAGCTCCTCATCCTTTACTTTCCTCAACCCTGGGATGAAATGGGCAGTGCTGTTGTCAAATCTATAGGAAGTTTTAATTTCAATACCTTAATTTAAATTTTAAGTCTGAGTTTGACTCAGGACTCGGGGTAGAGTCAGAGTATTTGGGTGGTATATTCACAATGGGTGATGTTGCTCAAAGACAGGGATTTTGCTTTCTTTGCTTTTTTTAGTTTTGGAAATTTCATTTCTATGTATCCTATCTTCCTCCCAGTTTTCAGGCCAGATGCGTATATGAACCTCAGCAGTTACTGGAAGCTAAAGACACTGTAACATACTAGCTCCAGCTTCTCGCTATTCTCAAACAGCTTTTAATTACTGTCTCAATTAAAGCTTTTCAAAATCTTCCTCCCACCTTTTCTGCATTGGCAGCACACTGGCTTTCTGTATCCAGAATTTCTGAACCCAAAATAGAAAGATGAGGCCAAAAACTAGTAAGAGATTTATTAAGATTTATGCAACCTTACTTTTGTGCTGTCTCATCTGACAAGTGCAGAACCTGGAAACACAAGTTAAAAAGTGAGGCAAAATGGCAAGAGTCCTGTTGTTAGCTAGATTTCCACCTGGTCCCACTCCTTCCTTTTGGCCATGCAAATTAACTGCAACAGTATGTTTGGAGGACATCTATTCCCACTCCAGCACTAGATCCACGTTTGGATTAGATTCAAATTCATGGTCTATTTTGAGATATTTTAATTGAAGAGCCTAAGATTGCTCCTCTCAGTGGTACCAGTCTGCTCAAAATACTTTGTAAATTCCTTCTGGGCATTTAACAAAGTATTTCTTTCATAGCCTGTATAAACTATGGGTACCATGTTTAAACAGACTTAAATGGTTTAGGAATCTAAGTCCCATTGATTTTCATAGTCAATGGGCTTATGTGATCTTGGATAATATTCCCTCTATTATTAAATAAAGACAGTGTGAAACCTGTCCCCATAGAAATCAACATTTTCTATCCATTTAGTAGACCCAAAAATCCTCATGTGATCTTTGAAGTTATGAAGCAGAAAAAAAAATCATTAAAAAAATTATGAAACAATAAGAGAGCTGCAGAGAAAGAACACAGTGAAGCCTGTGGCAAGTGAAGCAAAGACAAGCAGTGAAAACCATTGGAGTGGTGTCTTGCCTTCACTTTACTTTCCTGCACTGGGTTCTTTATCCACCAAAATAATTGATGGCAAAGGCAGGTTGGCAGGGAGACTACCCAAGCCATGATCCTAGAGAACTGGTGGCCTCAGACCTCTGAGCTGCATCTGTAAATGTGCCACAGCTGCTTTCCCAGCCCAGAGTAGAAAACAGCAGTCGTTAAGCTGCAAAACTCATTTATTTGAGTTTTCACTGGGGAACTATGAATGCAGAGAGAGCAACGTTTGTGAAGTTTAGAGCAGGCACTGCTACAGCTGAACTGTATAATTTTGAATTTTATAATATGCAGCATCAGGAGCATGAGAAACAAAGGCTTCTCCAGCGTGGGAGGAGGCTGTAATCCCACAGTGGGAAAGGGTTCCCTGGTGTCAGACCGCAGGAGCTGAATTGTGTTTCTGTGTGCCATTAAGGAAGAAGCTAAGCTGCTGAGAGGAGCTGACAGTGTCAGTGTCAACAAAAGAAAGAGCCCAAAAGTGAGAGCAAACTGACAGAAAATGATGAAAAAATATCTGTGGTTGTCACCTGTGAGAAAATAGAGAGAAATATATGTAGGGAGACATCCTGTAAAAAGTTCAGGGAAGCAGAACTGATCTCCTTCAGCCTTGTAAACTACACGCTCACTCCTAATGGACTGACTGTTTGAGTCTTTCCTTGGAGCTGTTTCTCTCCAAGAAGGAAGGAGAAAGAAGGGTTTGAGCAGGAAGAGAAAAACATGCTATTTAGAAGGACATTGTGATGAGTAAAAGGGCTTGACCTGGAAACAACAGGTGAAGTGAGTATAAATAAGAGGAGACGAAAAATGGAAGTTAGCAGCAAAAGAGAAATATGGAAGAGGCTACGATGAGGTCTGCAAATGCGTATCATAGAGCTGAATAAAGGCAAAGGTCGCATAAACAGAAGTGCTTGAAGCTGACCAGTACAGATAGGAAGTAATCCATCAATCAGAAAAATTTTGGCATGAATTTCATGCTACTACATGAAATCGAATCAAAATATACAAGCAATGCATGGCAAGAAATCAAAGCAATGCTGAAGCCTTTTAAGGGATTTATGCAGCTTCTTTTAATCCATGATAAATGAAACTTATCACAGTGAAATTTACCCCTGCAAACAAACAGTTAAGCGCTTGAAACAGGCATCTGCACACAAGGATAAATTTTTCCCTCTTTACTTTTCTTACTTTGATACGAACAGTTGAATTTGTTTGATCTGATTTGTTTAAAATAGTACCAAAAATGCCACAGCCGCAAAATGTCATGCAAAATGTGCAGAAAGTTTTAGCCATATGGGCAAAACCAAAAGTGAAACAGTATTCTTCACAAACTAACACTTAAACGTGTGTACATGGGCGGGGATGTATGTTTAAGAAGTATATGAGTGTAGGCTCCTCTATCGGTGCTACTTTGCAAAAAGCTTACATTATTTAGTTGTGAAGCTTTGCTGTGGGAAATACATTTAAGCACTTCAAAACCAGATAGGTTGGCAGATAGTTATAGAAGGACATATATATTATGGAAGAAATAAATGGGTCTGAGAGCTATTTAACTGCCTAAATGTAGATCTCCCAGAGAAAATTAATTTAAACTGAAGCCACCTTAGTGCACTTTGTGTTTTCGAGAACACTTGACATGAAAAAAATATATTAGAAAGCCAGACCAGTAGGTGTTAATTTTGCACTTCTCAAACCAGAGATTGATTACTAGATATAGCTGAAGCCTTTATGTTGACAGTTAAAATGCTGAATTCCCAGAAAAGTTGACATGTTAATACTTATATGCAAAAGGTCTTATTACTCAAGGGTTCACTTGTTTCGGCAGTGATTTTGACTCCATATGTTCAGTCTCCTGTGAACCAAACCAGAATTGTTACCTGAAAATTTCAGTCTGTGAAGACTGCTACTGAACAAACCTTGTCTGTTTGTTTATAATGTGATAATCAGTAATGGAGTTTCTGTACACTGCTCAAAAAAGAACTCATTAAATATAAGAAAAAACACTTGTGATTTGCCCAATTTTGAGTAATAAGAAAACTTACATATATTGCAGAGGACTTTTTGCAGGCGCTTGTGAAGTACTGCTCAAATTAAGAAGTTTATTAACTGATTTAATATTCTAATCCTAACTGAGGTTTTGTCTGGAAAAACTTTTTAATGGGCACAGTCATATCAGATGAGAATTGAAGTGTTTCTCTGTAATACGTTTATTGGCTCTGAATGAAGCACAACTGATGGTTTGGTCACAGAAATCTGCCAGAGGGCAGCTTGCTTTAAAAGAAAAGAAACAACTGATGACTTTTCATGATAACAGTGAACCTGAGGGTGCAGTTACACTTCGGCTTAAACTGATTTAGGTGATTACTTTTTAGGCAGCAAAGTGTCCTGAACATGCTCTCTGTAGGAGCACATAAACACCGGCCTTGCTGTTGGGGCTGCACTGGGAGAAGGGATAAGGTGGGACTGCAGCAGCCCAAATTTACACCAGTTTAAGATGCCATGAAGCCTCATCCTGCAAAGAACAGGGCAAATTTTTTTTCTATATTTGTGAATTTTTTCTTCAGGTTAGGAGTGCTCAGGGGTTTGTGTTTGTGTGTGTTTGATTTTAATTGGCCTGTTTCACCCTTCCCCCCTGCCCCCCCCCCGAGTTGCACTGGGATAAGGTTGCAGTGAACGGCAGCTGGGTTCTGGCAATCTCCAGGCAGGTACATGCGAGCTTTAATATTTCACCTGGGATTAAACCATTAGTATATCCATGACCGCTTTAACCCCAAGGAGAGGAAGCTGTAGCCATACTTTCTGTGAGCTTTGCAGAGCAGAGAGCTAGGCGAAGGTTCTAGTGCAGTAACCAAAATCATTTAGATGTTCCCAACTAAATATTTACTTATTTTTGTCATAATGCAGCTAAATTTACAGATGTGATCAGTACAAAAGCAAATGTGCTTGCAGTTAACAGCTGTTAAGACTAAGCTTTTGGCACATTGCAGGAAGTGAAATGGACAGTTGCATAAAAGTTTATTCTACCTCAATAAACAAAACCAGCCTCAAATCACCCAGAGAAAAAGTTGTTTTGGCCCAAACCACTCTCTGTTTACTTGCACGACATCAGGAGGTCCCCCCACCATTGGGAGGAATTCAAATCAGTCACTGGACAAAGGCAGTGTGGCAGGTCCCCAAAGGAAAACCAACTATTAGGACATGACAGGTGCTATGCAGAGTCATTATGGCACAATTTTTATTCATTTTTATTCATTTATTCAGCACAAAGTTTTTATCATTAATAGTCTAGTTACAGTTAATCAAAGATTAGTTTTATAGCAAACCGATCTGTGAAAGGGGGCCATTTAAGTTTCTCATTAAAAACAATCCATTTACTTTGATAGAACAAGGTGAATTGAAAATATGGGATTTCTTCCAAGTTTGCTGAAGATAGCCTTGTAGAGATTTTTCTGCTATCTAAAGAGTTTTGTTTGGTGTCCCAGTGAACTAACAGCACTGTGTAAACCAGCCCTAGTGCAGCAGGTGGAATCTGAGCAGTCTCACACGCACACAGAAACCAGCACTTTTATGGGAGGAATCTGTTTCCAGCTGTTTCACCAGATTTATCATCATTTGGAAGGACTCTACCAGCTGGTTCAGAAGACATCTTGAACCCAACAGCATTAGCTTAATGCCAGTTACTATGCTGTCTAGTAAAATGGACTGGGCACAAGGAGGAATTCAATTACTCTGTGAGCCTTCATAATTGTGTGGTATACCACATACCCGTGCAGGGCGAGACATGGTAGCCACAATGCCCTCACTTTATTAAAACATCAGTTATCAAATCAGCAATGTACTTCTGGAAGTGAGATTATTCAGAAAATACTGATGCTTGAGAAAGGGAGAGACTTGGCCTCCAGCCTGGTTCCTGAGCTGACCCCAGGCAAGCAGGTGGCTTGCGATGGCCACACACTTCACCATATGTTAATTCTCAGTGCTGAGCATTGTATTAGCATCTGCAGTCTCTAAAATCATAGATCTTTTAATTAGCACAGTGGAAAAATTAGCAAAACCAGCCACAAAATCAGTAAATGAAATAATAGAAGCTTCTGTGACATATAAAGCATATAAAACCATTATATCTTAGCCTGGTATTTATTCGCTTCTGATGATTGAATATTTAGTCCTGAAAAATTCCACTCAGATAAAAGCAGCCATCTTTTCACAAAGGGTAATAAACAAAGCATCCTGAGACAGACGAAAATAGGCTGTCTTGTAGTCTCCATGGCTCAGTTGTTCTCTGACCTTTCCATAGACAAGCTGCAATCCAAATCCTACATTAGCTGGGGAGAAGGACCTATCTGCTCTGTTGTTCCCCAATTCAGCAATCCTATACTGCCTATTGAGCTTTCTCAACAGGAGGAATTTGAAGCTCTGGCCAGTATGTGGTACAATCAGCAGCCGACATACTGCTTGTCTTTCAGGCTGACAGATCGCCCCGCCTTTAATTTGGAGCATGTTTATTTCTTCCAGATCCTGATGCAACAGGTATCAGATTAGTGAGGTCATTCTTCTAGCATTTTCTCCAGCGTGGTTTAGAAAGTGCTTGGTTGGCACTCTCACCTGTATGGAAAAAGGCAAAAAACTAACCTTATATATAAAGAATTTGCTTAATCCATGACTGAAATACTGAATTCACAAAGCAAAATCATTATAAGTAATTATGACTCGGTTATTGTATCATGTGAAGTGTGATATATTGGTGTGTTATTATGTTATAAAGAATTAACAAGCTTATATTTCTTATGGCATATAAGTCTTATTAACAATTCTTGCTTAATAAATAAATTGTGGAAACGTGTCATACTCTTCTAGTATTTCATTTTCCTTTTGCACTAACAGTCAATTAAAGTGTTAGGACATTGACAACCTCTAACTGTTTTCCACTCTGCCAGTGTTGACTGCAACCTTGAAACAATAACATTCAGACTTGGAAAATTTTCTGGCTGATGTTGCGTGACATGAAGTGTGTGTTTTTATTTGCATGACTGCATAGCTATAATAAATTTCCCACCTTAATGAACTTGTGCAAATACCTCTCAGAGGTGCTAAATTACTTTTCAAATCAAGTTTTGTTCCTGGTCCTGCTCCATACTGGAGCTGGACCTCAGAAAAGCATGTGCTTGTTGAAACTTCTTGTGCCGAACCCAAGTAAAGGCACGTACTAGAGAAGCAGTGCTGGTTGAATCCACCAAGTGCCTTGATGACATGGTGATCAGAGATGGTTGAATGAAATTGCCTTACTCTCTTAATCATTCTTTTTTCTTATTTTTCCCTGCCTTCCCCTTAATTTTTTTTTTTCCAGGTGCGGTTAGAGTGGCCAACAGACCTCACGGTGAACCCTCTAGACAATTCACTGTATGTCCTGGACAACAATATCGTTCTGCAGATCTCTGAGAACAGGCGTGTGCGCATTATTGCAGGGCGCCCCATTCACTGCCAGGTGCCAGGCATTGATCACTTCATTGTCAGCAAGGTGGCCATCCATTCAACCCTGGAGTCAGCCAGGGCGATCGCTGTATCTCACAGCGGGATACTCTACATTGCAGAGACAGATGAAAGAAAGATCAACCGTATACAACAGGTCACAACCAACGGTGAGATCTCTATAATCGCTGGAGCCCCATCAGATTGTGACTGCAAGATTGATCCTAACTGTGACTGTTTTTCAGGTAAGGCAATGCTAGTTATTTCCTGTCTCTTATCTATTGAGATCGCCTGGCACGGCTGCAGATTAGCAAAGTGACAAGGGAAAGGAGATGAGCAATGATTCGGTTTCCTTGGAAAGCTGAAAATCTTGTCAGCAACTCTTTGTGAATTTAATCCGTTGGATTTAGAGATGTGAGTCTTCCAGCTGGGAGGAATCTCAGGGTGGTCTTAGCTTTTCGTCTTTTGATACACACCATTCAAAATTATCTCCAAGTCTGCCTTTGTGTGTCAGCTGTGTGTGCCCGTGTTGAAGATGGTACAAGCCCAAGTGCAGATTGTACCTAAATGCTGCTGGATCTAGAAGCCCATCTCACCAAGAGAACCAGAGTGTTTCATATCCAGTGGAAAACACTGTCTTTTGCCTTATTATCCCTTGTATCGTGCCGCACAATCAGCAAAACGATGCAAACAGACATTCAGAATTTCTTCTTGTTTGTCTATTTTAAACCAGAACAGCCAGTGCCAGGCCCACGCTGCACCACATTCTCAGCAACACTGCTCCTCCCCCCTGCATGCACCAAAACAAATTGTGGCACTGTTTTTCATAAAAGCATATTTCATGACAGGGCAAAGGACAGCATTGCCGTATACAGAGGTGTGCACTATGTTGTCCTCTTGTCATCTCTAAGAACCACTCTGTTCAGCTCCATAATGTCAGCATAATTCTTAAGCCTCCCATTTCAAGTAAAAGGTTAATTACTGACAAGAAGACATTAAGTATGTCAAGAATGGAGAGAAAAAAAATGTAAATGGTCTTCCAGAGAAGGTGGTTTGCTGACCCAGCATTGTAATCATAATCAAAGCCTCATATGCACTGCCAAGTGCTGCCAGCTTCAGTTACAGCTGTGGTAGACCAATGCTGAAAAGGATCCTGTTCAAGGTTCCTATTAAAGGAAACTACCCTCACTGCTGAAAAATTAAAAACTGTGGCAAATCTAATGATTGTGCCAGGGCTGGGTTGGAGAAAAGCACGGTCAGAAGATCAGGTAATTTGTCCATCTCCAAGGAAGCACAGGGTATGCTCAAAATCACCACCAAATTTAATTTCTCAATCAGAAGAATGAGAGCAATACAAACAGTAATGCGTTTTTCTCGGAGTGAGGTTTAATATGCTTTCTTGCTGGTTACAGAAAATCCAGCTCATGTAAAGTCATTTTGATATGCATATGTAGCCATAATAATGCAAATACCCTCCTCAAACCTTAAAACACATAAACCAACTAAATTATTAAGTGCTACTGGAAAGGGTGGTTTCTCAAGGCCCTTTATTGACTGTTGCTCTTGTTTAGTTTTCCTGTAATGTTGAGTTTTTAATAAGTATAAACTAATCTTTGCTTCAGTGTCATTTTAGCTGAATTACTGGGTTTTATTTTCTCCTTGTTTTCTTTTCAACATGATGCTGCTTTAACTACATGCCAACAGACAATAATAGGGGATGAAACTTCAGGTGTTCTTTTTTTTTTCTTTCGCAATTTTGCCATTAATGCTTCCCTGAGCAGCAGGCTTTTGGCCTTAGAAAAAAATGATGTAAATTAGATAATTTACATTCTTGTTTGTTTTCACTGAGACTGATTTAAAATTGCACCAACCTTAGATAATATGGATTTAATTAGTTGGAAGAAGATACTGTTTTATTGACCTGTAAATAATACTGAGGAGAAGCAGTGTGTCAGGCTACGGGGATGAGCTTAAATATGGACGTTACAGATGACTAAAATTACCATTTCTCCTCCAGGTGATGGTGGATATGCCAAAGATGCAAAGCTGAAAGCACCTTCTTCTCTAGCAGTCTCTCCTGATGACACGCTGTATGTAGCAGACCTGGGCAATGTTCGCATCCGTGCAGTCAGCCGAAACAAGGCTCACCTCAGTGACACAAATCTGTATGAGATTGCATCGCCAGCAGACCAAGAACTGTATCAGTTCACCATCAATGGCACCCACCTGCACACGCTGAACCTCATAACGAGGGACTACATTTATAATTTTACCTACAGCGGGGAAGGGGATATTGGCACCATCACCAGCAGCAATGGGAATTCGGTTCACATCCGCAGAGATACGAGTGGGCTGCCCCTGTGGATCGTGGTGCCGGGAGGCCAGGTGTACTGGCTGACAATAAGCAGCAATGGGGTTCTGAAAAGAGTTTATGCCCAAGGCTACAACCTAGCTCTGATGACATATCCTGGAAACACGGGGCTTTTAGCAACCAAAAGCAATGAAAACGGATGGACAACTGTATACGAGTAAGTCCGTGATATTAAATGTCTGATGTAAGAATCTTATTTTAAATGAACATTGAAATCTTTTTAGTATGTTCTAGTAGTTTAAAAAGACACTTTGCAACTAACACTGTGTGAGAAAGGCCAAGTAGTGCTGTTACACAAGCTTTTACAATGAAGCACACCTATTTGAGTACCAAAGCCTGTCATAAGAAAAAGCTCTGTACATAGTGCTCATGAAGTGTTGCAGAAACTGCCTGAAATTATACTTCATTTTCACTTTGTTGTTGTGAATCTGTTTCTCTAAATGAAAATATGATTGTGGAATTTTTTGTAACTAAAGAAGTAGAGGCAAGTTGTGATATGAATAAGGAATTTGCAAAATTCCTGAGGAAGGCAAAAAAGGGATAATTAGCATACTCGTCGGAGAATTGAGTGTTGCAAAGGAAATTGAGAATCTAGTGGAAGGAATATTCAAAGACAAGAGTGGGCTTGTCTCTATCAGCAGGGGAAGAGGATATATAACAACAGAAGGATATGTTACAGTAAAAGGGGAGTAGGAATGGCCTTGTAAGCAAGAAGTTCTGGAGACCTTTGATGGAACTTCTAAAGAGCAAGACAGTCTTCTAAAGAGCAACACAGTTAAAGACGCAGTCAGAACATTCCATTCTGGTCCCAGAAGGAGAACAACCCAGGAGAAAATTTGGGTTTTATTTATAAAGAGGTTTGATGTATCAGGATTTCTCGTTATTTATCATTAATTGTCATAATCCTTGTTTGAGGATGTGACAAGGAGTGGATGGAGATCATATGTTAACGTTGCCTTCAAGGGGGATAATAATGCCTGTTTTCTGTGGAACATAGGAGTTCATGGTCAAAAACTAAAATGAAAAGCCAGGTGAGATATGAACAGAAAACACATTGAGGAGACTTCAGTTACTGCATAAATCACCTGGAGAGGTAGTTGAGTCACTATCATTACAGGTTTTTAGACTTATATTTTCTTAAAATGCAAGTAGAATAAAAGCAGAGAAAACTGCTGCCTAGTGCATGGGATCTTTTATTCAAGGGGATGTTTTTCCATCCTGCCCTCTGTTATTCTGCCAAAGACTAAATGATAGGGTGGGCATAAGTATAACCCATTAGAGAGGGCCATTTTTGACAGTATGTGGGAAAACAAAACCGTACAGGGCTTTCCTGGTTCAGTTCTCATTAGCAGACATCTATTGATACAAATTTAAATTATCTTACAACAAGACAAAGCTCACTGTTGTCCTGATGCTATTTAAACACTGATCTGATTGTTAGCTTTTATAAGCAGAACTGACTTAGAATATATGCTTCTTTATAATAATTTCAACACTGAGAGTGATCCATTTAAATCCCTACTTGAAGATGGCATCAATCCAGACCATGGACCAATGACACTTTCAAAAAGCTTTTACTATAGCTCCAAGTCATGCCTATTACTTCTTAAAATGCTGAACACCATGTCTTGTTGCAGGGCCTTGATTGTTAGAGCATGTTAAGAGCAGATTATTTTTAGTCATGTGCTTCTAAATCTCAGTATTCCTACTCTGTCCCATTGACATCGAGTGTAAACCATTTCCCATAATTATTGCTTGTTCCTGTTGTGTTCTGGCAAGTATGACTCGAGGATAGTAAGATCTTTTAAAGGACTTCACCTACTTACAAGTGCCTCCCATTGTATGTAATAGAGATTTCTTCACAAAGAGATATATGTTCCTTGAAAGGATTGATATTATGTATATTGACACAAATTTTGCTAAATAAAACAGTTTTTCATGCTTTCACAGCTTTAACTGCAGGCTAGGTAGCACTGTCCTCACTGCTGCTTTATGTTGCCCAGGATTTGCACAACCGTGCAGTTCTGCCAGTCTAGATCATTCAGTAGAAATTAACAGAATTACCGTTGTTAGCATTACAAAAACATCAGCAGAATTAAATAGTGACATCGTGTCATTAATATTTATGTTCAGTCCAATATTTTAAGTCATGTTCATAATACATTCTGAATTCATCGCCCAATCTGCTGCAGTCAGAGGGGGAGTTGACTGTGATCACTGCTGTGCTGAGTAGATGTGCTTTCAGGAGGTCTACCTTCTGCCATAAATAGGTCATGGGGTGTGATGGTCCTTAGTCATCCTTTAACCAGATATTATTTTCCAGACAGATCATATTTTGAACTGACACCTGATTTCAGTTTGAAAATTAGATTTTTTTGAAGGGGTTACTTAGATGTGAATTGCTTCTGAGTCCTATATGAACATAGCATTTGGAGCTA
Source organism: Gallinago jamesoni (assembly GCA_025769975.1). Lineage (NCBI taxonomy): Eukaryota > Metazoa > Chordata > Aves > Charadriiformes > Scolopacidae > Gallinago > Gallinago jamesoni. The sequence goes on along the minus strand of JAOQGH010000062.1, from coordinate 10,958,686 downwards.
AGAGAATTATTTTATGAGCAACTTTCAAATTGTTTGGAATCATCTTCTCTGTTTAAGCTAGATTTGCATTCACATCCAGAAGTTCAACCCATGGCACTGTCAAGCTGCAATAGGGATGGGTTTGTTTAACAACACGTATCACACATACTTGGGAAGATGAGCAAAGATAATGAACTGTTCAGAACATCTACCTATGTGTCAGATTCACTCACAGAGGAAAATTATTAAGAGGTGGAAAACCACCTACAAAAGTACTTGTCATCTATCTACTCTAATCTGATGGAATGGAAGTACTGAAAGAGCTCTTGCATAAAATTATAGCTAATGTACAATTTTCAGTCATCTGGATTTTTTTAATATTGTATCATTAAAGCTGTAAAAGGGGAGGGAGAGCACTGGGCCTCTATTAAATCAAGGACAAGAAAACACCTGCAAGAAACAACTCTCTCTGAAAAAATTAATTAGACCGCTTTCCCTTTGAAATGATATAACTCTTAACCGTGCTACACATAGAAATGCAAATGGATTGTGAAGCTATATCCCCAAGTGTGCATTTCAAATATTGGTGAGCACTTCCTCATGTGAGTACTGAAATCAATGCAATTATTTGCATGATTAAATGGTCACTGACATGATTAACAGTGGCATAACTGGGCCTCAAATTAACATTAAGAAATATGTCATGATTCTGTCTATTAGTATGGGCTCTGCAGGAATCGAGTCCCGATGTGCTACTATTCATCATGTGAAAGGTGGCAGAACCTGTCCTTGGAGGGTTGGTGTTCTTGGAGCAATCTGGAATAAGAAAAACCTGTAAGATGGTCACTCTGTGGAATTGTTACTGAGACACTAATCTGTATGTTCTCCTTGAAGTCAGTGGGACCATCTCCATGAGTAAGGGTCCATTGGCATGTGCTCTAATCTCGTAGTTCAGTACTGCGTCTGGCCAACCATCCAGTAACGGTTTATCCCATTTTAAGCTTCACAGGGAGTTTTCTAGCTTATCATCATTAGCACTATCAGCAGCAAAACTGGATCCTTAGGAAAGATGGATCCTGAATCTTGCACACAAGTACAAGTACAGGCTTGGGGCAGAGTGGCTGGAAAGCTGCCTGGCAGAAAAGGACCTGGGAGTGTTAGTGGACAGCCGGCTTA
>JAOQGH010000062.1:10900407-10957431 GCA_025769975.1 Gallinago jamesoni | reverse complement strand
CAAGATCATTGGTTTGTGCTGGGGTGTTGTGTGTGGGGTTGTGAGTGTGGGGTTTAGTTGGTGGGTGGGTTTTTTTTTTTGTTTGTTTGTTTGTTTGTTTTTGTGTGTTTTTTGTTGTTGTTGTTGTTTGTTGGTTTTGTGGGTTGTGGGGTTTTTTTTTGTTTTTTTTTTATGTGGTTGGACTCGATGATCTCAAAGGTCCCTTCCAACCACTAAGATTCTGTGATTCTGTGATTCCAATAAACATCCCAATTCCATTCCAGCTGCATTTACGCCGTAAAAATGCATCATTTGGGGATTTTTCTATGGTGTGGTAGGAAATCCAAATAACCTCATAAGCTGTCATATCTGTTTGATCAAGCGTTAAATGAAATATAACTGCCCAATGTTCATGGAGTTTTCTAATGATGAAAAGTAGTGATCTGAGTCAATTTTAATAGCTGGGTGTGGCATCCAGTCAACTTACACAGAACCAATGTAAGGGTGGAATGTAAATAAGTTGCATGATGTATATGAGGGCAGTAAAAGGTGAAAGAGAGATTATACTGTATTTAACATTTGATTAATATTTTTGTCAAAAAACACAAGATGGTCACTATTTCACTCTGCAGTGTTTTGTTTGAAAAGAACAGCTGCTCTATTTTTCTTTTTTATACTGAGGGGGAAGGGAGAAATTCCTGATTTTGTCAGCAACACTTCTTGGGATATATAGATTTTGTCTGAATAATTAGAGGGAAATAAAGATCCTAAGGAAATGATGCCAACACATTAAAGTGAAGGACGTAGCCAGATCTTCTGTTAATGTGAATTGGAGAAGCTCCATTGGAGGCAGAGGAGCTTTGCCTGTTGATACACCATCTGAGGATATGTTTTGTGAGTGACAGAAGACAGTTAATAAATCATGAAAATTTAATTATACTTTCCTACCTACACAAATAGGCTTCTATTTTATGAACATGGGTTGGTTTTTACTCATGGAAATACATCTGCAGTATCAGTGAAGTGTTTTGGGTGAATAAAAATGCGTTAGCATCTGTAAGGTTTTTAAGAAGGAAGGCATTAATACGAAACAATATCAAGCAAAAGCAACGATGTGCATTTTTTTCTATGTGAACCATCAGAAAGAACAAATATATCTGCAGAACTGAAAAGACCTGTTAGAAACACTGCTTCAGAGCTTTTGAATTAATTATTGACTTTTTCATAACATGGCCCGATTCACATAAAGTACCTTAAACGAAAAGAATTTCTTTAGCGTTAATGAAATTTAGGTGAACTAAAATGTGGTGCTCTAGATTCTGGTGCTGTTACTTGTGATGAGAAGTTCCTGCTGATTTGAGTAGGCCTGTGGGAAATGTAACACAAGAGTAAAAACCATGTAGGCAACTTAATCGCTGCAGATTTCAATCTAATTTTATCGCTATTGTTACGCTTTAGGTCCCCTTTTTAAATTCACCATTCATATTATGTACTTCACGCACCAGCAACAAAAGGCAGTTTTTGAGTGTTGCAGGATCTAAGAATTGGTTTTATTTAAACTTATGGGTAAGAAAATGCCTTTTGGGGGTGAGTTGGTTGCCTGAATGCTGAGTGACCTCCAGCGGCCACCCTCCTGTATCACATCCCGGTGGGTTAAACCCCGACCGTCTGTGCACAGCGCTGAAACCTCTGGCAGATGGTGAGTGATTTAGGGAGCTTCTCATACTATTCCTAGTTGTATTTTATCCAGCACCACTAAAAATAATCTAAGGAGGAATTCAAATTAGGGAACGAATGCATTTTGGGTCAATAAATGGACCAATTCTTACCTTTTTACTTATTGCACTTAGTTGACAATGCTTCTTGCTTCTAACTTCTCCCCTCCCTTTCTTTTTTAGGAGTATCTGCAAGAAAAATACTGATGGATTTTCATGGCTCTTTAACATCATGTCTTGCAGGTATGACTCCGATGGCCATCTGACCAACGCGACCTTCCCAACCGGGGAAGTCAGCAGTTTTCACAGCGATGTTGAAAAACTGACACGAGTAGAACTTGATACTTCAAACAGAGAGAATGTAATCACAGCCACAAACTTCTCAGCTACCTCTACAATATATACTTTAAAACAAGGTAATTGAAGCATCTCTGTTATTTTGTCCCTAATTGTTATGTTTTGAAGCCTAGACATTACTGCATTTTTAGCTGTTTGCCAAAAAAAAAAAAAGTTAGAATTAGTTCATTTGTTTCTTCTTTGCTTCAGTACAAATAGTTAGATACTAATTATAATTCTCATGGGTACCAATTAGAAACAAACCACAAGTGAATTCTTTTCCTCCTGGAGGAGTCCCATGGATAGATTCTAGTTATTGAAATCTGTGATGTCTCCAGGCTTTACATACTACTTTCTACTTCAGTGTCTGGAGGACTTACACTACCTACGATACACTGAGCTTTGGTATTCTGAGAAATACTGCCCAGAAGAATGACACGCTCAGCTGACATTTTAGCACTGAAATGCTTTGTTTGGCCAGTGCTGTGAATTCTTTCTGGTAGTAGTGTGTCCTGGTGACAGTACTTGTAGGAAGGAGGAAAGCGTGACCCACCTCTGCTAGTGACTTCCTTGGGGATGAGATTTTTGACTAAAGCCCTGTAGACACCATAGAATTTCCCTGGAAATACCGTATCTCTCAAGAACAATTTACTCTCTGCCTAACAGAAGTGCCCCATGTCCTCCTCCAGATTTTGCAGATTTGTCACCAAAGTTCTGATTTTATATAGTTTAATCGATCTGGGGTTTTTTTTCTCCTTGTTGATTTTTTTTGTTGTCAGTGGATTGTCCAGGCTTTGAGAGATGAGGTGCTGAGAAAGAGCTCTCTGATTTCTATAGAAAAGCTATAGAAAAGCTTTGTAACTCTGAGCAAATCACAGAACTTTTCTACCTCTCAGCTTTTGATCTATAAGAAAAAAAAACAGGAAGGATTCACCTCACAAGATACTTATTCCTCCTCACTATTGCATCACAGAGGCAGCACTGAATAAGTGGAAATAATTGTATTATATTGTTGTATCGCCTGTTAGCCTTGTCCGAGTGACCCCATCTGCTCTCTGCATCATCTACTGACTGCCTGATTCTCCTTAAAACTGAAACTCCTCTAAGTTGGTATGTTACCAAATTCTGTACACTATGGGCAAGTGCCAGAAATGAACAGCTGTAGTTATTATTATACCTATTATATTTATTAATTCATATAATTTTCGTATTTCCATATCTCTGAAATTATCATGAAACACAACCAGTCAGATATGGTATCCTTACATCTGAGACAGTCTCTTTTAACGTTTTGCCTATTATTTTCAATACCCAACTATTTTCCACATATTCACATCTCAAGAGCTGGACCGGCTACTTCTGTGTGGACCATCTTAAAAAAAAAAAAAAAAGAAAGCTTTTCACAGTCCCTTGCTGCAGTGTATTTAATTGCATTTTAAGGGTGAGACTTTCACTTAGTCTCTTAGCACTAAACATTCAGGCTCATGATCAAGTTGTTCCCTGGCAACTGGACCTCAGTAACCTCCTGTGTGCATGTCCCTAGCCTGCCCAAATGCCAGGCAAAGTGGCACAGCTCTGCCTGGAGTGAAGGAATGACAGTGCACAGGCAAGAAGAAGGGAACATGCAGTGGCTCTATGCCTTTGTGTCCTTTCAGTGGAGTCCTTTCTAGACCTTCCACATGTTTTTGGGAGGGGGAGCCAGCCATGCTAGGTCATCCCAGCTACGCTTAACAGCCCTCTGCAACACAGTCCTGAGCCTCTGGACCTGCCTGCTGTGCCACTGTTGCTGACCCACTCATTCTTCTGCCACCAGCCACCTCCCAGTGGGTCTCTTGCACCAGGCTGCAGGCTTGTAGCTGACCATCACTGTCCTCTACCCCAGGGTCCTGCTGCTAATGGGGAAGAGAAGGAGGCTTTGGTACGATGACACAGACAAAAAGGACAGAATGGGAGATTGGCCATCATCCTAAACATTTTTAAAACAGCTGTCATGCTTGACCTCAGATACTCATTGCAGTCACTCAAGCAGTACGCTATCCTGTATACAGATCCCAATGTGAAAAAATCATCAGTGGTCAAAACCCAGCCTGTGGATTTATCTACTTTTAGGCTGAAAGCAAAAACTCTTTATTCCTGCTGCAGGAAACCTTCATAATGGAAATCATCAGCTCAAATGTAATAAAAAGCTCTTTGATATAGGAAAGCCTAGAGGCTACAGGTTGCAAAAACTCACGCTGTAGTTGGTTTATGTTCAGCTGTCTGTAACCTAGGCCCAAACAAAGCGCTATCGCACCTAACATTTGCTTCATAAATGTGGAAATCTGACCTTTTAGCTTTTCCCTGGTTTTGATTGTTGTTTTTCGACAGATAACACACAGAATATCTACCGGGTCAGCCCAGATGGGTCTCTGAAAGTCACCTTTGCCAGTGGAATGGAAATCACGCTTAACACGGAGCCTCATATTCTAGCAGGGGTTGTCAGCCCCACTTTAGGGAAGTGCAATATCTCCCTTCCTGGAGAGCATAACTCAAACCTCATTGAATGGAGGCAAAGGAGGGAGCAGACCAAAGGCAATATCTCCACGTTTGAGAGAAGGCTAAGGGTAAGGCTTCCTCTTGTGTGAAGTGCGGTGTTCCCTTTGAAAGCCATTGAATTAAAATCATGTTGAAATGTTCTACTTTGTAAGAAGAGCAATGGAAAGTTTGTATCAATGGTAGGCCCCAGCCATGAATTTCAAAACCAATCTTCTCTGACAGTCGCAGTGATGTTTGATCTCTGTTTGATTTTGGTTGTGAGACTTGACCTCAAGACATAATTACTTTTTTTTCCTTTCTCTTCTTTTTCAACTAAGAACTTAATTATGGCTTTGGAAGAAGCTGTGAGCAAAGGACTATGCGTAGTTACTCTAGCACAGCAGCAGAGTTGGAGCCACATTCTGTCTCTCTCAGATATATCGACTTTCTTCTGGGGGAAATAACAGGTGCCAGCCTCTGCCTAGGGCAGAGGGTCTCACAGGGAACATCTTGTGTGTCCTGGCCACTGCGTTTGCTGCAAGCCAGAGGGATGTAGAGCTTCCCCATGTATCCAGACAGTCTGCGGACTCTATCCTCTACCACTCGCTCTAGCTGGGTTGCACTATGGCACTAATAAAGAATTACTTTAACATTGCATCCATGGTTTATATTTATCTGTGAGGAGAACTCACAGATTACAATGACAGATGGTCAACATTCAGCATTTAATTAGGTAACACTAAGGCTCAAAGAGACTGCTACCTTGCAGAACAGGTTTTTTACAAAATCAGTTCTGTTTTTCATATGAATGCTCCTTAAAATGCCTGTACCAGTAGTACGTATGACTGGGAATTTTGGCCTTAAAAATATTCCATTATTAACTACAACCTGCCTGGATAGGTATTGCCTCTGAAGGTACATCTGTTAGCTCTGAAAATATAGATGGTAATTAAAATCTCTGGATTGTCTTTTGATTATGAGATCCTATCTATTTTTTAAAAGTGTATCATCTGATTGGTTAGTTTTCAGCTGTGCTGATCAGTCAGAAACACAAGACTTGGATAATCTGGCTGGACTGGCTACTGCGTGTGAAACACCCTTTTGAAAATCTTTCAGATTTGACAGTCACAGTTACTTTATTAGGATTTTGCAAGTGGGGAAAATCTTTATTTAGTTTTTCTTGCACATCCTCTGATTGCCTCCTCTCTAGCACAGCATGAGTCCTCATAGCCCTTTCTAGGGAGGCAGCTGAACTTATACAGTAGCAAATGTGTATTAAGATGGCAGGATTCAAACTATGGCCTCCATGGCTCACATTACCTAATCAATTGATTTCTGTGTGATTTTTGGCTTCAATAACGGTATGGGACTTTTTTTTAAATTGAAAGTATATAATCAGTCATCTATTCTGCTTACATTGCCAAGGCCAAGTTGTTAATGACAGTTATATTTAATATAACTACTTCATCCTGCACAGTTTTCCTATTATGCAGTTTATATGTTCTATTGTTGAAATTGACTGTGAGTTCTTTTAACTCATTTGTTTGTACTGGGACCAGTGCTGTGCAAATTGCATGAAGTTCAACCAAGCCAAGTGCAGGGTCTTGCACCTGGGACGTGGCAATCCCAGGCACAAATACAGGTTGGGCGGAGAATAGCTGGAAAGCAGCCCTGAGGAGAAGGACTTGGGAGTGTTGGTGGATGAGAAGCTCAACGTGAGCTGGCAGCACTCACTGGCGGCCCAGAAAGCCAACCACATCCTGGGCTGTATCAAGAGAAGTGTGGCCAGCAGGTCACAGGAGGTGATTCTGTCCCTCTACTCTGTGCTCATGAGACCCCACCTGGAGTACTGTGTCCAGCTTCGGAGTCCTCAACACAGGAAGGACATGGACCTGTTGGAACGGGTCCAGCGGAGGGCCACAAAGATGATCAGAGGGATGGAGCACTTCCCCTATGAGGACAGGCTGAGAGGAGAGAGCTGGGGTTGTTCAGCCTGGAGAAGAGAAGGCTCCAGGGAGACCATATAAAGGCCTTTAAATATCTGAAGGGAGCCTACAGGAGAGCTGGAGAGGGACTCTTTGTCAGGAAGTAAAGTGAAAGGACAAGGGGCAATGGTTTTAAATTGGAAGAGGGGATATTTAGATTAGATACTAGAAAGAAACTCTTTACAGTGAGGGTGGTGAGACTGGCACAGGTTGCCCAGGGAAGTTGTGGATGCCCCATCCCTGGAGGGGTTCAAGGCCAGGCTGGATGGGGCTTTGAGCAACCTGCTCTAGTGGGAGGTGTCCCTGCCCAGGGCAGGGGGGTTGGAACTTGATGATCTTTAAAGTCCCTTCCAACTCAAACCATTCTATGATTGTATGATTCTAAGGGAGGAAATTCACAAACTGGTCGGGATTAAATGGCTTATGGCCAGAGGCATAAAATGTTCATTGAAATACTGCAACACTGGAGCTACATAGAGCTCTAGAGCTCAACTGATTTATCTGCCTCTGGATCTGTCTGTTAGTGCATAGAACCACTTGCGTACTTCTCCTTCTCCCCTTTCACCTTCATCTAGTGAGAGGATGGAAGGTGAAGGAGAAGTATAAGAATGATTTTGATGTGCTTCTGTCTTACATTGTCTGTCCTTCCAAAAATACCCACTAGAATCACGACCATTGAACATTATTATTTCTGTAAATTGTGGGGTTTATACCTACCCAAGATTAAGGGGTCTTATGGATTGTCTCTGCCTACTCAGAAGGACAAGTCAGCTGCCTGTATTACAGTCTTTCCTCTCCCTTGACTGTGCTGAGCTCTAGGACCTTCTGAGGCTGTCAGGGCAAGGCTGAAGGGAATCTGGTAGGATAGCACTTTAAATGAGGATTTGATAGTGGAAAGGAGAAATGTTCTGCACATAGGGTACACTATGTAAATAGGCACAAGAGAAAGGGATGAATGGACTGTTGAGGCTGTTGCTAGCAATGAGAAGGACTTTTGAGGACAGATGAAGTACATGGATTCTGGAGTTCAGCTTTAGTGCTGAGATGGTTCCATGGGATGCAGATGGAGTGGGGAGGCAGTGGAAGTGGAAGAAACTGGAACAGTGCAGCTGACAAGGAAGGCAAAGGAGCAACAGAATTTACCCAGAGACAGCTATCTTTTCTTGGTGATTAAAGGAAATTTGCAGGAGTAAAAATACCATTGTATAGTGTGTTTGAAGAGGTATGCCAGATAATGAAAGGCATCTAGGGCTTACTGTTGACAGATCCTTGAATACTGTTGGGGAAAAAAAAAGTAGCATCATTAAAAGTGAAGCCCTTATGCTGGATGAGGTTGTGGTGAGACCTTGTGAAAACTTTTAGTGAGTTAGATTTTAAAAGGAAAGTTTTTAAACACTTAATATGCCATGACTGGCACAATAGGAAGTGTGTTAGAAAGCTTGCAATGTAGGGCAGAAAGAACTATGCTGAACTTTGAAAAATATATGTAAAGAAAAGCTCTGGGGATTGGACCAGTTCTCCATGGAAATGAACAGAGTTGTAGGAGCCCTCAGTTAAAGAAAAAAAAACAGCACAATCAAAGTTTTCTGAGGGGGAAAAAAAAAAGCATAGAAATGAGGTTTAAAGATTTTACTTAGGAGATCAGTCCTAATACCATCGTTGAAAAAAACAGCCTTAAGTGCTAAGAGGTAAAAATTAGAAGGCAGGTAACTGAGGTTACCTGAGAGAAAGGATGACCTAGTCAAAAAGAAGGGAGCTTTTACTTCTATGTGTGGTTGTAACATTTTTAATTCTTAATCGCAATTAGCACCATCTTGAAAACATGTCACTATTATTATTATTTCCAGTTTTGGAAAGAGGCCACCATTAGCATGTTCTGAATAATGCTGTAAAGTTGTGTTTTAAAAAGTGGGATTTCTGCACAGTGTAAATTTCCTGCTCTAGAAATAGAGGAGAAGTAGGTAAATTAACTGAAATGCTAGAACAGACATTTAACTTTATCTCAGTATCTAAATCAATGTGGGAAAAAAGGAATTAATCACAGGGTTTTTTTAAATGGAGAACTGACTGCCCTGGCACTTCCTGAAAGTATATTAAAAAGTCTGTAGGCATGTATACATTTTATATTAATAATAAATCTATGTACAATCAGGCATTTTAACATCAATCTTAATCTAGCAAGACTTTTTTATCAATTGAACTGCTATTTTAATTGACTTCTAAAACTGAAGCAAAGACTGTTGTTAAAACCAATGAGCATGATGCATAGTAATATACTGATTACAATGCAGCTCTGTTCCCTCCTGTCGTTTGCATAACTTAGAGGAACTTGGCTTTGGATGCAGTCCAGGTTTTATAACTGAATATCTACAAAATCAAAAATTGAATGCTTGGCCAGTGTTACTTATTTGGGGCTTTTGTGGTGTTTTTTTTTTTTATAACAAAAAAAGAAAGTAACTCACTGGCCTCAATTCAAAAGTCCTGCAGAAACAGCAGGACTTTTTTTGACAGCAATGTTTATTACTGCATTTAGCAAATTATCTCCCTTTATTTACCAGTCTTACAGCAAGTTCTAATGTTAGGACCAAATCCTCTGCCAGTGTGTGTCAGTTTACATTGACTCAAATCAAAACACAGGCAAGGAAATAATCAAATCATCTTCTGTGATTCACAGATTGTAGACAGTTTCTATTTGAGAATGAAAGTCAGGAGAGGTGCATGTTTATGTGATTATTTACACTGCAAAATTTCTAGCTATAAAACTAATGGAAGTAGGGTCAACGGATGTTTAAAAATATATAATAGATATATCTTTTTATAATCACCTGAAATTCTGACCTGACATTACCTTCAGAAACCAGTTTTCCCCGGCTTGTAACCAGCCTCTTAGAGAGGCTCCTTACTACATTGTATGTACGTTACAGGAGTCGTCTTAAGAAACCAATGGGATTTGAAATCAGCTTTTCAGTGACAATGTTGAAATGAGGCCTGATACCCATGTATCATCCTGTCTTGCCATGAGAAGGGTGTTAAAATTAACTTTAATATAAGAAAGTAAGCAAATGAGACATAAAATGTGGACTACAAGGGAAGTAATGGCATCCACCCAAACCTTATTTTAACTCTATGAGCTTTCAAATACTGCTGCTCTCCATTTTGCTGCTAATTCTGCCTCTGTTTCATTTTCATTCTTATTTGTTGTATCCTCCCTGAAACTTAGGCTGCAAGCAATTTGTATTCAAGACTTTCTTCTCTCCCAACTGTATTCTACAATAATAATAATAGCAAAAAGAACTTTAAATATGTACATAGACAGTAAATGAATGTGAGCCAGGGTATATCCCCTGCTTGCTCTTCAACTACTTGAAGATCAAGAGGGTTTGTTTTCAGATATTGCAAGAAGTTTGCAAAGAAATATATTATAATAAAATTAGTCCATCAGACTGTATACAAGTAAATATAGTTGAACTGAGCATCACATTTTACTTGGGCTTTTTAACTATCATTAGAGCATAAATTGTGATAGCTACAGCAGTCTACAGGAGTATATTGTTATTTTACAGCTATTGTACATGAACACTATTAAAGTTAGACATGTGTGTATATAAAACCCCAGAAATGGTAGTTGAAGAATGAACAGGTGCTTCTAGATTTTCAAATTATTTTGTATCTAAACACAGAAAGGGGAGAGGGAAAAAAAATGTTCTTTCTAATCACTACCACCATATGATCCCAGCTTGAATTATTAAACAGGTATTCTTAACCATTTACTTTATGGGTATGCCTCCAGGTCTCAGTGAGGAGCAAGCACTGTGCTGTGCACCGTGCTAACACCTGCACTGACACCATCTCTGCTGTAAGGGATTTAGTAATTGGAAGAGATTAATACAAGTGATTAGATAAAATGCAGTAGATTAATACGAGGGCATTGAGCATTGATCTGACAAAGACAAGTCAATGAACAATGTCTTATGGTTCCCTAAATTATTTCTCTGATTTAAATGGAATTTAATAGTGATTGCCCAGAGACTGAATGATGTAAGAGGTACGTGATGAAAGCACTGGATAAATATATTTTGTCTTTATGAATCTGGCTCAGCTTTGTACTTGGTTTCAAATTGAGGATTGGGCTTCCCCTCTCCATTTTCTGTTGGAACATAAATGTTAACAGATCATAGCACAGTTCCTCTGTTAGTCTGTCGGACATAGTGAGTTTAACAAATGTTGCAGGTCCCAAATGTGGTGAGAGAGCTGCAACAAGGAATATGGCTGGGACCAGGCACTGCTGCCACTCACTTTCATTATTTCTGGGAGTGGGATGCTTTTGTGAAGTATGAGGACGCTGGTGAGCAGGGTCTTCAGCAGCTGCAAGTGCAGCTTTTCCCTTTGCAGCATCAGTATATGGTGTGGTGTGGGCTATCCCAGAGCTGTGCTGTCAACAGAGCTTAAGAGAGAGGATGTGAGATAGGATATCTTTGTTAATTTTTGGGCTAGCTACAAATCTTTGGCTGGAATCAAAAAGTCCATCCATAGAGATGGAAGTTGAAAAGAAAGAAGAAAAACATAGGAAAAGGTGAGAGCTGAGGTGATGGTTTAGCACGTGGAAATAGGAAGCATCCTGTAATGCAAAGTATAACAACACTGAATTCAAGCAGCATTTTGGGGTTTGGTCCTGCTGTTTCTCATCTGAATATTTTTCTGTTCTCTTGTCTTTAATAAGGCCTAAATTATCCATCATAATGTTAAACCATTACACATTTTGTATAGAGACAACAAAGAAATGTTTATGTTGTGTACAAGGAAGGTGCGTTGTTTTCTTACCTTACTGTATCTCTCTGTTTAGGCCCACAACAGAAACCTGCTCTCCATTGATTTCGATCATGTAACCAGAACAGGAAAGATTTATGATGATCATCGAAAATTCACTCTTCGGATTATGTATGACCAGACAGGACGCCCAATTTTGTGGTCACCCATCAGCAAGTATAATGAGGTCAATATCACTTATTCGCATTCTGGATTAGTCACCTACATCCAGAGAGGAACCTGGACTGAGAAAATGGAGTATGATCCAAGTGGGAACATAATTTCCAGAACATGGGCAGATGGTAAAATCTGGAGTTACACATATTTAGAAAAGGTAAATCATTTTAAAAGTGGATTGTCGTACCAAGGCAAAAATATTTGGTTTGATATAGATATGATATTGTGAACTATGTTATAATGCTATCTCTTGCAAGAGTATATTAAGACTTTTTAAACAGAAAATGCATACAATTACATAACTAGATAAAAAGGTCTCTGGGTGTGCTTAGACGTGCATGTCACTGGTTCAAACTTGCCATAGTTTATTTCTGAAGGAAGTTATTAGCACCTCAGATTTGTTTAATTGTTAAGGAGAAATGACGACTTCATCTCAGTACAAGTTCAAGTGAACAAAGGACACTCACTGCTGAAAGAAATGTTGCCATTCTGTATAGCATAGTCAAAAATATAATGGTCACTGAAAAGAAACTACTTCCTCCCCACAAACACAGTTCTTTTAAGTCAAAATCATGAGGCAGTGAGTACAAGCTTGCACCTGCTCAGTGCCACGCTGTAAGAAAGGGATTCATCCTGCAAGGAAAAAGATTACTTCAGTATTTGTGAGGGCTATTTGGGAGTTAAATATTAATATGAAATGAGTTATTGTTCTGCTTTTATAGTGACCTCATGTCTAAATTGACCGAGTGTGGTAATTTTCATTTATGCCTATAGGTAATGGTCACAAAATGGGGGAATAGGTGTTGTACAGACAAAGGAAGAACAGCATCTCATTCAGCTGTAGAAGAATCTCATTTGATACCATATTGTCGCTCAATAGTGTCAAATTGTATTCAAACAGTGTCCTTTAAACTTTTTTTTTTAATAGCAACATCTTGGTCTATCCAATGCAACTCAGTTTGCAGAACATTTTCTCTGAACCTGTTAATGCTCGGAGGGGGCAGGTGAGGTAGAACTGATAGGGGGTATGACACACAGGAAATCCAATCACTTTGAAGTTATTTAAGTTCCAAATGTGTACTTTTAAGATAAACTTTGCTGTACTTATTTTGAATGTGTTTAAGTCTGGTCCTCAAAAAACCTAAACCTAACCCAGAGAAAAAAAATTACTTAGACTGGAGAATGCATAAAAATGTGATTCCGTCCTTGTGTGCATGCAGTATGGTTCTTGCACGTGTTAACAAGATTGGCAAGCCCTAGAAGCTTCAGAAGTTTGGTTCAGATAAATTTGTCAGGGTTTCTTTTGTCTGTTTACTCTTCTGCAAATTGCAAGTAAGCAGGCATTTAGTACAGCATTCAAATATTTGGGCAATGTGTGCCTTTTAGAGGAATCTTTTTTTTTTTTTTTCCTTGGGCCTAATGGACGGTAATTTTGGAAAGACATACGCTTCTTATCTTTCCAGACCATTTTGTCTGTTCTTAGTTTATGACGAGCTTATAAATAAAGTCATGTTATTCTGGAATTCTGCACAAGTGGGCAAATCCTGATCTTGTAGAAGCAAGTGGCAAAAGCTTACTGGTTCAGGTGGCAGCAGGCTTGGGTTAGCTGTAATTTGTCATTAAAATTATTGAAAGTCATACACTCTATGGACATAATCTTCCAGCTATTTAATGTACTTTCATCACTGTTTGTTCCTTGTGCCAAAGAAAGATGAATTCACTGTCAAAATTAGACATTGAGATATCATTTTGTGGCTCCATTAAAGTCAATAACTCATTGTGTTAATTGTGTAATGATTGCTAAAGGTTGTCGAAAACCTCATAAGACCCAATGATTCCTTTTCTCAAAAAATCGCTTACATAGTTCGCTTCAATTCATAGTTATTTAATTCTTCATTTTTTAGCACTTGAAGAGTTAATTGTACATATTCAAAAAGCTTTTCCCCTTCCAAAATTAGCCCAAATAATTTAAGTCTTAAAAAGCACTATGATAGTAGCACTGTAAAAAATTTTTACAGATGAGATTCATTCCTCTTGGTTTTTTTACTGTCCTCTATTAGTTAATGGTGTTATGAAATCTCCTGAATACTCCAAGCTTGCTTCCAAAATCCTACCGTTTACCCCCAGACAAAACAGAGGAGCGGCTGCCTGTGTATGTTGGACAGAAATGACATCTAGTGGTGATGCTCAGCATTTCTGTGTGTTCCCAGTAGAGCTCCAAGTAACTGCCACTGGCCGTTTGTCTTGACGTACCACACGGCATCAGTCATTACGTGGTTGACCAGGCTCTGGTTGCTTTTATAAAATGACAGCCTTTTGGATGTTTTATGAGCTACCCTCTGAAATCCTTTAAAACAATTAGAACCCAATTTGTGCAAAGAGTTGAAAAATCTATTGTAATATTATTAGGATGAATTGGGAATTAATTTTTTTTTCTCTTTATGTTATTGTCTAATAGGCTAGAGAGGATACTAAGTCTCCAACCCTTGTACTGTCTATCCTTTTACTATCCTGGACAAAAGTGGAAAAGCCACAAAGTGCTTTAAAAATGGCACACAGGGGCACTAAAGTTATATTAGAGATGTTTCTGATCTTGTTATTCATACTCTGTCAATGGCAGACAGCTTAAAAACAAGCCCGGGAGCAGTATATAGAGAGAGGCGTCACATCAGGGCTAGGAGAGAGTTCAGCCAGTGGTTTACTGCAGACTGGGGACTCTTCGCTGAAGGTGAAAACAAAATAAACACTGTGTTAGAAATGCTTGGCAGACCAGCAATAAAGCGATCAGAAAAAGCTCGGTGTAAAGGTCTGTCATCACCAGTTGGCAGAGGATAACTTGCAAGCAGCATATGTTGGTGCTCTCTGGCTTGTGTACAGGTGACAGATGTCTTTCACCAAGGGCAGGAAGAAACGCATCTTGGGAGGGCGGGGGGCCGGGGGTGCAGAGAGGGGGGCCAAGGCTTAGCCTATCTTTGGTCCTTTGGATAAGCACTCGGGTTATTTGTCAGAGCAAAGTGGCTCGGGGCCAATGTTACTTAACACATTGCAGGGATGAGCTCTCAGTGTTTTTTTCCCAGAGAAGATTTTTTTGAGCTTAGAGGAAGAAAAAGCCTTTTTTTCTGGTTTCTTTCCCCAATGCTCTGTGAAAAAGCAGGCAGACTATTCCTCATAAGACTTTGTTTCGCATGATGCCTTAATCATGCAGAAGCCTGACAAATTTGCTTACGTGCCTGGTTGTTTTGTGCTGTGAGTTAAGAACTGTGCAGTGTCAGCACTCTGTCTCAGTTGGGACAGTGTGACCAGGATGTACAGTGCTCTGGTCCCACTAACCCACTTCCTGGACCCGGGGGAAGGCTACAGATTTCTCACATACTTTTTCACTCTGTGTTTTCATGATGCTTGTTCAACAGTGGCTGTTCACCAGTGGGCTTGTACTCTGTGACACTGACTTTGCACATGAATGGTGAAAAGGTTTACAGAACTTCAGCTTTGTATTTGCACAGATAGATGTCTGCTATGCATGCACATTCATCTGCCAAACAAACAAAGCAGATTTCACTGACCAGCCACAATTAACCAGCAAATATCGAGTATCTGTGTAGAAAACATATTCTTTGTAAACGTTAAAAAACAGATATAGAAGTAATCATACCAAAGAACACGCAGACTGTTTTCATTCATCGGTAAGCATGGAGGTACTGTGACGTCTGGGGCACAGTAGAAGACATACAGAGAAAGAAGTGTTTGATAGAGGTATGCAGGGTGACAATAAAAGCCAAACACCTTGTACACACCATTGAAACTTTCCCCTTTCCACCTCCCCTAGAAACATCTGCTGGCGCAGATGCTCTGCCTCTATGCGAGGAAGAGGTTCCTTCTGTTTTTCCTTCCTGGGAGGATGACCTAAATATTTCAAAGTAACATAGCAAGTCAGCATGAGGCTGAAATGCTACTGAGAGCCACATCTGCATTCCAGTTTGGAGGTCCTTACCTCTAGACTTTTTATTATTCTCCTCCTGTTTTGTACCACCTTGCTGGCCAGGTCTCCTGGAGCTGAAAGCTTCACTTGAAATTGTACAGGCAGTAAGAGCAAACGACAAGAGAGGATGGTTGTTTCAGCATTTCCTTAACCTTCAGGCACTCACTAGATGAATAATCATTTGCTTGATCAGCCACTTACACTGCCGTTCCTGTTCGCAGTCCGTGATGCTCCTGTTGCACAGCCAGCGCCGCTACATCTTTGAGTACGACCAGTCCAACTACCTGCTGTCGGTGACCATGCCGAGCATGGTGCGCCATGCCTTGCAAACCATGCTCTCCGTCGGCTACTACCGCAACATCTACACACCTCCAGACAGCAACGCGGCTTTCATACAGGACGTCACTAGAGATGGTCGGCTTCTGCAAACATTATATCCCGGGACAGGACGCAGGGTCCTTTACAAATACACCAAGCAGTCCCGACTTTCTGAGATTCTTTATGACACTACTCAAGTTACGTTCACCTACGAGGAATCTTCTGGGGTTATTAAAACGATACATTTAATGCACGATGGGTTCATCTGTACCATCAGATACAGGCAAACAGGTTTGTGTAACTGTGACTACTTTGCTAAAGTTTTTGGCCCCGATGCTGCACTTACCTGGCATGAAATCCCATTATTTTTATGCCTACAAGTTCTTGTATTTTATGTTTCAATAGAAAAATGTGTGTATATCTCTATGTCTGTGTCCATAGGCGTATATAGCTGTCCCATTTGAAATACAATTTTCTTTTTATTGCTTGGTATGGAATAGCTCTTATAATGTTTGATTGTTTTTATTCCACTGTGTGGATATTTGCAAAATACTAAATCAAGTTGTTTTATTATTTGTATTTTCAAGTTTCCCTGTTTATACCATAACATAAAATAAATTCAAAAGGACTGTTTATATGAGGAAGGAAATCACCATGTAAAATAAATTTAGTTTAGAGTTATCTTGTAAGTAAATAGAAATCATAATTATGAATAAAACAGCATTAATTTAAACAAATGCTAATCAAATATAAATATTTTGTAGAATAAGCATTAATAAGGGTTTGTGAGAGAATAATCTAACATATTCTTAGTTAATGGTGTTTTCTGAGACACTCAGCAATAAGGCTCAAGGGTATATTTGAATTCAGTTTGTCTGTGCTAGTTCTGTAGGGGAAGTGCACTGTGGACATAATTAATTATTTTTCTTGCTTTTCCTCTTTCCCCTATTTGTTTTGGACAGGTCCTCTTATTGGTCGCCAAATCTTCAGGTTTAGTGAAGAAGGGCTTGTAAATGCCAGATTTGACTACAGCTATAACAATTTCCGTGTCACAAGCATGCAGGCCATGATAAATGAGACGCCTCTTCCTATAGATCTGTACCGTTACGTCGATGTCTCTGGCAGGACTGAACAATTTGGGAAATTCAGTGTAATTAATTATGACTTAAACCAAGTTATAACAACCACTGTGATGAAACATACCAAAATTTTTAGTGCCAATGGTCAGGTGATTGAAGTACAATATGAAATTCTCAAGTCCATCGCTTACTGGATGACCATCCAGTATGATAATATGGGCCGAATGGTGATCTGTGATATCCGCGTAGGTGTAGATGCCAATATAACAAGGTATTTTTATGAATATGATGCTGACGGACAACTTCAGACTGTGTCTGTGAATGATAAAACCCAGTGGCGCTACAGCTATGACCTTAATGGCAACATCAACTTGCTGAGCCATGGAAACAGTGCGCGCCTCACTCCTCTGAGATACGATCTGAGAGATCGCATTACCAGACTTGGAGAAATTCAATATAAAATGGACGAAGATGGTTTTCTCAGGCAAAGAGGCAATGAGATCTTTGAGTACAACTCTAACGGTCTGCTGAACAAGGCGTACAACAAAGTGTCTGGCTGGACTGTGCAATACTGTTATGATGGTCTTGGAAGAAGAGTTGCAAGCAAATCAAACCTAGGACAACACTTACAGTTCTTCTATGCTGATCTCTCCAACCCAATAAGAGTTACTCACTTGTACAATCATACCAGCTCGGAAATAACATCCCTATATTATGATCTTCAAGGTCATCTCATTGCAATGGAATTAAGCAGTGGAGAAGAATATTATGTTGCATGTGATAACACTGGAACACCTCTAGCTGTATTTAGCAGTCGAGGCCAAGTCATAAAAGAAATTTTGTACACCCCATACGGAGAGATCTACCAGGACACTAATCCAGATTTCCAGGTTATCATTGGTTTTCATGGAGGGCTTTATGATTCTCTTACTAAATTAGTTCATCTGGGTCAGCGGGACTATGATGTCATTGCTGGTCGGTGGACAACACCAAATCATCATATATGGAAACACCTGAATGCTGTCCCACAACCATTTAATCTCTACTCATTTGAAAATAATTACCCAGTTGGCAGAATACAAGATGTTGCTAAGTATACAACAGGTAAAAGTAACACATTTCTTGTGAAAATACAATTTTTGATCAAATTCTGGTATGGATTCAAGACTCTAGAAATCTTTTGTGTACATCCAAAGTTACTATTTAGCTCTAAGCTTACATATATTAAAGTAATTTCTTTAATAGATAATATCTTACTGAGCTTGATCTGTTTTCTACAGTCTTTATGGTAACCAAGAAAATAATTAGTAGTTGTTTCTGCTACTTTTCTAAGTGCTAAAATTAGGGGAAGATTGGAGGAAGCTTAATTTGAATGTTTTCCATTATAAATAGATAGAAGGTACACTATTGATTGAATATAGCTGTGTTTTATAATTAATGCAATTTAAAATAATTTGTTTGCTACAATAAATGCTTTAACCAGTACTTGAAAACAGAAATTGATGTGAAACCTGCACAGCTGGGATTTCTGCAGACTACCCTTGCCTTCTTGCCAGCATCCTTTTCTTGTTTTGTAGACATTGGAAGCTGGCTAGAGCTGTTTGGTTTCCAGTTGCACAACGTACTACCTGGATTCCCAAAACCGGAGATAGAAGCTTTGGAGACAACATACGAACTTCTGCAGCTTCAAACAAAAACTCAGGAGTGGGATCCTGGAAAGGTTAGCAAAAAACTCTGTTCAACTACTTCTAATACTAAATTAAGGAATTTGATTAGAAAATATTGGAGACCAAGGAAGCAATGTGACTTTATCTTTCAACATAATAGGCAGCAAATGGTCTAACAATGCTAGAAACTTTAATGTTGTCACATTAGCCACAGGCATCAGAGCAGAGGAGAGTTTTAAGGAGAAGCTTTTATGAACACAGTGAAGAAACTTTGTAGCTGTTTACAGTGAAACCATCCAAATTTGAAGGGCACGGCAGGCAAAAGGATAAAGGTGTTTGTCTGAAAACTGAAAAAGCTATGAAAAATTACATGGAAATAAAAAATTAAAAGCACAAATTTTCATCTTTGTTAGCAAAGATGCCACAAGAGATGCAAAGTCACTGAGGGTGTAAACAGCTTTACAAGTCTGTACATCTGCATAATTATTGTAGGAAACCAGAAATGTTGCTATGGATTTGTAGGGGAATCTGTAGAACTCAACCTTGCTCCAGGGCTTATATTCAGTAAGGAAGAGCCATGCAGCAGCTATCAGGGTCTAGCGATCAATGTAACTGCAACAGGACCAACTACCAATATTCTGAGCTGGTGTTCATGTTTTGCGTTTGGCCATATGAGCATCTGTTAACAAGAAATATGATTTTGCAGAGATGAGAGAGAAAAGATGCCTTTCCTCTAACGTAGTCAGGAAAAGGAAGTATAAAGTGTTGTGAGTTCATGTTAGTAGCGTTTAACTTGCTTCTTTTCTCATGCACAAATTGCTGCATAAAGTGCAGAGAGCTGGAGGGTCAGAGCTTGTTCCAGGTGTAGGAGCATGTCCATGTAAAATTGTCACTGAGATATTAAGCTATTATAAAGGAACAGAAAAAGTGTAGTGATAGATACAGTGATAAATAGATGGTTAGGATAAGGAAATTTTAGCCTCGATGGGGAGCAAGATCTATAGATCTGGTGTACTTGCATGGTTTCTATTGTTCTAGTGTCTTGAGACCTTCACAGCCTGCTTTTCTTAAAGAATGGACTATAAAAGCTGTTACTGCTATTTTGCAGAAGACATAATCAGGTGCACAGAGACTAAGCATAGAATCATGTGAGAGAGTACTGCTTTGAAATCAGGTTTCCCCATGCCTAGGAGTCAGAAGACCAGTCATGTTGAGTAACAACTCAAAGAGGGGAGGAAGAAAAAATTGGAAGAAGAAATATGAGAATAGCATTTGTGATAAACTTATTTTCCATTTGTTTTCTAGAAACTAAAGAGTCCAACAGACAAAAAGCAATACCTTAGGCCATTAGAAAGCCTGTGCATATAGCCAGGCTCTGTAGATGTGCACGATATTTTATAAACTGAAGATCCATTCTAAGCAATTTCTTAATTGCTTGGTAGGGACAGTGAGACACTATAATGAACTGCAAGATGCCTCTTGTGCCAACTTTATTGGTATTTTCTTTTCCAGACTATACTTGGTATTCAGTGTGAGCTACAAAAGCAACTCCGAAACTTTATATCCTTGGATCAACTTCCCATGACTCCCAGGTACAGTGATGGCAAGTGCTATGAGGGAGTGAAGCAACCAAGATTTGCAGCTATTCCTTCAGTATTCGGAAAAGGCATCAAATTTGCTATAAAGGATGGTATAGTGACAGCTGACATTATAGGTGTGGCTAACGAGGACAGCCGGCGCATTGCTGCCATCCTCAACAACGCTCACTATCTGGAGAACCTGCATTTCACCATAGACGGCCGGGACACACATTACTTCATCAAGCTGGGGTCTTTGGAAGAAGATTTGACCCTAATCGGCAACACCGGAGGCCGACGCATCTTGGAGAATGGCGTCAATGTGACAGTGTCACAGATGACTTCTGTGATCAACGGGAGGACTAGACGCTTTGCTGACATCCAGCTCCAGCACGGCGCGCTGTGCTTTAATGTTCGGTATGGAACAACAGTGGAGGAGGAGAAGAACCATGTCTTGGAGATAGCCAGGCAGAGAGCCGTGGCTCAGGCCTGGACTAAGGAGCAGAGACGGCTGCAGGAAGGGGAAGAAGGTATTAGGGCATGGACAGATGGAGAGAAACAGCAGCTTTTAAGCACTGGGCGGGTACAAGGCTACGATGGATATTTTGTTTTATCTGTAGAGCAGTATCTCGAACTTTCTGACAGTGCCAATAATATTCACTTTATGAGACAGAGTGAAATAGGCAGAAGGTAACAAAGAAAATCTCTGCCTTTGCGTCACCAAAGACTGCCTGTTTTTAAACGTAAAATGGTTTATTGTATTGGTTTTTCTAGATCAGAACTCTGTATATATAGAGGAAAAAACATATCCAACTGCCTTTAAACGTGACAGAAGATGGTATTTTAATATTGTTCGTTTAACTCTTTGAGAGATGACAGTGATGATTTTTAGTTCTTGTGTGGCAGTATTCAAAAATTTCAGAAGCAGAGTCCTGACAGCTGAGCAGCGCGACCTGCGCGCAAGGTGCCCGGGGTGACACCGCACATCCCTGCGGGGTAGGGGAGAGCGCAGCGTGCTCTGCCTTCTTCTAAAGAAACACGACTTTTTTGTTGTTGTTGATTTAATAGTTCACCAATTATTTACAAGGTTACAGAGCCTGAGTCTGCAACCCATGTTTACTGGGTAGTTTTTATCCCAGTGGTATCTCCCATAAATTCAAGGGATTACATACAGAAACCAGACCGTGTGTGGAAACTTCGTAGCTGCTCACCAACCCCGTGCATGTCATTCCTCACAGCTATGATCTGAGGGATTCTCTAAGCTGGGACACCTGACTTGTGTTGCATATAGTACGTAAAAGGCTGTCCCATATGGTCTTTAGCTCTGCTCAGCCGTAGCCACCTCTCACCTTTTGTAGCCACCCAGTGACAAATGCCACATTGCATCTCCTTTTGCACATGGGGGCTTCTCTCCCAAGGTTCCCCCCGGCACTGGGTTATACTGGGACTCAGCAGCATGTGTAGAGCTGCCAACCTTCCTGGTGGAGGGGTGCAAGATAGCCCTGCACTGCTGGGCTTCAGCCAGGCCTTGGGGTGGCCAAAGAAGGGCTTTGTGAGCACTGTAGTCAACGGGAGTCTTTCCACTGGTATCAGTGTGCTCCAGACTGGGCTTAACTCAGTGGTTTTGGGACAACCCTTGTTCCCCAACTGGTAGAGCCCACGCAGTGCAGTAACAACAAGCTGTGCAGGATCGGTCCTGTCGTAGTCACTGGGCCAGGACTCGTCTTTTCACAGATCATTAGGAAATTGCAGTGTTGTTGGGTTTAGGCATCGCGTTCTTTTCGTCTCAAATTAATAATCCTGTTGTATTACTCATTTTTTCCAGTCTGAAGATTGGTGGGTTGGGAGTTGATGAACCTAAGTGTGGATAGTAAATATGTTGATAAACGTAGAACATTTTGGGGATGACTCTTCACTTTTCAGCTCAATATCTAGAGCACATAGAAAAGCATTATATTGCATGGGCAGAAATTTTTATTTCCCAAGGTATCATGCGCTGCTGGCAGAGTTATTTCATGGCAGAGTAGGTGATCCTTCTTTCAGCTTGTCATTTTTAAAAGACCTGATTATGGGGAGGGGAGGGAGGGCACACAGGGAGGGGGGGACGGGTTAAGCAGATTTCCTTTACTGACTTTCAGAGGGAGCTAGAAGTCTTGTTATAGAGCCTGTGTATCCGTAACAGTGATGTTATTGCACATTTCTTTCGAAACAGACATAGTAAATATATTGAAACAATTTCTGCTCATGTTTAAGAAAGCCAACAAAGCGCTTTCTTTGTCTTTCTTTCTTTCTTTCTTTCTTCCCAGTTTTCTTTTTTTTCCCTTGTTTTTGGGCAAGTGGAGCAGACTGTACCAAAGTTAGAGATGAGCCTGAACTGCCAGCTGGGACCAGAACCCCCCCGGGGATTTGGACTCAGGTCTCAGCCTCACACCATTAGCATCTCTTTCCAGACTCCTTCCGCTTCCCCGGGAGCCAGTGCAGCTTTGGGGGTGCAGGATCAGGCTGAGCGAGAGCCTGGCCCCTAAAACCACCCTCTACTCCTCAGACAGAGGTAACTGTGGACCAAAATCTGCACATACACAATTTGATCGGGCTCATCATTAACTGATGTACAGAATTGGGAGCTGACAACATCCAGGTTAGACAGCTCTGATTTCTGTAATTTTCCATACAATCATGGAGAATTTGAATACCTCCACACCAGCCTAAAAATGGACCTTCAAATCTTTGAGCCTCTAATATGCTTTTAATCAATGGAACAATAATTTATGAATTGTATATAGAGAGTGCATTCATAAATGTGATGATGTATTTTATCACTGATCCAAGATGTCAATATTAGAGTCTATTTTACTTATATTTTAAGCGATTATACTTTTTTGCAATTCACTAATGAGGTATCATTTTCAAACTGCTTTAAATATCCATTATAAACAAATATTTGAAGCTATTAGAATTACCTTGAACTGTGCATTTCTAGTATGTAATACATATTTAGTTAGCTTGTGCCTTTAGTTTCCTAAAGTTATATTTGTATTATATGCAGGAAATGCACTTTGTATTACCTACAGCTGTGTTTTTTAATACTGCCTTGATTATTGTTGTTCTTATATTATGCCAAAAGGTCAAAGAGTGAAATGTGTTACAAGTTTGTCTCTGAAAGTTGATTTGGCATTTTCCCAGTTCCTGGGTGCAGTCTAAAGTACATTTTTGAACAATATTTCTTATGAGAATATAGGTGTATAAAGAATTACGTGACTTTACATGGCCCATATACAAAAGAAAGAGAAAAAAAACTGCTTTCGTCATAACAGTTTCAGAAGTTTAGGAAGGTGTATAAAAATGTTGTGTTGAGATGACAGTGCTAAAGAAACAAGTTATTACTGAAAGAGCACTGGAGACTGAAGCTGTAGCTACACATGGGCCAGCCAGCAGTGAGTTGTGAAAACAAATAGCTGTGGACCATCTTGTTCATGAGAAACCTCAGATGGAGGCAGGGAATATTTCAGTCTCCATTTTTTTGTCCTAGTACTTAGATACTTAGACCAATTTCTCAGTGTTGTTTTTTATAGTTTTCCTTTTTTTTTTTTTTTTTTTTTTGCACTATAGCCTAGAGACCCAAATGAGAAAAAGAAAAATAATGCCATGGGAATTTTTACTGTTATTTAGATCAGATAATTTGATGCTAGCATTCTGCACTGCAAACAAGGTTCAGAAAGTGGAAAAAAATAATAATATAAAATAAAAATAAAATAAGATAAAATAAAATAAAATACAAGCCACTATTGCACACTATCCTGTAGCAAATTATCTACCGTGAGAAATACGTGCTATTTTTTTTATGACAGCCAAACAAATAGAGTGTGCAAGTAATGTTTCCTTTGCTTTCATATTTATTTAGCAAATCTAGAACATTTCAAAGGTATAAATATATATATATAGATATCTATGTAGAACATAGCCAAATAAATATATATGAACTGGTCAATGTGCACCTCGGTATACACATCCTAGCTGTTTGGTTTGGGCCCTTCAACGTCCTCTGTTGGGCACTAGCTGGGTAGCCATGGCCTCCCTTTGTGGCCACGAGCGCTCCCGCAGAGCTGGCCTCCAGCCCTGCACCCCTCTGCCCGCCGAGCCCCCGCTCTGCCGGCAGCTGGGGCTGGGCTCACAGAGCAGTGGCTTTCCCAAGGTGAGCCATGGCGATGGGCGCTGCTGGAGGTTCTGAAGGTTCCGAAGGCAGAAGGGGTTTAGGCAGAGAAGCTCCTCTGTTAGCCCATGGGAGAAGAGAGGGGCAGAGCCCTGGCAGGGCGCGGGGGCATTTGCCGTAGCGCAGCTGATCCAACGCGGTGACACTCAGATCAGGCTGCTGCCCACAGCCATAAGGGTTTTCCCTGTCAAATGCTGACTGTTATTTAAACCTCTCCTTGACACAAAACATTACCAGGTTGAAAGCACCCTGACTGCCAGAGAAATCGCTTCTTGGCAGAAACTGGGAATGGTGGAGTCGGACTTGCTGTGGATTTGTCCGGGCATTTGTCACCTGCCATTATTTGTCTAAGGAAACGTGTTTGACAATTTCCAGTTTTTCCTTAGATCTCGTGGTGGACTTTAGCCTTTTAATAAATGTTAGTATATCAGATCGTGTCCTTGACAGTATTTTACTTGTATGAACCATGATAAAACATTAAAGTCTTCATACTCTTCAGGCAGAAGTGTCAATAAGCAAGAAAGAGAAGCATAGCATATGATATATGTCAAAGTAATGTTCCTTTTTAGCTTTCTCATCAACAGTAAAAATGTTTACAATGTATGCCAAGATCTTCAATTTCTGTCTAACACCAGTTAGAGGTTCTGATCTTACCGAAATTGTGTTATAACAGCCTCAGCCTCATTGCTAGGAAACAATAGATCCCAATTTTTTTATTCCTGCTCTAACTCCTGTGCTGAATAGTGACTGGATACTGTACAGGTTTATGTTATATGGCTGCAGTTAAATGGTCTGATGCATTTTGCTCTGGGTTTCAGGCCAGAAGCATGCATTTTCTACAAGAACATCCCAGCAACGCGCTGTAAATATTGAAAGTTAATATATTATGTGTCGATATTTGAAAAAGAAAGTACTTTGACTATTTCATTTTTTAAAAATAAAGGTGCAAACTGATGGTGTGTGATGTTGTCTTTGTTTACACCATGTATTTGGGATATTCATGGCAGTAAAGGGTACTTCCATGCAGCTAAATAAGGGCTTCAGAAAATATCGGTTGATTCAAAAGCTGGGGGCTTGGGGGCTGCTAGCAAGATTTCATTTTACTTCTGATTTGCCAAAGTTCATGCCTATAACAGCAGGTTTCACTGCAGGTGAAATCACAGCCAGTTTCTGTGTGCAGGTTATTACATCTCATCAGAATAAATGGGAGAGCGAAAAAAAAATCTGCTAAACGACTTTGCACTCCAGAGAACTGAGTGGGTGAAGTCAAGGGTGGTGGTAGGAGATGGGGAGCAGAGGGCAAGTACCTGCACGTCCTGTAGAGCTGCCTCAAATAGAGGATAATGAATGACTGTGTGTATCAAAAAGATGCATGTGAGAAAAATAAAAAGCCCAGCGCCTGCAGCAGAGAGGAGGAGATGGTGAACCGGAGGGGCAGAAGGAGTGTTTAAGGCTAAAGGAAAGGTTAGGTGGTGAAAACCAGGTCAGAGCAGCTGGGCTGGGCCATAACCCAGTGTGAGGGCTGAGGCTGGAAGAGCTGTGTTGGATGGCTAAAAGGGAAGCGAGGCCGAAGGGATGCTCTGGTAGAAGAGAGAGGAAAACCAGCCTGGGAAACGGTATTGATTTAGTGCTGCAGGTCTGCCGCAGCCACAGCCGGGGAGTAGGGCGCGCTTGGTGGAGGCAAAACCAGAGCTGTGGCAGGGTTAGCTGCTGCAGAGGAGCAGCACTGCCCTTTCTGGGGATGAGACAGAGCAGGGAGGGCTGAGACAGGGGACGCAGAGTCCTCACCATGAGCTGCAAAATCAGCCGGCAGAGCCGGGTGTGCAGCACCCAAGGGAAGGGGAGACTTGGGGGGGGTGTGGGGTGTGGTGTGTCATGGCAGAGTAACCGCAGCAGCAGGAGGCTGCAGCCCAGCAGCCTGGGGTGGTGGGAAGAAAGAAGCAGATGATACAGGCATTACATGGGAAATCATGCCCACTAAATGTGGTTGCTGCTCTCTAAAAGGATCTGTAGCTCTTCGCACCTATGTCAACGCATGAAATCTATATAATTTCCATATTACTGTTCCCAAAGCCAAACATCAACTCTTTGTCCCCCAGGCACCATGAGTGTCTCTGTTTCCAATTTGTTTAAGCCTACAGCAATTCCAGGCCCTTGGGTACCCAAAAGAAGCAACACAAACAAACCTCTGTCTTAATAATTTACATCAGAAACTGAAACAACATTCTCAGCTTAAAAAAAAAAAAGACGACATCTTCTGGCTCATTTTCTGTATTTTTTTAGAAGAGCAATGCACTTCTGGTGTCAACCATAGTCAAACCAGTTATCCTCAGCTCACTGCCCTGCAGAGCAGACGAGCGGCTGCTGCTCTTGTGCCACAGGCTTCTCACAAGCAGCACTGAGAGCCTCAGCCTTTGCCTGAGGTCAATAGGACCTTTCTATAGGAAACAGCCCTTGGGCAAAACGGTTCCCACTGCTTTTATCCCCTCCACGCTGCAATCATACGCCACGGACCATTTCCAAGCACACCCTTGCCTGCTCCCAGGAGAAGTCATGTAAACCAGGAGTTTAGACCCAGCAGTTAGAAAGCAGAAGGGCTCTGCGGGGGAAGCCCGGGGGCACGCAGGCACCCTGCCAGAGCCCAGCAAGTCTCCTGGCTTGGGGGGAGGATGGTTTGCGGGAGCACAAAGCCGGAGAGGAGCGGCCAGGGAGCAGATATGCAGCAAGCCTGCAAACCTTTAAGGCACAGAGGAGGAGGGAGAAGTGGGCACAAGTGACAGCAAGGCAGCCGGTGCTGCGAACGCCGCACTCTGTGCTGGTGGGGGGCAGTTCAGCGCTGCCATGGCTGGCATTTGCTGCATTATGTAATGATTAAAAAAAAACAGCTCGTAAATATTTCATTAAAGAGTAACTCATGCTGGATCTGCTACTGTATGGCACTGAATTAATCTAATACCTTTGTTTCAACCAAAAAGCAATTGTAACAAGGAGGCACACGTGCACACACTGTGTAAAATATGATGTGACTAGCGGGGAAAGGCAGAACATTTCACCGCAAATAAAATTTGGCCACTATTTAGTCTGAAATTGAGTAATGAAATAATCTCACCTTTGCAACAGTATCGCCCCCGGTCTCTGTTACGATGGGGAAAACCTTCCAGACTTATCAAATGCTGCTTGGCACAGCGTAGCCTTGCTGAATCCTGCACTGGCAGCATGTTGAGCTCTGTCACTGTCACATCCAGCTTGCCTTTAGGGAGGACACAACAAGGCAGAGTCCAGGACACCAAACATTAAGTAGGTTAAGGGTGGAGGGTTTTGTAATACACTGTCGAAGGAGGATACATGCAGGATATGTACCCCCATGTAGGTATCCTGTATGCAGATACAAATATGCACTGGGACCTTTGCAGGGAGGTGGCTGCTGCCTTGAGAGTCACCACCAGCCCCAAGAAGCTGCGGTGCCTCTCACTCTGCTGCTGAGCCATGGCTTGGCCATGGTGGGTGGAATTTGGTCTGGTTTGTTCTCCCAACACTATAGCCTGGTGATTCCGGAAAGTGCCTTTTTACTTCTTAGGAAACATTTCCTTCCTTTCAAGTCACACAGAAGAAATTGGAAGTATAGGCACAAAATAATATTTAACCAGAGAAACCCAAAAGTGGCTTTACATTGTTTAAGAGGTCTGCACTTTTCACTGGTTCTCCACTACTCAGTGCATTGCTCAAGCTTTTGATCGTTTGTGCAAACCACAAAGTTTATACAGCCAGGCAGTGGTGGCCAGTTCTGCTGAGTTACAGGGCAGAGCACCTGGTGTGGTGGTGGTAGCAGGCATCTTCATGGTGCCGCTTCTGTAATAGCTTTAGAAACTGTATGAATGACAGACACACCACCCACCAAGGCAAGGACACTTGAAAGTAAGCAGTTTTCTGAAGACTATAAAAGGGGACTTGACCAGTTCTGCATAAATGCCAACTACAACAGAGTCCAAAGTTAAGTAACATAAAATTAGTAACTAATTATTAATTAGGAACTAATGATGTGGAAATGAAAAGTATTTTCTATTTAAGAGTACAAAGAGAAAAAAAGATATTACACTATTATTTAGTAGTTGATATTTTTTATCTTAGAAAACGAAAAAAAAATTGAAACAAAACCTTAATTCAAAACATTCTGAAACTTAAAACTTCTAAATTTTGAGCTAGAAATTCTATGAAATACACATTTCTGCAAATGTTACAAGAAAACTCATGGAGTTGTATTAACTATCATATAAGTAAATCATTCTGTTTTAGAGTGGACTAGAGGAGACATTGGAAGATATGGTTATGTCACACTGGGAACATGTCTTCATGATGGCTGCAGGTGGAAGTCATGGCCTTCATTTCTCCCTAAGAAAAATAAAGATGCAAAGAAGTATAAGACCTCCATCCCCACCTCTGTGGAGGGCTCTGCTCAGTTGCAGCCAAGGCTCCCTCCTCCCCATGAATACCTGAGGGGTAGTTGTTTCTTTCATAGTTGATGACCGGGTGCTTCAAGGGTGTTATGATGCCTTGGTTGGGTTTCTGGAAGGCCGAAATGAGGTTGTGCACTTTCCGAAAGAGCCTCCGGTGGACCCCAGGCGCTGTCTGCAAAACCAAAGGGTGAGAGGTGAGAGGGGATGCTGGGTGGTGAAAGTCTCTGCCGGGCACTGGGCACTGGCACAGAAGTCTTGTCCTCAGAAATGTACACGGCTCCCAGGGAAGGAGCCATCCCTGCACTTAGACCACCTGATGTGCCAACCTAAAATGAGTCAATGAGCCTTACTGCTCTCCTCCTTCCCCCAGGACTCCCTACATTAAGACTGGTTTCCAGCAGTGTGGTGCTATAAGGTTGGAAGAGGGACAATTTCTTAATCACTACAAGAAAAACCCCGAGCCTGCCATGCTTATTAGGCAAATTCCCAAGTGATCTTTTGTTGTTTCATTTCTGACCCTGATTTATTGCAGCCAGTGTTTTAACCTCCAGCCTGGGGTTTATCAGTGAGACACTTCCAGCCTGGAAATACCAGTGAGACAATCTAGAGAGTTACCTGGCATTTACTGGGGACAGGTAGTCCTTATACCACTACATTCGGGCATGGACATGGCCTCTTTGCACGCCTTTCTCTGAGCATTAAGCTGGCAAGCTTATGTCTTGATTGAGTATTCCTGTCTATATCTCTTGAACAAAGGCAGCAGCAAAATGTTACCTAATTATTAAAAAAGTGGGAGGTTTTCTATCTATCTTTCTACATTAGCATCTTTTCAAACACTGTGAAATGAAATTGTGTCTGCTTTTAATCAAAAATCCAATATTTCTGTTAAATCCTTTGGGGCATTCTTGTAATAACTCCTCCTCACCAAAGACATGGGAGGACAAGTATAGGTCCTGCTGGCACCCGAGGGACACTGCTCTCACCCAGCAGCCATGGGCTAAATCCTGCCTCATTGGCACCAGCTGGGGGCTTTGCACTGGCTGGAATTTTACCAGTACTGTTTTTTATTTCCTGCCTCATCCATGAAAGATGGGCAAGACCTGAGCTTATTCAGAGACTAACCAGCCACAGGGAAGGAAGCAGAACCAGGAAAGCACCAGCTGCAGCCTATCTTGCCCTTGGAGGTACATTTCATGGGGATAAGTTTGATTTAGGGTGCTGTGTCTAACAGCTGAGGCCAGCATGGTCTTAGCAACACTTACTTTAAAGTTTCTGTTTGCTTAAAGGAAGGGTGGGTATCATGGATTTGTAGCTAGCACCTGTTCCTGCAGAGGATGTATTGAGAGTCCTGGGCTTTCAGGATACCTACACTGTGAAATAAATATAAGGTTTACATAAAATACAGTAGAGGTGATGGAAGATGAGCTGTCACAGTTCTATTATAGTACCAGCTGGCTCCTGGCAGAACTGTGGCTCCATGGAGAAAGGAGCCCATGCTGGCGCAGGTTTGCTGGCAGGACTTATGACCCTGGGGGGAACCCATGCTGGAGCAGTCGATTCCTGAAGGACTGAACCCTGTGGAAGGGAGCCACACTTGAGCAGTTCAGGAAGAACTGCAGCATGTGGGAAGGACTGATGTTGGAGAAGTTCATGGAGGACTGTCTCCCTTGGGAGGGACCCCATGCTGGAGAGGGTGCAGAGTATGAGGAGTCCTCCCCTGAAGAGGAAGGAGCAGCAGAGACACCGTGTGACAAACCGACCCATTCCCCATCCCCCTGCTCCACTTGCTGGGAGGAGGTAGAGAAATCATGAGTGAAATTGAGCCCAGGAGGAAAGGAGGGGTGGGGGGAAAGGTGTTTTAAGATTTGATGGTTTTCCTTATTAACCTACTCTGATTTGATTGTCAATAAATTAAATCAATTTCCCTGAAATGAGTCTGATTTACCCATGATGGTAATTGCTGAGTGATCTCCCTGTTGTTATCTCAATCCATGAGCTTTTTGTTATATTTTCTCCCCCTGTCCAGTTAAGTAGGGGAGTAATAAAGCGGCTTTGGTCAGTACCTGGTGTCTAGCCAGGGTGAACCCACCACACCCAGCATCCCTCCTGAGACACCAGTGCTCACCCTGGCACGCCAAGTGCATGACCACCTCCACCCCACCCCAAAAACCCTTCTGCTTGGGCAGTGCAAATCTACAGGATGCTCCTGATGCCTTACAGGAACAAATGAGCAAATTCTTCCTGGGTATCATTCCCAAGGGTGACATCAATAATTATTTACTCCACAGTAACATGAGTCACTTTTACTCCCCAATCTGCTTCTCAGTAACCCCAGGAATCAGTCCTGTCTTCCAGAGTACTGCAATCACTTCTGTTATAATAACGGCCATGGAATTATGCCTGTTTAGGAATTATTTAATGTTTGTAATCAGTGTTCATTATTGTGCAAACAGAAAGCTAATTATAAATTAATACACAGAGTACATCCAAAGAACAAGCCTTTCATAAAAGAAACACAGGTTAGCATTCCAATTCCACCAACCCAAACAACTGTCTGTTTTGTAAATTCTACACTTGAATTACCAGCTTCTTATTGCATGGGTGAAAATACATTTTGCATCAAGTTCTGGCTACCCTATATATGTTTTGCGGTAATGATTAATTAATCTGGACATAAATTAACTTTAAAACACTGTAGATATTTAAAATAATTTCCTTAAATATTCTGACATTAATAGTATGTGGGATAGAAGGGAACTGATTGTACTTGTCAAATTACAAAAACACAATTTTTTTGCCATTTAAAATGATGCAAAATAATGCACTATTGCATTATGCAACACCTGAAATGTAACAGGGAATTAATTTATGAGTTCAAGACTGTCAGAAGTGGCACCAAGACATCCTAGTGATGGGTGCACTCAAGATCGATTACCTTCAGTGAAAATCAGACGATGCAGAAACATGAATAATTTGAATATATTCCATTAAATCAATATGAACATCAAAAAGGATGCAGAAATTTTCAGAAGAGAAAGGAGAAATACACACCTCAGCACTCCAGGACCCAGTTTCTGTCTTGGACACTCTGTAGGTATAAACATAACCCTGATGCCTGTGGAAAAAAAATAAATCAACAGGTATTTATTACTCATTTCTACTGTCAGGTTTCACAAGAGGTACACTCTATGTGAGAGTCAGTTTATCTGTTAACCTTTCTTTAAAAATAAATTCACCCATAGAAGTTCTAGGTAGATAAAAAAACTTAGAAAGAGGTCAGAAGCCAGGTTCAACCTACTGGGTTCTTCTGGATGAGAGGGATTGGTCTGACTTAGACTAACTGAATACTGCTAAACTAGATCTAAGTTAGTTAATGACGTTGCTTGCATTCCTGCCTCACCATGTTTTAATTTTTTTTTTTAAATGACCTCCTTTTACTGACACACACCAGACATAATTTTCCTGGAAAAAGTGAAGGTGTACTATTAGCAGATATCATTACTGTATTGTGATTGATTTAAATGCAGATCTTCCCAGAAGCAATAGTATGAGAGTAATTTGTTTGGAA
The DNA here is from genome assembly GCA_025769975.1 of Gallinago jamesoni. Classification (NCBI taxonomy): domain Eukaryota; kingdom Metazoa; phylum Chordata; class Aves; order Charadriiformes; family Scolopacidae; genus Gallinago; species Gallinago jamesoni. The sequence goes on along the minus strand of JAOQGH010000062.1, from coordinate 10,925,067 downwards.
AACTACACCCACAAAAGTGACTCTTTGCCTTGCCCAAACATTCCTAATTCTCAAATACTGATAAAGGAGACTTATAAGAACATGGAAGTTTCCTTCTTTATAATTCTTATTTGAGTCTTTCAAAAATAAGGAGTCATACACTAATAACACAAGACATACTTGTGTCCAGAGTCAGTCTTACTTCTCTTAAAAATCCAACACAATGAGTGATTCACGTGGTAGATTATTATATCAATATCCAAAAATTTAACTCAGAAGCAGAGACAACTGAGAGTAGTTCCCTGTGTGCAACATTAGTTTAGACGGTATCAGATAGGAAAGATTATATTTCATACTACATAGATTTACATGAATAACCAGCAAGATTTTAGGGACTATTCACTATTTCAGCATCAATTCTTATTCTTAAGAAAGCAGAAAAATACTCTATTTCTTTACAATTATACATGGTATTATAGCAGTTACTACAAAATAGCAGAAACCATCAATGACACAGATACCGTATGATTGCAATTACTTACACTCTGTGTCATGGTTCCTGGATAAATTCTTGTTAAAAAGTCATTACAGCAACCTCTGCAACGTGGTGTCTGACATAATTTACCCAAGTAGGAAGTTGTTAACAGTTGTCACGCTGCTACAACCCCACAAAGTGGGAGCAAAAATGCTTGTTGTGATTTGTGAGCTCTCCACCCCACCGCTCGACTCCCACTGTGATTAAATGTAGAGGCGGGAGACACAGAGCCATTCCCTCCTGCCGGGGCTGCGGCAGGGACAAACTCAGCAGCAGCCGAGACCGTGCCCTCCTCCTCGTGACAGGGAACGTGCCTGATGCAGCCCCACAATCCCACCACTTCGTCCACCTCTTTGTGTTAACCTAGGGAGCGTTTTCTCCAGAGACACAACTTTCCACCTGGCACCTGGAGGACATGAAAAGTGGCCTGCCATGCTCACTTCATGGAAGCCTAAGGGGGAAAACAGCCGCCGCGACCCCACTCCTACCCCTAGCAAGCTCAACTGCTGCAGCCCATCAGGGATTTGTACAGGCCCAGAGAGGGCCCTCAGGAAGAGGTCTGAGCAACCTGCTGTGGCTGCACGAGGAGGGAAGGACAACACTGTTCTCCTGTCCTTGCCATGCAGTGTTTGAGGCCACGGCTCAAGCCCGGTGGCTAAAAGCCCATTCTTCTAAGCTACCAAATAAGTTCATGTTCAGGGAATCTAATATCTTCCATTAGGGCTCTTAGACAATCTTGTACCATCACATCCTTTCTTAAAACCTCTGAGAGCTGTTCCTGAATTTTCAGTTTTTCATGAGTAGCTGATGGTCACACTAATCTTTTTGTTTTAGAAATCACAAAGGGCTTTCCTGCACCTATGTATTTATCAGGCAAGCCAATACAAGGCTATTGAAACTAGGATTTTACAGGCCATAGTGTACTGGGAAACACCAGAGAGGTCCTGGCATTTTTTCCCATCTCTTTGAAGAGGGTATTTGACCATTCCCACATTGATTATTTTTTCAAGCCTCGAAACCAACAGAATCAGTATGTAAAAACCTAAAACTCACTCTCTGGCCTCCTGTTTTTAATAATACACTGTGCATATTACCCATGCTTATTCTTGATTGTCCCAAAGCATTCCAACTGCTTCAATCTCTTTAAAATCTGATTCTTCCACAAATGGCTCAGTTGTCTGGAAAGCTACCATCTGTTGTTTCTTTCATTATTTCCTCCATCAAAGAGATTGCATGACTTGAAGTGGTTGAGGGACTGGGGTGCTGCCCTGACTCTGAAATGTCTGATGGGTTTCAGCACTCTGCCAAAAGGGTTTACTAAGCTGGACAAATTGAAAAATAGAGGTCAGATAAAGTAATATTCAGGGCCAAAGCAGGGTGAGGTATAAGACAGACACCTTTCCTGCATTTTTCAAAAAATTGCACTGTAATATGTTCAACCAAGCCCAGAGAAAGCACAAAGGATGCAAAGATTAAAATCCCACAAGATACCGAAAAAGGAACGAGAATTTGGGAACATGGATGCTTTGAGCACAGCGTGGAGAATAGGACTATGACATTACTATCACAGCCTTGCAAGGGATAACTGAGCTCTCCGCTCACCTGGGAAATGTACTTTTTTTTTCCCAGAGGAGAAAAGAAAAGGCTGAAAGACCTGAAGGGGTTCTCACTGTGCTTAAACTGAAAACCACAACATTGTCATCTGTTGTTGGCTCTGAAGCCATCAGTAAACCCTGCCACTCTCTCTAGATGGTTGATGGCCCATCACCATCTGCTTTAAAGGAAATGCACAAAAGGAAGGAGGAGGCAGTTGGTAAGAAGGTGAACAGTTAGAACTTCCCATCTAACTCTTTCCATTGGGATCTTTGTTTCCATAAAACAAATTATAGCTTTTCTGATAGGTACTCCTCTAACGAATATGATCTTATCAAACCTTTCTGTTAAGCAGCAGGAGCTTACTTCATTACCACTTCAAAGTGCTTTTTACCTTCCATGTGCAAGTGACATGAGTTTGATGAGCCAAGATCTCTTTACTGCTACATGGGCACAGCCTCCCATGAGAAAGATTTTTATGATTTAAACTATCCAACATTAACTGAGATGAGCATGAACAGACTGAAGATCAAGGTGTTTTTCTTAAAATAAAAATTAAATACAAATATCAAAATTGAGATTGTATAGAACATTACCTACCAAAGAGCTAAATGTGTAACACTGGGCAAAAGCAAGTGAAAGTGCATCTACCAGAGCTTAGGTCTCAGGAGATGAGAAATTCCCCCAGCCACCATGAGGTGACAGCTCAGTGTTCTACATTTTATTCAATTCATGACAGAAAAAACTCCTAATGTAACACAATGTTCCACTATGTGGTGTGGCCATGTAACTAAAGCCAAAATCCAAACACCATGTGGCCTGGGCATGGTGCTAGTCACCTGGGACCTCTCATACAGCTTATGCTTTGAAGCCAAGTCCGCCTGTTGAGATGCAGGCCAAGTCCACCACTCGGTGACCTGAACTCCACCTTCTGCTGGACAAAATCAACAGGAGATGGGCACATCACTGAGAGGATTTCAAAGAGCCCTCTTATGGTGACACTGGCATACCAGCATAGCTTGGGGGAGGACCAGTTCTTGACACCCAGGCAAAGACCTAACAAAAGGCTTCCCCATCCCTTCATCTGGCCCAAGGTCAGCCACAAGCCTCAATCACAATTGCAAGGCTCATCTATCATGCCAGTGAAGCTCAAGGGACAGGAGTGATCGTGAATTAATTGCTTGATGAACAAGGCCCTATAAATTTTTGATCAAAGGCAAAAAATGCAAAAATGTGCTGATGAGGGAAAGCAGAAAGCAGCTATTGTTTTAAGTACAATATTGGATAGCACTTACAAAAGAGTGGTTTGGTCACCACTGATGATATTTTTATGTCATCTCACTTATTTTTTCCATCTCCATAACAAAGGGTGCATTATAACAGCTGGAAACTGCACTAACACTGTCTCTGTTGCAATACCATCACTGGGAAAACTTCATCAAAGGAAAATCTAGAAAAAATTACTATTACAAGAAACAGTCCACTTTATAATATAGACATTTTTTTTATAGCTAGATAATTCCTCCCAAAGAGCTACAAATGACAGATGACATACTGAGACAGCATCTGTCTACCTATCCTCTCCACTCCTCCTTTTCCACTGTGATCAGACTTGTTAAAGCTGTATTTACTTTAACAGGTGAATAATTACAATCTTCTGCACCATTGAAATAGCCAGAGGATATTAGCCGCATGCTGCAGATTAAAATTAAGCATGACATTTCAGCTGCATGGTGTATTTTAAAATAATTTCCAAATATTTTGTATCTCACTTGGGAAAATTTATTAAACTAATTTGTATTCATTTCTGGATCCAATGGAACAAACAAAAAGGGAGAAAGAGAGACAGGGGAAAGCCATTGTCAGCAATAAATGACATCAGTTTCTTCCTCTCTACATAGCTTTCTCTTCCGATGCCTTTGCACTGTATCAATCAGCTTTTCTTACCTGGCATATTCACATGCTGACCTAATGTTGGAATTTCACTTTACAATATTGCTTAAGGACCAGAGAGCAGTGTGGCCTACAAACAGTGGTCCTGAGCATTATCTATTGCCCTACTCAGTTTCTTCTAACTTTGCCACATTTCAACCTTTCAGCCTGAGATTTTGCTTCTTAGATTTTTGCCCCAGCCTTATTTAGGGATGGAGAAGGCAGAGGTGCCAGAAAAGGGTGCGTGCTAGGCAAAATAATATTTTTTCCCACATTAAAAAAAAATAATCTTCCAATTGTTGTAGGTCATGCCCAGTTTTCAGAGTAAGATGTAAGATTTGTTTAAAGGAAGGTATATCTCTTGTAGTTTCCAAGAGAAAGCAGCCCTCTAGGCTGCAAGAGAGGCACTCTCTGAGGGTTGTTAGTGGCCGTAGCTGCGCCGTGCCTGGGCTGGCTGCACCCAGCTAAGCAGTGTCCATGATCCCAAGCCACAAGAGATATATGTATGTTGCCTGGCCTCCTTTAGCAGGGAAAAAAACAAACAGAAAATAGTTTAGGTGGGGTGTCTTTGAAAGGAGGATTGGGACTGAGTGGGGTGCATATGGAGGGAAAGAAAAGGGGACCCATGTCTATGTAAGGAAAGAGCAATGAAAATTGAACCCCTGTGGGAGAGTAAGGCTTCCTTACTCTAGGGCTAGAGTAAGGAAGAGGATATACAGAGGTGAAGCATGAGCAGGCTTGAACAGGGAGCAGCAAAAAATGCTGGAGGAGTGAAAAAGCCATGAATAGATGATGAGTGGCTTGGAACCAAAAGGTGTATGAAGCAAGGAAACAGCCATCAGCAACGCAAGCAAAGTCAGCAGGCTGTACAGAATAACACTGGGTAGCCTCAGAATGCATTCCCACGCCCCTCATTGGGAACCCAAAGCTAAAGGATACTGCAGACCTGAGCCTCCCATGTCACAGTTTCTCTCATGTGAAATGGAATTAACAAACTCTTCATCTCACCATCTAAGATAATGCTTAGAAACCACTTAATATGATGGACATGAGAACTACTAATGCTATGGAGATGAGTACTACAGGAAAGCCCATGGGGAACTCAGTACTTTTGAAGTGGGGGGGTCAATGACACTCAGCAGAAGACATAATGAGCATGAGAAGTCAGGCTGCAGCCTCTTCTGCCTTATCTGGAGGTGTTTGATGCAGGTTGTGGATCACCTTCTGAAACCTGGGTCAGAGGGACCAACCTCAGGCATCATCCCAGTGGGCAACCCTAGACCAGGAATGTGGATGATGGCATGAGCATCTCATAGGCTATAGAGGTGGGAGATGGCTACCACAGAGCCAAACTCATGAGTGCAGGAGAATTCACAGCAGTTCCTAGGAGCCTGCACATCCCACATGTGTGTTCATTAAGGTCTCCCCTGCCCAGGGTACCCCTGAGCTGCATGGCCTCCCCCATGCGGCAGAAATGATAGCTGCAAAAATAATGAAACACTCAGTTCAACTATCCACTTACACTTTTTCCTTTTTCTTTTTCTTTTTTTTTCCCATTTTAATGGTTGTATTTCTGCTTGGTTTATTAATCACAGAAAGGCCAAAAATTCTTGTTAGTTCATGTAGGAGAAAATCCTATTTAAGCTTAGAGCTCCTCACTCTGTCTTGGAATTTGCATTTTCTGGTTGACAAGCAGCCTGGTTCCTGCCTTACTTTGGTCTCAGACATACAATCAAGGTACAGAAACTTAGCAATTACCACCCATCAGCTAACCCAAGCTGAACAAATAGCATCCACACTGAGATGATGCACAAGATACAAGCTCTATGTCAGCAAGAATGAATAAAATAGTTTAAATCAGTGTTTACAACATCTGAAAAGCCCAATATAGTTACTGTAGCTTAACTCACAGCAGCGATCTATACACGCCCACTTGAGTTTACACTTCTGTCACTGATTCCCCTACCAACACTTCTTGAGGCAAAAATTTACCCAGAATCACTAACTACTACTAGCCTGCTGTAATGTTGTAGCATTATAAAGGAAATGCATTATCTTGATTTTCTCTTCTGTAATTAACAGAAGCTTGAAAGGGCAATTCAAATCTTGTGAAATGTCTCTGAATCTCTGCACAGGTTTCTGTGGATGATTGCCAGCATCTTCATGACTTAAACACACCTAACCATTATCACAAATGATACTGGTTTACCTAAAGAGCAGGTGTGTAAGCCTTTCCAAACAGGGTTTACGTTGATCTAGTAGAAGGTGATGCCAGCCAAAAGCAATGCCTCAAAGAGAAATTTCTTCAAATTTGGAAATAAAATGGGAATTTATTAAAATCTGAGATGCTAAATAGAAAGAAATTACTTTACGGTGGGCGAGTAACAAAGCTTCATGAATTACTATGTCCTCCAGAATAGTACCTCATAAAGGCAAAAAGTCATTAAATAAGGTTAGCTAGTGAAATTTCTTTCATCACTTTAAGCAAAACTCACAAGAACTGCAATAGATAAAACACTGTCAATAGCCCTGTAAATGTTAACGTTTCATATTTCTGTGAAACATTTCTGGGTTTGGGAGCAATTCAGTGTAGCTCATTTTCAGATTTCCTGTTTCTCTCAGAAGCAAGGTAGGCACGGTCTGACCATAAAAATCTCTGAACCTGAAAACACTGCTTCAAGGAAATCCTCAAAACTCAAGCCTACAAAACCAGGGCAGAGCTAATGTAGGGTCTGTTAGCTAACAGTCGTATCCATGCTGTCATTTACAGATTCGTTACTGTAGCAGTTCCCCCCTGTTCAGGCTGTCTACCTTTCGAAAATCTTCCCCAGAAAAGCCATTGGAGTATCTGGAGCCATTAGCAAAGTTAGTCTCAGCAAAGAGGAAGCTTACTCTGATTAGCAGGGACCCGAAATACCTACTTCAGTAGAATTTACCAGTGAGCTGCAGAAGGCTTCTTCCAAAGCTGAAAATAGTGCATGATATTTACAATGGCAACCTTGAATTGAGGGGCTCCTCCTCAGAGAGAAGCTTTTGTTCCAAATTACATTTTAAATGATGATGATTATTATGTGCAGTGTTATAATAAATGCAATTATTCTGCCATTTCTATCAAAAATATTACATGGGAAACAAAAGAAATGCTAAGCTGAAGCTGGCTCGTGATCCTGTATTACACCTTAGCGCTGTAGAGCTGATACATCTGCCACATCAGAAAGTTTCGGCACGTTGCCTGAACTTGTGCACTGTGGTTATGGTGACAGAAAAAATAGCACACGTAAAATCTGATAGAGCTGCAGCCTATCCCTGTTGCCATTACTGTTGTTTCAAGAGCTTTAAACAGCTTTCCATTCCAGCTTTTGATTATTCTCCACAAATTGAATGTAGCACAGTACATGAATGGCTGGTTTCAAAAAAATAATCTGAATGTACAGTTTGTCAAGTATGTCATGTTTAGCTTACTTAAAGGTCTGAAACAACTACTAACATTCCAGGTATTTTCAAGTATATGAATTTTAAGACCCAAACTACAAATGCTTTATCTTTGCCAATTCAGGCATGAGCTGCTTGTTCCTGCGTGTGTGCTCATATATCTGTAAAGGAAAGCAGTGCTTTTGGCACTCTCAGGCATTTTATTTACGTGTTTTTCAGGAGCGGTTTAAGAGGCTGCTTCTCAAACCCGCCACCATTATAGTGTCTTGTGTCCCCCATTGACTTCATTAGGAGCACGGAGGATTTCTGAGGGTTCTAAAAACGTCAAATGGGGTATTGAGCAAAGAGGAAACCAGACGGGTAAGGAAAGCTCCCTGGAACAATCAGGCTTTGATACTAAAACCTGGGTGTACCGCATGTAGTGTCTAACATGTTTATGGGTAAAAAGTGTACACTTTTTAAAGCATATGCATTTTTTCTAGCCCAGTTTTCAGGAACAGCAAAACCCTTCTTGCTTATCAATGCAACCCTAAAAAATTTCCAGGAAAAATTTGTGCTTCTCGGTTGACACATGCAAAAAAGGATGAACAACATCCTTGAAGTATATGTTATCAATTTAATAATGATATTCGTACAATGAAGACCTTAGGATCATCTGGTATTAAAAAACTTTGCCAACATATGTGGGCAGCACTTCTGTTTGCATGAGCCCCAGGGGACACTATTGCACATCAAAACCTTTCTACTCTTTTGTGCATAGTTTAATTGTGGTCTTAAAATATTTATGAAAGTGGGTTCTTTGTACTTTGCCACAGCCACACCAAAAAAAAACACTCTCCTTGAAGGTTTGCAGGCATGCCACGTGCACACCATGACTTTGGACAGCAGAAAGCAGCTGGTCAAGGAAGATAAAGTAATACTTCAGGAGAAACAAAGAGAAAAAGCAGAATTTTCTAAGCAAAGGTTCCAATGACAGGGGCCTGTCTGCCACAGTTACCCATCGCTGTAGGTCAGGTTTTATGCTACTACCTGTCTCTTTTATGCTTGCCCTGTAAAATCCATGTCAGTCGCAAGGGATTCATGAAGTCTTTGACTCTTCTCCTTTTTAAAGGTCAGGGCTCCACTTTTTAATTGGAAAAGCAAAAGGCGAATGAGGCTGACCGTGAACACTGCTGCCCTTGTTACGTGCCTTAGGAGGCTTAAAGACTGGCAAAATATGTTACGGCTTTTTGGGGGTGCTTGGGGGGAAGCGGAAGGGGTGAAGGGTGGCATTACAAACTTACGCAGTTTCTTGGAAAAAGGAGGTGCTGTTTGAGCCTAAGCAGGACTTACATATTACTGTATCTGGAACTGAAAGTGCAGAGCATGCACCTATGTGAGTTAAAGCTGATGACAGTATCGTCATCCAAATATTTGTTTTATGACTTTTTTGATAAATGTTTGTTTTCATCAGAACTATGCCTTTAAATTTTGGCAAATCCCTTCTTCCCCTACGGAAAAAAAAAAAAAAAAAAAAAAAAAAAAGGAACTTAAGAAGGCTCTGTTGTGGGGAGCTGGGGGCTTTTAGGTTAGTTTTGTCTTATTTTTCCGGGACGTGCAGGGAGAGGGGAAAGAAGACAGACTGAACATTCTGATATTGGAAAACTGGACTATTTTCCTCTTTTTCTTTTCCAAGAGGAATGGAAATATCACTGGTAGTATGAAACAGTTTCACTTCTGTTAGAAATTGTCATTGGAAAGATGTAAAACTTTTTGTTTAGCTCTGATACTTATTGCAATATATTTCATGGCTGACCAGCTTTGGTTCTCGTGTTTCAAAGATCACTTCACTACTTCCAGTAAATACATGTTTTGCCTAACGTTGCTATCTCTAGATATTCCTAGAGTGATCAGCACAAATTCTGAACCAAAATGTATATTTCTGAATAACTTTGTTGTTCCTAATAATTTCCATTATTTTTTTAGAAGTATAAAAAAAAAAGCAGATAACTACTTTTTCTTTTATTTTCTTTTTCTGAAACAGTGAATACAGCAACTGCATGTTTCCCTCTTAGTTTTCACCAAAGTTCTCATGAACTTAGATGCTTGCCAACTGTTTCATCTCTGTGCACGATGTTCAGACTGGAATTTGGGGAGGTTGGGTCCATTGGTTTATTTTGCCAAAGCCAGGCTTAGCATCTTCTACTGAATACATGCCTATATTTCTCATGCTTTCCCAACTTGCTCCTACAATCTTTCTACTAAAGATTCTGCTTTGGTAAACTTTTGCTTTTCAAAGCACTTCTCTAGTTTATGGCCCACATTTCTTTAAACTGCCATTGCTATCTTCAGTGTGAGACCATTTGCTGGTATCTTTATGATAACTGTCTTCAAAGTTATTGTTTGATATGTTGTCTACTGTTTCTGCTATTGCTTACATAATGCTCTGAATTGAAATATTAAAAAGTATTGGAACCAAGGTTTAGCCTTAGCATTTTTCAGCCATCTTTCTGTCTATACCAGATCATACTCATCATGATATTTTTCATTTAATTTTTTATCTGGATTTATCTAAGATGCTTTTGAAAATTTCTCTTATAAAAAATGTACTGAGGATCTATATTCTATAAGAAGCCTGCATAACATTCATCAGCAATATTTCTTGCTTTTACCACTTTGCACGTTTGAATGCAACATAACATGAAGATATGAGTGGCCCGTAATTTCCAAAAATAATTACTGAATTCTTTTTACATCCAAAGATTGCAGAGCTTCATAGTTAGCAATCCTTCCTATTTCCCATAGTTAGCAAGTTCTTCCTATTTTCCTTTCATATACTTTTATTTCATTCATGAAATTTCTTCCAAGGGACATAAATTACCACTAATGTAGCAAAAAATCCCAACTGATTGTGTGCAGATGAAAGACTTTGTTACATACCTACATCCTGATTTAGACTAATGGTGGACTAATTTTAGGATTCTCTATTTTATTCAGCATAGTAACATTCTGCCTGACCCTTTCTCTAGTGCCTTAGTATTTCACCTGCACTGAATGACTTCTGAGTGTTGAGGAGATATATCACCATTTCCTCTGATGGTTATTTAAAAGAGATTCTGCTTTTATTGCCTATTCCCATCACAAGAATCATAGCACTCCTTACCTCTTGCTATGCCTATTCCATTTTCATTTAAAGAAAGATGCTTCTTATTTCCCATTTTTCAGCCAGCTGTTAAGGTATTTGTTAGCAGTAGTGCTATCTTGGTTCACCTTCTGATTTCATGAAAGAAGAAAAAATACATCTTCTGCCACAAAGATCTTCCCTGAAAAGAAGGTTGCACATTTCTGGATTGCCTATAACCTCCTTGCATGCCTCCATTTATTGGTCTACCATGGAGGAATACTAATGCTCACTCAGGGCTTAATGACATATTGTTGGAAAAGTATTCAAGACATTTGGGGAAAACCTGATTTAGGACTCTTCTCCGTCTTCTGGATTTTTTTCGCCAGGTACCTAAGTGTCCTCTGTTAGTTAATTTCTTGCTGGCCCTAAAAACATTTTCTCTTGTATTTCTTCTCTTACTGAAGTCAGGCTCGTGTGTCTGTTTAGCCTTGTTAGACACATCTTTACTCTTTCAATGCAATGGTACTTCATTTTGCAGGGTTATCTCTCAGGGCTTCCAAGACTTCTACTTTTGCCAAACTTAGGATAATTAAATTGCCTCATTAAAACGAGGTGCTATGAATACAAAGTCCCCCAGCTCTCTCAAGAAAACCCCTCTACCCTTTCTCTGACAGATCATCCCATCAGATCTTTCCCCTCTCTCTCTGTTTGATAAAACATTGCCACTTCATTGCCCATCAGTATTTCACGTACTTTACAGGTAGTCTACTCCAAGCCTGATGGCTTGTGGGACACACAGCCTGACCGAGAGCACCTTGAAGCAAAGGCACATTCTGGATGATAGCGATCAACACTATCCTCCCCAGTGACAAGGGACACTGAGGATATTGCTAAGCACATCCATGAGCACATTACAGAAGACAGCAGGCAGAGAGCAAGAAGACTATCCTGCACGTAGAGGTAGTGTACGCCATAACGAGTCAAGCTGCATGGCTTTTCTCCATGGCACTTTGCTCATTCCCTACATGTTCCAGGCCTGCTTTCTCTCTGCCCCTTTGCATGGGCTCTGTAAGGCAAAACCTGCTCCTCTGCACTCTGCAAAGGTCCCCACATCCCCTGTGCACCCCTCTGCCTTCAGTCAAGGTGAAGGAGCCAAAAGCCTCCCACAAGTCTGCAAAAGGTAATATTAGGGGATATTTTGTCACTCTTACGTGGGAGTACCCCATGATATGAAGGCTGGAAATCCACCACCACCTCAGCAGCCCTTCCTGGCACCCCACTCCCAGCCCCGCTGCCCTCGGCTGCCCCGCACCCTGGAGAGGCGATGGCAGCTGTGTGGGGCCACACTCACAGCACACAGAGGCAGTAGACTCCCGGGATGGTCTCGCTGTCACGCAGCAGGTAGCTGCCATCAGTGCCCGCCGCCAGCAGCAGCTTCTCCCCAGTCTCACGGGTGATACCTCCATGGTAGACGGGCAGCGCGTCCATGCTGGGACCAGCTCCTGCCACAGGCAGCTCTCCCTGTGCTCGGCGCTGCCTGCGGCTGCTCCTCAGCCGTGTGTTCCCCTCAGCATCTCCGTCTCGGCAGATGTAAACAGGATGTGTTCACACCTCTGGTGCCTCCGCGCGGGCGAGACAGCACTGAGGGAAGAGTGAGGAACAAGCACAGCTCTTTTGTGGTTGTTTTCCTTTGCCCCTTTTTGTTTTCCTTTTTCACGGGCTGTAACATCCTCACGGCGTCACAACTCTCACACAGAGGTGTCATTTCACAGCCCACCCTCGCCCATGTGGCCCCATGGCGGGGACGTGACATGATGAAGTGCACGATGGCAGTGGGGCTGGTGGCCGCCCTGGGTTGGGACAGGGAGACCAGGCCACCAGTGGCAGCAGCTGCCACCAAGCGCTTGTCTCCTCTGGAGTTAACCCAAGAAGGAACAAAGAAAGGCAAAGCAGGACCCCAAAAACCCTCTGTGAAGCAGGGATTATTTTTTAACCTCTTTTTAAAATCTCCAGGAGTGAGAAACCAGGGGAAGCAAGCTGGCCTTGCTGTCCCTACCCTGCCAGGCCACTCACCTCAGGCCACAAGTGCTGAGCACAGCCCTGGCTCCCTGGCACCTGGCCCAGCACCCACGGACCATGGGTCCCACCTGATTTACCTCATGAGGGGTTATTTTCATAGGCGGTGGTGGTGGTTAATTGCTGTTAATGTCAGGGGTGCTCATTATTTCTGCTTGGGGTCAGCCAACAGCCTTGGTGTAGGCAAGGAGGCCCCTCACACCCTTCCTGACACTTTTGTGTGGTGTGTGAGCAGGTAGCTAAGATCCAGAGACATGTCTAAAGAAGCCATTTCTCTCACCTGCTCTGGCCACAGACATTTCCTCAGTACATTTGCCACTTGAAAGCTCCCATAGGCACGTGCTTGCAAATGGCTCTGTTTGCAAACAAGCAGAAAAATAGGCTTTTATAACCCCACAGATATTTCCACCCATGGAAAAACCGAGCATGTTTCCTGGCACTGAGTGGCACCAAGTGGCAGTGACAAGGCGGTGTTGCCCATGCCAACATGGCCACCAGGCCAACTCCTTTGTGCTGCAGCGAGCCCAGGGCTGAATTCATCCCCAGCATGAGACCACCACACTCCCCTGATGAGCCACATTCTCACACCTGGGTGTGGGAATAATAACAACTCACTAAAATATAGCGGTAACTACAGGTCGTGCTTATGATTGATTTATTTTAAATTGAGTTTGCTAGCGGGACAGGGCAGAATGAAATCATCTCACCCAGGTGTTCACAGAATGCTATGTCCTGGTTGAAGTTAAGGATGGGCATAAAAATAGCTCTCTAGATACACACATTTCAGGAACAAAAATTAAATTAAAAAGCACCAAAAGTAAGTGCTGCTCTTTTTAAGTTTCAATCAATCAAAATGTTTTCTCTTGATCATTTCACAGTGCACATCTTTCAATTCTGACCTTTAATATAGTTTCTCCTTGAAAATATTTTTTTCAAGCTAGCTTTAGCTTTTCCTTTAGAGGCATGGGTGTTTCTTACCCGTGAGTCACAGGGTAGCTTGCCTGTGGGACACTGCACCAAAGTCACTGATGGCAAAGCTGCAGCTTTTGGAGACACCATCAGCCTCTTCCCCACAGGGACATCCCAGTGAGCGGCTGCCTCCCTGCCTGCCTCCTGAGGGGCTGAGAAAGCTGTAGAGAACTCAGCTGAAGAGGGACCGAAAATTTCCACCACTGTATTTATGGCACTTCTCTCTTGTTACACAGGTGTTCATTACACTGTTTATGTGAACCTGGGGACTTGGGTATCCTGCTCGGTTTTTTAAACCAGTTGTTAAAGTACTGGTGAAAAAAAAAAAAAAAAAAAGCAGAGCTGCTGCCTACTGCAAATGTGATTAATGTGAGTAGTGACAAGGTGAAGAAAAACACTGTTCCCTCATAAGGCTGGTGCTTATTCCTTCTCCTTTTCCAAACTATCCATACTCTTGCGGATTTAATCTAACTTTCTTATTTCTTAACCTATTCTCAATATTAATAGCTGATTTCAGAAGAAGTATCAGTGTAGCTAGCTGGTCAGGAAAAACAACCAGAATCATCCAACTCTGCAGATCTCATTGTCCCACTCATCAGATTTCACCTAAAACATAGGTAGAAAATCATAAAACATTTGACTATGAGATGGTCTCTTAATAAGGGAGTCACCACATTACCAGGCCAGCCTGCATACTCCCAGCCCTTTGATGAAGCAGTTTCTAATACTGTAAAAGAGCTGTAAGCGCACAATTTTGCTTTTGTGGGTAAAGAACCCATAAAAACCCAGCTACTGAACCCGGAAGCCCAGTCTTGCATACAGAACCCTTTATGGCCAGATTGACTAGGGGATACACAGCTTTTAAGAAGTAATGGAAACACTGGATTTTGGAACAAGGGACACTGAGAAAGCATTGAAGCATCATGCAGGATAAACCAAAGGACGCAGGTACTTCCTGGGTGGAGAAGAGTGAAACCATGACACTGCTAGCACAGCTCTGGACCATATTATCCAGGCTGGAGAAATCCTGCCTTCTACCAAACAGTTTTGCACTGTTGGCACCCAGTCAGATTCATACTGACTGCTCCAGCTTTTATACATTTAGTCTTATGCATCTAAAGTGCTGTTTGCCATCCTATTTCATACTGCTGCATATGCGCAGTGGGTCTAAGAAGGCCAACTACAAAATAGAGCAGCAGGCTCATGAGATTAGGAGAAACCACAGAGAAACAAGCCTCAAAGGGGTGTTGCTCCTGTTTGGACTTAGTCCCCATTGCCTTCCACTTCAGGCACCTTGAGCCTTGCCCTGTAGAATGCTGGACACTTCTCTTGTTTTGTTTAGAGACTATTCAGACACCACAGTTTTGTGCTTTCCCTACATCAGTCCAGCTAGCAGTCCCTGCAGTATATTATAAAAAATTTATCTAAAAAATACATGAAGGAAAGGAAGCACTTAAAAATACTCAAATATTTGGTCATGAAAAACAAGCTTAGAAAGATAGGCCTGCATAGACCTCTTGGGTCATCAAGTCTACTTCCCTGCTATCTTAGCCAAACACATCATATAATCCCTTTCAGAAACTCATTATACTCTATCTTAAAAGTAGCTTGGGGTTTTTTTGTTTTTGTTGTTTCCAATGCTCTCCTTGGAAAGCAATTGTAGAATCTCGCTATTCTGTTGTTTGGAAACTTGCTTCCAATTTCCATCCTCAATTTATTCATGACCAATTTATACTCACTTGTTCTTGTGCCAGTGTTGTCCTTTAGTTTATATAGATGTTTTCTCTTCCTGGCGCTTATGCCCACGCAGTATTTATAGTGGCCTCCCTCAGCCTTCATTTTGCCAAACTCCTCTCACGCTTAAGACTCTCCCTCCCCACGGTCACTCTAATCATCTTTTTCGGTAGCTTCACGAAAGTGAAGTGAATCATTTGTGAATAGCGTGCACTATGCTGGCTGATTGCTAGCATGTGCCTCGTAAACCCTTGCCAGTGTTTCATTACCCTGCTGAGGATACCTTGCTTTGTATGGTCTGTGTCTTTCCCCCCTTGTTCTTTTCTTACCTATGAGATGTAGATATAGTGGAAACCTGGTTAACAAGCACTTGCACTCAAATCCTTCTGAATTTCATCCAATTTATCCTACCCTGGTCTTCAAGGTCAGTCAGTTCTTCCTAAATGAGAGTTTTATTCGTCTCTGCAGTGACAGTACCTCCCTCCCTTATGCCACTGGTAAATTCCATTAGCATGCACTTAATTTTTATGAGATCATCATTAATATAAAATGTTAAATAATATCAGGCCCAAGACTGATGCTTGTGAAGCTCTACTACCTTTCCTCAGTACCGATCTTCTCTTCCTACTACTCATTTTCTTATTCACTTTTCAATTTATGTAGTAATCTCCCATTTTAGCTAATAATTTCCCACATGGCACTGTACCAAATGCTGTACTTAAGTTTACATAATTATCTCTAAGCACTT
Organism: Gallinago jamesoni; assembly: GCA_025769975.1. Classification (NCBI taxonomy): domain Eukaryota; kingdom Metazoa; phylum Chordata; class Aves; order Charadriiformes; family Scolopacidae; genus Gallinago; species Gallinago jamesoni. The sequence goes on along the minus strand of JAOQGH010000062.1, from coordinate 10,908,966 downwards.
CCTTTGTCTAGAAAAATCAATTTTGATGATATTTCAGGCACCGGAACTTGTAGAAGTACCTGAGAAGTGGAGGTAGGGGAGACAAAATGAAATTACCTGAAGTTTTTTGAACACCTGCAAAGATTTGGACTGATTTTCATTTTCCAATGAGCTGCTTCATTCATCCCTAGCGATGACATTTTCATACATTGTTGAATTTTATAACAATTCTGAATATTATAATGCTAATGCAAGAGCATCATTAAACTTCTTGGATATTGTTATTTGACCAAAAATAAGAATGACCTTCAGGACCTTTATGAAATTAATGCTACTGCAGAACTGTTACAGGAAGGCCTCGTATAAAGGGCTATAAAGCAAGATAAAAAGTAAAGTACCTGTATTGGTAGTTTTGCTGATACAGCGTTATCATCATAAATGCCATCCCTGTAGAAGTAATGAAAAAACGGCTTCAAAATCAGCAGCTATTGCAATGTTTTTGAAATAATATTTAACTGGCAAAATGCCACATTAAAACACAGCTAACTTTAAATATGATTTTCATTATTTCATGTCACTTTCATTTTTAGTGTAATCTAACAAAATATTCAGAGCAACTGTATAGAATAGTATCTGCAGACAGAGACTTGCTATTCACACAAGGAAGTGGTGCTGAGATTCATTACAATGCTGGCTATTCTACGGGGTACCTGCAGAGTCACCATTGTCATGTTTCCTTTTTCAGCTAAATGAAATAGATTGGAGAAAGCAGGCTACAATTAGCAAATGGGTAATTAGCAGTAAGTTTCTGAGTTTCAATACAGAAGGAGGGTCCAACAACATTTCAGCTTAAAGTTCACAGATTAGCATATATTTCTGCAGCTACCATGTTAGTAATGATATTCAATGGGGAAAAAAGGAAAACAAAAATGGAAGATGGTTATAATAAATGAAGTTTAGCTACAGGTGCAGATGCCAGCTTTATACTCCAGGAGACATACCTTGTTCACATCTCATTCACTTTGAGAAAGGCCAACATGTAAGACTGGCTTGTCACAGAACTGCTCAGTGTTTGGATACATGTGAGGGCAGTTGCAGATCCAGGCTTTTGCTCCCTTCAGATAAACCGATAGCCCAGGCAAAATCTCCTTACCTCAGAATACTAAGTCCTCAAGTAATGCACAGTGCTCAGAACTTGAAAAAATAAAATTTCTCATGGCCTGAAAATCAGGTGTTTGGTGGCATTGATTGCAGGTGATTCTGGGGGAGGACTGAAAATATGAAAGGTTATGGACCTTTATGAATCAAACTCTTTATACTCATCAACATTTGTCTTCTGAGCACAAGTAATACACGCATGCCATAAATGACGACATTTCAGTGAACTTTAACAATATTATTTCCTCTGTGTGGTCTCACTGCTTACCTGTGCAGTTGTTTTGAATGCTTTGTGAGTGAGATAACACTAAAATTGAAAGCTACATAATATGGTGAAATTCATATTAAAAGTTATTGGTTTTTTAATGCGGTTTCTTTTACCGGTTAATATTTCGTAGTTCTTTCTCCAGAAGCATTGCAACAGCTGGCTATTTTGCAAGTGCACGTGCATTACCAAGCAGAGATGCCATTTGTGATAATGTCAGCATAAGCAAAACTACTCAGAGAAGCTTACATCTTTTTATTTTCTGCTACTACTCTTTCAACAACCCTTTCCCGTAAAATTCGGAAATGCACGGGTAGTCATAAGCATTAGGCACCCAGCTGCTTTGGGGACCAAGACGTCCATGTCTTTATGATTGAACTGAATCGACTTCAAAGTCAACAGGGCTAAATTGTATAATGACACTCTCAGGGTGGAGTAAATGTCCGTGCTGGAGCTCTTCCTGGAGAAATTCCTGTGTGAGCAAGTCTGGAGTTGAATATAAGCTTTAGAAACTAGATTTCCACACAACACACAGCACAGTAGTTAAAATTGATTTGCTGACATCCCATACGAGTTCCTAACGGATATTTATCTGAATTACAACAGCACCATGTAATTAGGCATAAATAAGGGCCTTTGTTCTGGAGGGGAGGAAAGTTTATAAATTCTGAACCATATGCAATTGCGTGTCTAATCTCTGCCTGCAATTATTTCAAATGCACATCCAGATGATAGCATTTATATTCATTCTGAGATTCATTGAGCTTGAGGCCAGAAGGGATCATTATACCATCTGGCCTGACCTCCTGGATATCACAGGCCATTACATTTCCCCAATTACCTCTATATTGAGCCCTGTAACATGTGTTTGACTAAAGCATAACTATTTTTGACTAAAGCTTATCTCCTAGAAAGACATCTAGTCCTGATTTGAAGCCATGAAGAGGAGAGAATCCACTACTTTGTGGGTAATTTGTTCCAATGGTTAATCACACTCACTTAAAAATGTAGGTCATGTTTCCAATTTGAATTTGTCTGGCTCCAGATTCCATCCGCTGGATCTCGTTATACTTTTCAGAGTTAAATTAAAAAGCCCTTTGGTACCCATTATTTTATCCCTGTGTAAGTGTTTATTCTCTAGCGTCAAGTTGCCTCTCAAATATTTTGCTTTGTTTTTTTCCAATAGGCTTCACTGAACTCTGAAAGATCACAGGGTAAAGTGTATTCTCTGGTCCTTCTTCTCTGCGTATTTTTATTTTACCAGGTATGTATTTCAGCAGTGTCCAGCCCCTCCTCGCGGTGCTGACAACACACAAGGAGCGTGGGAGTCCCCGCTGCCCTGGAAGCACATACTCAATTGCTTTCCTGTTATGAACCTCTGGTCTATAACGAAGTCTCTCCTTCCCAGTACGCAACTATAAGATGAGGGAAACTATACTACTCTCAAGTTTCATAAGTACAGAATTCAGTGAGTAACATTTGGTCCCGATGGGACCGGTTTATTGTATAAAATGCAGGTTTCTTTTATGATTGCGCTCATCTCATCATCCTATACCATCAATTTGTGGTGATACACAAACTGCTTCACCTGAAACCAAACATTGCTCATGGCAAAATAAAAATGCCCTGTGTGCACATAACTGCTTCCAGCTTGAGTTTCTAATATTTTTGAGATTCCAATCAGAAGTCTGCCTATAACAGCACAAAGGGAAAATATCCAGGTAGATATTTTCTTTTAAAATTTTAGGTGCTTTATTAATCAGGTTTAAACTGAATGTTAGAGCAAATAGTTCAGTACAGCTTGGCATGTATTCTTTCTTTGCACTAAGGAGAGATTTCTCACTTCATAAATCATTCAAAATCTATTGTCATGATGTTACATTAGTCTCAGTACAGAGAGATACCCACACACACTTCCACTCTGAATGTTTTGTGTAGAGAGCACACTGGCAGTGAACTTCACTGCATGCTCATATCACAAGCCAGGCTGTCAGCAAAACAGACACAATCATCTCAATAAAGAAGAAAGAACTTATTTTGGTTATACTAATTGTTCTTTGAAAGTTTTGCCTTAGTATTTTGGGCACAGATTGCTTTTTTGCCCTACATCAGAGACTTCAGCAACAAAAGATTTACATTTCTGTCCTAAAAAAAAACAGAACTGAAGGATGGGTGTATATACACGCATACATACACGTATGTGATGCTTATACTTTAAAATAGCTGTGCATATTAAATTTCTGCTTTTTTCCTGACAGATACTGAAAAATGCCCTCAATTAAGCTCTATCTTTTCCCACTGCTGAAGGATTGTAATAGAGTTTCTTTGCTCCAGCCCAGGAAAGAAAACTTGTATCGGACTCGATGCCTGTCTGTACCCTTGGATCATAAGCTCCACTGATAGTAAGATGATAAGTAGCACTAATCCTTTTCTGACTGCAATCAACAGCAGAGCTGTCCTGCTTGCAGTGAGAGCGAGAGCAGGTGAAACTTCTCTCGGCAGACAACAGGAAGCGTGTGTTTTGGGAGAGCAGCAATCTTTAGGCAAGGACTACCCAGCATTCGCCTTCTGGTTAGACCCTTCCGGCGCAGCACAGTTCGTGGCACAGATTAGCAGAACTGCAGATCTGGCATCTCCAAGCAGCACAGTGAAAGTCTGTGGGTGGACTAAACCCACGTCCTTTTCATTTCACTATTGATTGCAGACTAAATCAAATACAGTGGGAGAGAGAACAGAGCAAATGAAATTGAGCTGGCCAAGACAACAACATTTACATGCCAAGAGAGGCTCTTACTCCTCATATCACTGTCACGGTTCTGTGCATTTAAGGCCATTCCCTAAGGCAGATGTGGGTTTTCCAAAGGTTAGAAGCTAAGCAGATGAGTCTGGGTGATGCAGAGGATCCACATAACTCTAGGTCACCGCTTTCAATCCATACCATATGGGTACGCTCTGAGAGCCAGCACTCTCACGCAAGTGCCTGCGGAGAACCATTTCCCCTTGGCTGGCATGCTTGGCAGCCCTGCTGGTTGGGAAGCTGCGTCTCAAGCATGGCTGAACCCTCCATGTCAGGGTCAAGGTGAGCCAAAGGACAAGATGAGGAAGACTGCATGCAGTGGCTTGGTATTCTATTTTAAGATAAATAAAACTGCTTCAGCCACCAAGACACAGAGTCTGCAAGGCTGAAAGGAAAGCCTTTGCCTTTGCCTTTGCCTCCCTCAATGGGTCTCTTGGGTTACACCCAAGCTGAGGTGGCAACGGCCAGTGGGGAGCAGGAAAAAGTTTAAGGCACCAAGGATGTCATTCTCCCTAGTGTCAAAGGGGAAGTTTTACTTTGAGAAGAAACGTGCCGCTTGACTTGGCATAACATACCTGTGAAAGGATGTTACCAGGTCTGTGGGAAGTGAGTCCCAAGTCCCAGCCAAAGAGCCCCCCACAAGTCTGCTGCCCCTGTGGGGCTGGCTCCTAAAAAACAATTATAAAATACTTCACACTGGAGTCTTTTTTTTATTTGTATGTAGTCATTGTGGCTCTCATGGAGATGGTGTCTAAGCACCCTGATGGTGTTTGGGGACAGCATTCTCATCCTGACTTCCTTGCCTGGGTGAGATCAGCCTTCTGTGTCCCTGGGACCTCACATATGCAACTACTAAAAGTCCTTTTTCTGAAGGAACTGTCCCCTAAAATATAACTGAAAACCTTCACTTCTACTGGTGCAAGGAAAATGCGTGTGAAAAAAAATGAGAGACTAGATGAGTTAGACACATTTTTTTGCCCAGTGCTTATCACAAATCCCCTTACAGCAAAAATGTTAGCTGTGTCTGAACAATTTGCACTCAGGCTTTCCAACCTGCAGTTCAAAAAATGTAAACATCGGGCCATTAAGGTTTAATTGCTTTTTGTATTCTCTGCAGAAGCTTTTACTATGAACTATTCATAAGCACGCTCAGAGCTGTCCAAAAAGCACATTAGGGCTTTGCTTACAGAGGAGTGTGCTCAGGAGCACTGGCAGGCACTGGGCTGCAGCGACCGAGACCCCAGACCTCCAGAGAGACCCCAGCCTGCGGGGAAGAGCAGTGGCAATGGGACAGCCAGGGACCACACTGGTGCCTAGTGAGGAAACGGTGCCAGCCCTTGGCCCCTCGGTCCGCAGTGACACACTATTCTTTTGTTGCTAAATGTAGGAGTCTGACTTCAATTTCCTGCTCTTGTTTGACAGCTTAAACAGGCAGAAATCTCCTGCCTGAATTTTTTTTCTACATCAGAGAGCTCTTCATCAAATAGGAGGGGGCTTTCCCTCACCAAGATACTGTAGTGCAAGTTTCAAAGCAAAATACAATTCTAATTTTATTTTCATTTAATTGTTTTTTACATTAATATTTCATCAAATACCTGGGGTTTTGTGTTGTTTTCACAACACTTTCTTTTTCTGTTCTTCCTGCAATGTTTTCACCCATCAATTCTAATAGACAGTAGAATAATACTGGCAGATTTTGGGGCACCATAGTTGTTTTTTTATAACTTTTCCAAAATTTCCTCAGTTTCTACAAGTATTTCCGAGATGTAAACCTAACTTCTTTATGACAGCATGTATATATTTTAACTGAAAAACAATGGAGAAATTACTGAGTGAAAAAACGGAAAAGCAAATAAAAGTATACAAGAAATGAGATAATTCTCGATAGCACATTTCATTTAACAGAATAAGGGGACAGTCACCAAAAAAACAACAAAACGTGCTTTTCCCTTGACTGACTCGTGTCCAGACTATAAGTCAGTGGAAATGTTCCTCTTGAATGAACCAGCTTCAAGGCATTTAAGATAATTTGGTGGAATATCACATTTTAGCCCCCTCCTTTCTATCAGTTGTATCCCCTTTAATGAGTCAGGTCTTTCTTTTGTAAGAGTGTATAAATGCCCCCAGTGTGACTAAGGTCAAAGTAATAACATAGGTCCTTCTGATTCAGCTTCTGTAAAACACTTTTCTGCCCTAATCTTGAAGAAGAAAGGTCTGATGCTTTAAAAAGTCCTCATGTTCCTAATTAGTCACAAGGTGAAAGTAATTTTTATGGTGATAAGACTATGTGCTTTTTTTACATGTGTTTAAATGTCATTCTTCACTTCCAATGGCAAAGGTATGTAGGGACAAAGTATTTATAGTACCACCATAAAAGAAAAAGTATCATAATACCTTTGTTCTACACAGTTGGTGCTCTATTAATGCAGTACATTCACTGTTGCCTTGATTGGTGAAAATCTAATAACACAAAACTCGATCACTAATTTTTGACCTCTTACTTCTCAGTTTCCTTCAAGGGGTAAAGAGCTGTTTTACTGAAGCCTTTTTAAATTACATTCACTGGAAATTATACAGTAAAACTCGTTCAGAAGATTATTTCTTTACAGAGAATATGTGAAATTACCTAAGCCTAGAGCAGCATCGGGAACAATGTAATGAGCCTTTAGTACTGCAATCCAGATCACCTGCTAGTAGATACCACCATTTCTCCAGAAAATAACACCCACTGGTATATAACGTACATCCACATTTTTACCGCCCAGAGGTAAGATTTGTTTCCTTCCCTTCAGTTCATTTTCCCTGTTAGTACAAACTCCGCTTTTCCTCTGTCTCTCTTCCCCTTGCTGAACATTACCTCCCACACCTTCACTGTGCTGTCCTCAGCTTCAAAGAAACAGAAACCTCTAGACAGCTGTAAGAAAACTCCTCCAGTAATAGCTCCTGGTCTAGCTGAGATGGTGGCATTACTGTATTTTCTCACTGTATTTAGCTTCCCTGGCACTTCCCCCACGACAGGCAACATGTCCCCTTCCACCGTGACATGCTGCAGTCAGGCTGAGCAAGCAGAGATGCAGGAAAGGATGAACAGGACTGAGGCACCGCTGTTTTCTCTAGTCCTACCTATTTATCAAAGTACTTTTATGGTCCCTGTCCAAGCTCTATCTAAGCACTACAGGCAATTAAAGGCTGGCTCTATGGGATAAGGATCTAATTTTGAAATAGAACAACTAGAACATCAATACCTCTCATGGATTAAAACAACCAACCAAGCCAATGCTGGGCACATGTCCCTCGCCATCCTGAGTATGTTTTGTCCAGTTATACAAAACAGGGATCAAAACTTCATCCAGGTCGATGGACGAAGACTGCTGTATCACCACAAACTAAGGAAGAAACACACTTCGGGCAAAACAATTCTGAGAAATACCTGTTTGTGACATAGTTTAAGATCCCTCGGTTTAAGATGCAACACGTAGCCTTATATATGCCTTTCTAAATAACTTGTATCTCATATACAGATTTGAACCATCACGCAGCACTCATTTCCACAAGCATTTGTATGTCTGAGGCTATCGCATTTTCAGTTTGCAACAGGTGCTCCTGACTCTCCATCTCAGCCTGATTTTACAGTCTGATCTGTAACTATCACCCAGCAAACCATGCCACTTTATATGAAGACCAAGGAATTCTTTTTGCTGTCAAAACTTTTTTCTAGTCTTGCTTAAACCATTCTTTTGATAAACATTTCTTCATCTTCCCCTCAAATAATATTTTGGTTCTTTTTTTTGTGCACAAAATTAAACAAAATGCTGGGGCTAAAATACATAAGACCCATCTGCTCTGGCTGCAGATGGGTCTACAACATCCTCCTGATTGTCAGGGCAGGATATGTAAGAAGAAAGATCCTAAAATTCCAGATCAGCTACCAAAAATTGAATAGTGACCCAATTATTACCCCAAAATTGGAAAGGTCAACAGCCCCACCCTACATGTGTTTGGGTTTTTTTTAAAGCAGCAGTTTAGGACATAATTTGCTGACTATCATAAACATAATGTTATTTAAATTGAGTTCCTTCCGAATGTAATTTACTGCCAAACTTTACTGAGCTTATTTTAACACCATAGTGGGAGATTAAAAAATTAAACTATCATTTTAACTATTTTTATAAAGGTTACATTAGTACATTTCATTTCTTTATTGCTTTACTGAATGTCAAGGTGAAGAGCACTCAGCGAAGCCTGACAGTGACTAAGAGATATAAAGGTCATGTCATGTACATTTGCTTCAAAAGTTCAACCTTTGTTTTACCTAGGAAATTATTCACAAATTACTGCCTACAACAAAAATTAATAAAAG
>JAOQGH010000062.1:10779427-10900307 GCA_025769975.1 Gallinago jamesoni | reverse complement strand
TTGCTTCAAAAGTTCAACCTTTGTTTTACCTAGGAAATTATTCACAAATTACTGCCTACAACAAAAATTAATAAAAGAAGAGGTCATCCACACCCAGAGCACCAGAGACACCACAGGAAATTCTGACATGGGGAAACCCGCCAGTCCTCAGGACTGTCTTTCCATTTTAGTTTCAGTGGTGTTTTAAATTCAGACGCAAATCTCACCTCTGACTCCGTGGAGCCACACCATCACGGAGCAAAGTCCTTCCGCTGCCGCTGGCTGAGCACGCTCGAGTTGCAGCTGGAGCGTGAGGAGTTCTTCAACCACTCCCTTTGATCTCCAGAGCCCCGGAATCCTTCTGAGGGCCAGAGCAATAATAAATATTAATAGGCAAATTAACTATTAACAATAATAAAATACATGACGGGTGATAACATAATAGGTGAAAACACTAATAAATTCACATTGAAGAATGTGTCTGCCCTGGTCTTGCCCCAAGCATACACACACACGTCTTTTCTTTGTCATAAGCGTATCTTGAAATAACCCTTTAAAAATGAAATTAAAATATGCATCATCATTTGAAATTTTTTTCCACTTCAAAAGAGCAAATTTGTCATAGCAGGGTTTAAGTTGAATTAAGAAATGAAGTATTTGGTTAACAGTGTACTTGGCTTTTATCACAGCTGAATATATAACTGTTATTGCAGTTTCAATCTTCTCAGGGTTTTTTTCAGGAACAGCTCTGAAGTCATTACTACTTGGGGATGTTTTAACATTCTGGATGCGAGTAAAAGCAGGGCAGGGGGCTCATTTTTGACAGGACAGGAGAACCCACAGCCAGCTGGGGTTGTCCCGCACCAGTGGCAGCACTGGGGCTGCTGGGTTTCACTCATGAGGCTCTGCTGTGAGCTGTGTGAGCCAAGCTGCTCACCGCTGCATCAAGAGGCACCACAGGGTCTGACGTGGGGCTTCAGCTGAAGGAAGAAGTCATCTGCAATGGCTGGAGAAACAAGTCTTCTGTCGAGAGAAAGATAAGAATCAACATGGGCAGGGAAACCCAATCCTCTTCCTTTTCTCCACTGTTTCTGCCCCCCCTCCCCAACAACTCCTGCGCCTTTGAAGTCCCTGTCCCTAAAACACCAGGGCTGTCCTGCAGCTCACACCCCTTTGGCTCACACCTGCAGAAGGCACAAGGACAGTTGCCTGCAGGCAGCCCTCCTGCGAGTTCTGACAGCAGAGGGGCCACCACTGCCCCTTGCATGGGCCATCACGAGCCCTGGGGCAACGCTACGTGCCTTGAGCAACAGCCTGCAAATGGAGTCCAGCAACACACCGCCGATGCAGAGCTCACCATGCCCTGGCTTTGAAAAAAAAAAAAAAAAAAGGACTTTAATGATAGTGTCCACACCGTGGGAGCTCTAGAGGGTGAGACACACTGGGGCTCCTGGTAGGGTGAGCTTTTTGGTCACTTCTCCCCTTGCACCATCATCACCATGGAGAGCAGAAACCAGAAACCAAGGGAATTCTGCGCAGCTGGCTGAGAAGACAATTCAGCAAGACATAAGACCCCACCCGACTGCAGGGCCAGGCAGGATTTTGGCTGTGCACTGTGATTAACTGTCCATTTTCCATCGTGTGCTCTGAGTGGTCCCCAGGAAGCTGGTCCTAACCTTGCGCTTTACATGATGCGGTTTACGTTAGTTTATTTTTAATTCTGTGGAGAATGAGGTTTGACAGAACTGCAAAGATGATCAACTGACAAAGCAAAGCGCTACACATCCACACGAGAGGGGTTGCAGAGCTTGGACCCTGTGAAAACCAGGGTGCCACAACCTTCTAGCACATTTTGCAGAAGACCGCACTGGACCACCTCCAAATGCACCAAGCCTTGCTTTCAGCTAAACCAAAACCGGGTTAGCTCTTGTCGTTTGAAACAGGGTTTTTCTCAAGTAAGGAGGGAGTCTATTGTTCTATATTTCTTATCATGCCTTCTTTTTGGCCATTTTCTTTCTATTTTTCCTGCCTAGTCTTTTACGTAAGTTTTCTAGGGCCCTGGACATCTCTGTACATTATCAGATACCACAGCCTGCTGCTCTTGAATGTGCTTAAATTTGAGGATTTAATTCTCAATTTGACATCCCAACTAACTCAAGATAATTTTTAAATTAAGAAGTCTTTGTTTTTGAATTTCAAATATACAAAAAACACATGGGCTTTGTAGAAATGCACAAGCCTAAAAGCTAAAATTCAGTAGGTGCTTTTTCTCCTGTACAATTTGTTCTTCATTACAACAATGTAAAACACTGCAAATAAAAATGAAGAAGAAAAATTAGTCTGGTTAGCAAGGGGGAATATAACCTAATACCAGCCACTATTATACTTCCGTATGCTGCTTAATGAATCAATGCTGGCAGGAGAAAAGATTGCTGGAGCCTGAGGCACTTAATAACGGCGTGTAACATAACACACATTTCCCTTTAGGTGTCACTGAAAAGTTGGTATGTACCGTTTCTAGTTCTAATGTAATGAGAGCAGAGGGTGATGCTGTCAAGATGAGAGATTCTGGCATCACGGCGTGAAGCGGCACGTTAGGCAGCGGGGCAAACCATCCTGGCACTGCCCTGGGGGCAGAATGGGTGTCCTGAGGCTCTGGGCCCACTGGCAAGAGCAGGAGTGTCCTCCTCACCGTGGGCACCACCAGAGATCTGCCACCACCACCAGCTGAAGAGTTGTCAGGTGGGTTTAGAAATGAGCACGTGAGCTGTTCACACAAGGTGTAACTGACAACGTGCAAGCTTCAGCTGCTCCCATCAGAGCCTGCACAGCCTGCAAACAAAAAGAGAATGACCATTAATAAAACGCAGCACATGGAAATGCCTCCTGGTCAGCAGAGATGCTGCAGGTGTTGCACAGAACAACTAATAGCATCCGCCTGAAAAAAACAAACCTTAATATCATCTTCATGATGTATCACAACGCACATATTCCTCCCACCTGGGACTTTTGACTTTTGTTTGGCCTCCAACTAGCAGCTTCCCCTGTACACTCTGAGGTGCCATCATTCCTCCCCGTCTGTGGCTGCCTCCTGTGTGGTGTGCTCTCCAGAGCATCTGCGCTGGTACGCTGCCTGTAATCAGCACTGAAATACTCTCGGATTCATTTCAGTGGAGGATGTAAAGCTTGAATTGTATTGTATTATCTACTAATTAATACTAAGAAGAGATCCTGCACAGTGTAACAATAGCTATGAAATTGTTACAGCTACATGGGATGCAGGGAGAATAGATGACACGATATGAACCTTATTTTTGCTTTTTTTTTTTTACTTCTGCACTGCTAAATCTTGTAACATCCTTCATGAACTTACTTCCTTTCAAAATGACTTCTTGGCAGAAAATGGAGCTAAAGCTCTGAACGGGACATCACGTCATTTCAGAATGACTCAAGGTCAGCCAGTTCATTTTTTAAGTACAAAAATCTTAACTGCTCCCTGCTAGAAGCTCCCCGCGCTGTTCAGTCTGCCAGGTGCCATCTCTGTGCAAAGAAGGAAAATAAAGAGGAGCAAATGGGAGGGTGCAGCACAGTACCAGAAACACCAAGTGACCCGGTGTTGCAGGAGGGGGGATCAGGTTTAAAGACTAATTTCCTACGAGTTGCAGTGAGATAATCTTAATACTATTGCAATGGCAAAGGAGCGTTGCCCTGCCACAAATCTCCTGCGCTCTCAAATATCAGTTCCACAGTGACAATAACCGCAGTGACTGGTTTGTGTCCTTTGACTAAGAGCCAGTTTATACAATTAATAACGCATCCATGCCCAATCAACAGAATGATCCGTCCTTGCCCCTAGGTACTAATCATGTGTCAAGACAATTAATTGCAGTGATGTACTATGTGAGGAAGGTTGCCCTTAATGTAAAATGTGGCAATTTTTCTGAAGGGCCCACAGCAACAATCATCTGAATATCCTCCCTCACAGTAACACCACCTTCTCTAAATGAAAGAGGAGAACTTAGTCAACATGAGACCTAAAAACAAACCTCCCTCTGGGTTCAAGCCCATGAGATCTGGAGCACCCTGCCACCTCCCACTGAACAGGATTGCGCTCTTAAGCAAAGGTTACAATTTTCCACTTAGATGGGATCAAAAGTCTGGATGGCTAAATTTAAAAACTGATTACCGCAAAGATTTTTTAAGAAGGTTTTTTTTTTTTCTCCCACCAACTTTGTTAATTCACAAGAAGCATTTTCCTGACAGAAGCTTTGTCCTGCATCAGCGAAGGCTTGCCATTGATTTTCACGGAAATATGATCAGACCTTCCATTAGTCACCATCTCACTGGGCGTGTAATTGGGCGCAGATGAGGGGAGCTAGTGGGAGCCTGAGGACATGGACTTTGGATATAAAAATGAGTCAATATGTCAAGCTGTTCTTTGTTTCATTTTTGTCTTGTCTTCCTCTTCTTTCTCAAAGCGAGAGGGGAAAATCAGACTCAGTCCACCCAAGGAGGGCAGAGCCACCTCCAGCAACCTCTTCCCCACCTTGACCTCCTGACATCTGCTTCTGGCACTGCTCCGTACCACATGAGGTGGGGGGACACCCCTTCTCAGGTGACAGGGCCAACTCATAGGGTCGCAATTAGACAAGGAGCACCCACAACCCCCTTGGCCCATCTGCAACCAGAGCTACCTGGTTGTTAGCAGGATCCCTCCTTTTGGGAGGGAAGTAGCCCTGGCAGCAAGAACCATGGCAGAGGGCTCAGCGACTGGGAAGTTGCGAGTTGTTATCTCACCACTGCCTCACCTTGTATTTTGATTTTTCGCTTTGACTCATTGCTCGCAGTCATCGTTGTCATCAATAATAAGAGGTGCTGGGGCACATTTTACAAACGCGTGTGCTTAATCATCTTGATATCTGAGATGAGCCTTGTAGATAAGGGCTGTTATCTCCATTTCACAGAGGCAACAAGAACCCTCCAGGGCTGCACAGGATGGCTGCAGCCGCACAAAGCTCCAGCAGCAACATGCAGACATCCCGTTACGCAAAACCAAGGGGAGAAAAGCCCTTCCAGTGCTCCAAGGAGTGGATTTATCCTCATGTGTCACTCCAGGACCTGGTGAGTCCCACCAAGCCCTTCCACTTCTGTAGAGAGAAGATAACCTTCCCCACTATGTCAACCTCCCCTTGGCTCATCCTCACCAGCAAAGGACACGGTCAGCCTTCTTGGCTCTTTTGGTACATGTTATTGCGAGTCAGACCCTGCCTGGAAAGTGCTGCTCTCCTCCTCATCCCGCTGTGAAAGGCCACCCCGTCCACTAGTCATTGGTTTCTTTCACATACAACAAATTGCACTCATAATGGGAGAACCCAGGCAGAATTCCCCTGAGAGTCTGAAATGACATTTTTCAGGATCTGACAATAAAACACCACTTGTGCTCTGCCTCTCATCTGTTCACCCTTTCAGTTAAGCTTTCATCCCGTGCATTAGAGAAATGAGTCATCTTTACCATCTCTCATGCACTCACATTCTCAGTACCTTGCCTTAATCTTCAGTTTTTCACTATCACCTGAAATATATGGTCCTTAATCTCTAATATTACTTTATGGAGAAAAACCACTAAAAAATAAATCACAGTTATAATGAGAAGTTTCCAAAGACTCTAATCCTAAAATGCACTCCTATAATAATACAGGGGAATCTTCACACTTGGTATTAAAAGGATAATTTTTCAGCGCATCTCCAGTTTCACAGATACACACAGCTCTTCATTTTCACCTGCAAATGACTCCATAGATTAACAGAGAGACAAAACTCAATCAAGCATGTCTGTCATTGTGATTATGGCCTGGCAGTAAAGCAATCTCACAGAATGGGAGAGGACCATGATATACCAATCAAAGCTTAAAAGCCTTCCTCATTGCACCACATTTACATAACTTTATTCGCTGCTGTAGATTAAAGGTTCAAAAGGATTGTATTTGCCCATAGGGATGGCAAACGAGCCAAGCGTTGTCCCTGGAGGCAGTTCATCATTTGAATTGGGTTTTGCACCTGCAGAATTCCCCTCTTTCTGTTTGGCAATACCTTGTGGCTTGCACAGACCCAATGACTGTAAGGGACTATTTGTGTATTTGTGTCTTCTATCAAATAAAAAATAAAAATAAGTTGGAAAGGCTGAATTAGAGACCCCAATATTTCAGTCTGACTCAGACTCTGGAGTTCAGTGGGGAAAATGTAGCCCTTTATTCTCTTAGGAAAATACACCAAGACCCATGCACTTCTTTCTGTCTGAAGATCTTCCAGAACAACTTTAGCACACCTTTAAAAATCCACCACAACAGCAGTTGTTGCCACATCCAACCATTTTCAAATTCTGACATGCTCCCAGATACTAAATCTAACTTAAAATTTCTTCAAGCATTTTCTGACACGCTAAGCTAGAAACTTTGTCATTTTAAATAAAAACTGAAATCCTTATTCTTATGAAAACACTAAAAGATGTGAGAGTTGGCATCTCAGTCGTCCTGGCTCCGGCCCGATAGTTCACGCTCATTTCACTAGGAAATTAGCAGGTGTGCGACAGGTCCTGCAAGCGCTGCAGAGCCGCCGCAGCTGCAGGAAGCAAAACTCTCCTTCAGCCGCAAGAACCAGCTCCTTGCTGCAGAGCTGCTGGGTTTGGGCTGCTCTGTTTTGGCAGAGTTTTGGCAGAGCATGGTCAGGTGATGCTGCACCGAGGTCCCAAAAGAAAAAGAAAACTGGGACACAAGTGACAGCAGGCGTCTCTCCACACCGGCAAGCTGAAGGTTTCCCTTCACAAATCCCCAAATAGCCAGTACTGATTTGGTCCAAACAATGCGACTGAAGGCAATACAGAGACTTTTAAAAAACTGACTACATTTTATAAGAAACTGCTTAATCATACCATTTGCAGAGAGAAAGCCACAACAGTCCTTGTTGGGGTGCAGCTTGTTCCTGTGAAGGGAAGGAAAAACCCAGGGCCAGGGCTGCCTCTACTCGAGCAGCTCAGAGGGGCTGATTTTGTTCCTTCTTACAAAAACTCATTTTTGCCATCTTCAATACAAGATGAAAATCTGACGCTGTTTCATTTCACCTTTTTCCAGGATCCTGATTCTGCAAGGCTAAAGCTGAGCTCCCTTGAATGATGCTGGTGCTGAAATATGTACACAAGTACTTTGCTGAATCAGGCCCTCTTAAAGTATAAGGAGGAAGATATTCAAGCTTTCTAATCCAGCAGCACAGCGGGGAAACTGCTTGTCTCTGCGTGATTGTGTAATTGCTTTTCAAAGAGAGAGGCAAGTTTCTCCATCCACGTAGCACTGATAAACCTCAGAAGTCACTTTGGTCTTCCAGCCTAACTTTCAACATTATTTGTTATGGGTAAAAGGAAAGACACTTCTATTTCCATAGCTGACAAGCTTTGCTTCAGGGCATGCATTTATTTTCCATGCTGTTGATCTCTTCCTCCCTGTATCAGGCTAATTCATCAGATTAATAAAGGACGATTTAGCTTCCTGCAGGGTGTTATTGATCTCTCAGGGAACGTGGCAGTTGTTTGCTATGCCACCTTTCCCCTGAGCAAAGGGGATGATTTTTAAATATTTCTAATGCTTGAAGGCTGCAGCTGGCTCTCACCCTGGAGGAGCAAAAGGCGGCTGCAAAGGGGAAATGAAGAATGTATCGCCTCCATCCCTCTGCCTTCCCCCGCCTCTGTACTCAGCGGTGTGTCCAGAGCACACAAAGCCACAGCGAGGAACTGGGAGCGAGCAACCCGCTCCAGCACGGGGCTTTAGAGAAACAAAGCTCATCTGGGCTGAGCTGTCACGCACTTAATCCACCAGCACCAGGGGTTATCTGAAATATGCAGCGTAGTTCATAGATTACAAAGCCAGGAAGGACTCCTGCAAGCAGCTCCCGTAACACACCCCAGCCGGGTCCCTCCTCGCCCTGAGCCCTCCGATGCCAAATGGCCCACCGAGGCATCCCTCTTCGCTCTGCCTTTGCCCACCTTCTGCGACAGGACCTTCTTCTGCCTCTGACAGCGTTTACCGAAGCTGTGTTTCCAAACACCTCTTTGGAGCTCCTGTGGAAGGCACCGGGGTTTCAGCACAAGGTCACGGTGGGGCGGGGGCTGGGATCTCAGCTGTGCCCAGCACCTCGCACAGCCAGCCCCGCCGTCAGCCAGGCACCACGGGGGCTGCTCAGCTCCTTCCCTCCTGCCAGGCAGCGCCTGCTGCTCTCCCACCTCCCCTCGGGCCTTCCACAGCAGCAGCAGCTTGCTTAAGAGAGCAGAAGTGGACACATGTTTCAGGAATATTCACATCATCCAACACAGAAACAGCAGCATCTCCTTCCCGGTGCTGCAATTACCCTCTTTATCCCACCAAAATTATTCCTACCCCTTTAGGCTACAGTGCTGGACGAGGAGCTTTAATTCACCATAATCTCTCAGTTGTTCCCTGGCTCCCTGCCAGAAGTCCCTGCCCAGCAAACACAGCCTGGCTCCTGGCTCCCAGGATGTAGGGCTTGATGTTTGACCTTACTAAAAAGCAAATGCTGTTTGTTTTTGCCAAGCTGCAAAGCCCAAATGTGCAGCCTCAGTGACTTGCTCGCTTATTCTTCACCTTTCTCATGAGTTAATGTCACCTATGAATTTTCTGTTTTCTCACCAAAACCACTGCCAGACACATTAAATCCTGAAAGAGCAACGCTTGAGCCCCATCAGAGCTGGGCGGACACGAACACGTTGCTCCCCTGTTTGCAGCTGGTGGTGTGAGGTTTGTAAATCCGCTGGCTTGAAATCCACTCGGTATGAACCACATTAATTTTATATAAATCTAATTCCTTAATCAATAGCTTTGAAGAATCAAATATCTCTGTAAATTACAACAACATTATTACCTTTAGCAGTCTAATTTGCAATCTCATTAAAAAGATATCAAGTTCTGTTCTGTAACCCTACAGTGATGGAATAACTCTCCATCCTTCATTAGTCATACCCTTGCACGCACTGCTACGTGTTTGTCTAGGACTGGTGTCAAACTGGGCCGTCCCCAGCTGGTTTTCAAATCCTGGCACAGCAGCAGTTTGCTTTCATTGCTGCCCAACCGTGATGACCCCAGCGCCACTGAAAATCAGTATGGCCAGTTCAGAGAGCTGCGGGGCCAGTACCAGTGACAAGTCCCCTGGACCCGCTGGCGCAGAGCATGCAGCGGTGGCTCGTGCTGGACCAGGGTCACTGTGGGACTCTCCATCCTGTGGTAGGACCGCAGCTGAAACTTGTTTTCCCCAAACACGACACATTTATTGACTATTTCTGCACATATCGAGTGTCTTCTCTGCATTAGCAATGTCCTTGCTGCAGAGTTGAGCTGGTACCTGACCAAATAAATGCCTTTTCTTCCCAATATATTCTGAAAATTACTGAGCTCTGCTTGTACCGTTTTCCTTCCCATGTGAAAGGAAAACCCATTTTCTTGACTATATAAGAGTTTTGGAGACGGAATTAGACAAGGAAATGTTTCAAGAGAAGGGGTCAGGGACTGGTTTCTCCCAGTGGTGGGGGCTCGTCAGCAATCTGTGCAGTTAAGCCAGGTAACTAAAGACTGGACTCACCCCACGAAGCTGCCTGCATCCCTGGTTCAGGCACATCTCTCTTCGTTATCCCTTACCCCATGGCTTCCAGCCCCACTTAATAAGGCTATGTTTATTTATCTGGCCTTTGGCCTGGCAGATAAAACAAAGCTACGCCAAATTTCAGTCCATAAATGCCAGTAAATAGATTGGATGGGCCTAGATTATAAAGGAAAATAACTACAGAGACCTTATTTTTTGGGGAAAAAAAAGGTCTTAAAACTGATTTGCTGACAGGGTAGACCTTGATGTCATCCTTCTATAAGTGGGTTATGATTGTTCTCACAAATGCAAAATGATATGCAAATACATCCATCACATCCTGCTGCTTCTAGTTTTATCTGCCTTTTTCCTAGTCTTTTTTTCGCTTCTCCTGGAGTCTCCCAGAAGCTGATGAGGGACGTTTGTCCTGAGTACAAGGCCAGGGACAAAGCGATTGGAAAAGGAAAATCTCCTGCACTATACCTCTTCTGACAGGTACAAGTTTCCTGATGGTTTATGTCTGTGTCATGAAACGTAGGGTTTCATTTCTGCCCTTGAAAAATAGATCAAAGATCATTGCCAGTATACATTCTTCCTTGACAATTTTTCACTGGTTTTGGAAAATATGGAGAGTTTATAGTCAGCTAATGTCCCTCCTACAGTGACACCTTTGCTGTCCCAGGTGGTCTGGAGCAAGCAGGACTCACTGGAACTGCCAAAAAGCCTTCCTCAAACACAGAGCGATTTGTAGTGCAAAACCCAGCAATGCTCTCCTACAGGATGGAAAATAGGGGGTGGGTTGTGTTTTTTTTTTCACTCGGTGCTATATGGCATCTTTAGGGTGCCCAGAACAAGATGGCGCTCGAGCTGAACCTCCATTCAAAAATCATGGGCTTTGTGCCTGGAGGTTGATGTGACAAAGGTACACCCAGGGAGGCACCAGAGGAGCCCTGGCCAGGGGCCGGGAGCCCTGTGTCCGGCTGCTCTCTCCACTCCGAGAGATTTTCACCCACTGTGGGTGGGTGGGTGGGTGGGTGGGAGGTGGGGGCTGGAGCTGGCCTGTGCCTTGGAGGGGCTGGGGCTGGGGCTGCCTCCAGGCAACGTGCGAGCAGCTCCGTGGGAAGCGGCTGCTGCTCCTAATTAAATAGCCCAGATCCATTGCTGCTCATCAGTCTGACGGCGGTAAGCCCTTCTCCTGCCTCGGGTGCTGGAATTAATGCCGCTGCGAGACAACATAAATTGCAGCTTGAAAATGGCAAATCAGGTATACACTTACTGCCGTTAAAAGGCTTTAAATTGGTTTAGAATTGAAAAAGAAAAAAAAAATCTACAATAAAAGATCCAGATATGGCTGTAAAGGGCTGAACACAAACGACGGAGTGCAGTTGAATTCGATGTGGAGCTGCTGTAGGACTCTGCCACGCACACCCACAACATGGGCTCTTAGCAAGGGACACGCAGGCTGGCTCTTGCTTAGCAGCCAAATTTTAAAGCACTGTCAAATTAAGAAATGTGGCTTTGAAATGCTGGATGTCTCTTGAAGAACTTTAAGCCTGGTTTTGTATTGTAGGATCAAAGTCTTTGAAGCCTTAAGACAGGATCAAACTGCAGAAATTTTGGACACTCTCCACCCAGAAGGCTCTAAGATCTGTGCTGCTAGTAATTATTAATACATGAGTAACCTGTTACATGACAGCGAAGTGAATATACTACATCCACATTTATATATGTGTATATATATATTGGGCATACGAGCTACAATAACATTTAATAAAGGAGTGACCAACTTCACAGAAGTTCCTAAAGTTCAGTCTATACTGAGAATATTTCCATTTCAAAACCACCAAATAGTCAATGGGTAAAAATCTATAAATAAATTTGACATAAAAGTCAGACCCCAGACGGCCATTCTTCCAGGACAGCCTGAGCCCACCAGCTGTGGTCCAACCCAGTGAACCTCCTCCTGCTGCTGACTGCAGTGGCTTAGATGAGAGCAGGGCAACAACTTGCCCCTATGGGAGCCCAGAGCCTGACAGCAAGGGACATCTTCAAAAATGGGAAACATGAAACCAAATCATCTTGGGAAGGAATAAATAATCAACTGTGGGTGTCTCACATCTGTCACAAACACTGGCTCGTCATGCGAGGAGGTGGTGGACCAGTCTCATCTCCTGGGCCTTTCAAAGGAGGGCTGTATCCTTCACTGTGTTTTTACCCAATCTATCTGGGAGATCTACGCTTTTTGACTGTGTTCCAGCTTGTGAACCCTTAAACACCTTCCGTCTGAAGAACAGAGAAGCTTACAGGAGACACAACCCAAATGACCGTTGATTTGCTCTCCTACTTACCTTTCCTGGAAGGGTGGGAAGAGAAGGCAGCGCAGAGAACTTTCAGCAGGATGGTGGAAGTCTGGAACAAGGTGCTGAAGCCACCAACTCTTTCTGCTGTCTTAGAGAAACAGGAGAAGGTTCTCTCATCCCCTCAGCATTTCAGGTCAGTGCTGAGGACTCTCTCACGTGGTGGCCATGCCTCCAGCTTTCACCCCTCCGGGCTGGCCAGGGACACCCCTCCTCCCACAGCGAGGACATTAGCACACACCTAACACTGGAAAGCACATCCGAGGGACAGCAGGACTCCTGACAGAGGCTTTGGGGAGCACTGCAGGAATAGCTGTGTTTGACTACAGAAACAGTGAGGAAAAGAGAGTGACCAGGAAAATCACGAGACATCCAGGGAGAGAAACAGCAGTCCCAGTGTCCATTATCTGGACACTGGTGTAACAGGGACAGAATGATTCTCATATAACATTTTCTTCTGAAACATTAGCTGCAGACAAAG
Organism: Gallinago jamesoni; assembly: GCA_025769975.1. Taxonomy (NCBI): domain Eukaryota; kingdom Metazoa; phylum Chordata; class Aves; order Charadriiformes; family Scolopacidae; genus Gallinago; species Gallinago jamesoni. The sequence continues at coordinate 10,887,851 of JAOQGH010000062.1, read as the reverse complement.
ATCTTTCTCTGTATGAATTATGAAGTATTATTTCATGTTTAATTGCATTGATTTGCATTGAAAGCTTTAAACATCAGCCTAATAATTATCTTAAACCAATTTGTCATCAGAAATACAATAAACCATTATCTATGCCAGTGCTTACAAGGAGCTGACTCTCCTGCATCAGAGGAACTGGAAGAAAATAAAAAGAAACATTTAAAATGCTAGAGTGTGCAGCCAGGTTGCTGCGTTTCAGGGAAAAAACGTGAGAATTATTGCCAGTAAAAATGACAACAGAAAAAAACAACTTCAGAGACTGCAATGGTGCTTATTTAGGCAGAACTATCCCAATGGTAGTCGGGGCTGGCACCTACCCCCACCGAGCTGCCCTCGCACCCACTACGGGGCTCTCCTGCAAACCAACACAAGGGGACTTGTGTCCCAAATCTTCCTCTCCAGAGCTGAAACCAGCCCTAAATCCAGTGGGTGGGTCGTGGTGGTTTCTGTTGTTGCTGGTGGCATCGAGAAGGGTCACCTTCCTGCCTTGTCACTCCCCCTTCCCTTGCCCACTGACCACGACAACATTTCTGCTTACAGAGAGAACGTCAGCAAATCATCTTTTTAATAAGAAAAATTCACATTGTTCCCATCCCTGCTCTTAGTAAATGTCTGATTATTTAAAACCAGCACCAGAAACACCTGGTTAGAGGCATGGAAAATTTTGGACAAAGCAATTCCAGCCTCAGCAAGTTACAGCAACACAAGAGGCTTTACAGGGAGAGCTGTTGGACCAGGGTTACCAAACAGGGCTCCCATCCCGCCTGTCTTTCCCAGGGATGGGCAAACCACGGCCTGGAGAGGAGGTAAAAATGATGTGTGTTACGATCCCCCAAAAATCCTGTGGGAATGAGAAGGATGAAGCAAAGGAGAGCTATAACAGGATTTGAATATTTTAAACTACTTTGACAGGCAGGCACTGTAGTGCATTTTATCTGTGGGAAATCTTGCAGCGATTGAGCGCTTTACAGCCCCCGTCCCAGGGAACAGACACGATGCAGTGCTTAGCTTGCAGCATCGCACCAAATTTTACTACCATTGCAAAACTTCCCCCCCCAACCTGGCAACCAGTTTCAACATAATGGTCTTTATTTTGCAGAGCGTGATCTTGAAACATGCACAGTGGTTTTTAGGGGCAGGATGAAAGCCTGATGTGACTCATGGTGGTGTTCTCGGGGGGTGTTTCCAGGGCTGTCCTCCCCCACCACGTAAGGACATGTCACGGGGTGCCGGCTGGAGAGGCAGCCCATCTCTTGCTGCCCCAGGGGCTGCCAGCTTCGCCCACCAGAGGCACAGGGGTGCTCAGCCAGGGGACAGGGCACACACCAAGGGTGACAGCCCCTGCTCCGGGCACAGCCATCGTCACCCTGGGCTGCAGGTCTGAGCTCTCAGGCGGCGTTTCATCCCTGGTCAAGAAGCCGTCCAGGTTTCAGCTGGAATAGAGTTAATTTTCTTTCCAGTAGCTGCTGTGGTTTGGATTTAGTATGAGAATAACCTTGATAACATATTGTTTCAGTTGTTGCTAAGGAATGTTTACATTAGTCAAGGAATTTTTCAACTTCCCATAGAAGCTGAGAGGGAGCACAGACAGAACAAGCTGGCCAAAAGAATATTCCATACCACAGACGTCATGCTCGGTGTATATAGCATATATATAGTATATATATGTATATATATAGTTGGCTGGCGGGGTGTGGGCAGGGGGGCAGGAATTCACCATCTCTGCTCAGGAGGGGCTGGGCAACTCATCAGCTGGTAGTGAGGTATTACTTCATTTCGTATATTCCTTTACCATTATTGTTATTACATTCCTCTTCCCCTACCGCTCTATTAAATCGCCTTCATCTCAACCCACGAGCTCTGTTTTCCCCTCCTTTTCTCCCTCATCTCCCCACCTTCCTGGGGGGCACAGGCGGAGAGTGAGCGAGCAGCTGCGTGGTCCTAGTTGCTGGCTGGGGTTAAACCATGAGAGAAGCCCTTGGCATTGCACAAATCCACTGATGCCTTGCGATTTTTATTTGATTTTCCTGAGCCTCACAGCTGCCCCAGGCAGCCCAGCAGAAGGCACCACTCGGCTGACGGGCAGGCTGGGGAGCAGGGCTGCACCACAGCACAACCAGGGTGGAAGCAGCAACGCGGGAACGTCTTCACTGGGCTGGGTCCTCCTGCCTTCACCACAACATCCATTTCAGCCTACAGCCCTTCAAATAAAGTATCATCAAATAATTTACAGTAGGTGTCAGCTGCAAGCTATAGCCAAAGAGAAGGTTTATTTAAGAGACCATGTGGATTGTTATACAAGGTCCTGATGGATTATTCCTATCTGAGAATTTACAGATACTGCAGGAGCACAGCCAACAATTTGGATTAGTTTAGATTAAACTCAGACTGGGTTGTTTTTTCTCCCTTAGGAAATCTCAGCCCTAGGTCTACAGAATTTTTTTAAAGGAAAGATACAGACAAAAACAACTTCTACACTTTCCAGCAGGCACCTAAAGTGCTCTTTCCATCAATCACCTTTGATATATGGAGGCAGAAGCGTGAGTTACTTCATTAAGAGCACTCACACATAACCGGGCACATTTACATATTAATCAGACAGCTGAGCTGCTAATCTTTCTATCTTATGTACATCTGTAACCATTAGTCAGAGCCCGAGTGCTGTTAAATACTCCAGGTACCACCAAGTGCTCTGAAAATCAAGCCGAGTGCAGGTGACAGGGAAAGGCTGGTATTTACAACGCTCCTGTAGAGCCGAGCACTGTCAGCTCCGCAACGGTGACATCAATACGGGTATCTGACACCGGGAGCTTTAATCCAGTGGGAACCCTAAGGGAGGCGAGGCACCCCCACTGCCTGAAGACCTTACCGGTTCCCAGGGAAAAGGCTGGTTCCAGTTCAGCCTTCTCCAGGCTCCTCGCTGGTGTCTGGGCAGCACAGGGCACCAGGCAGGATGCCCCCCCGGGAACCAGGCACCCCGGCAGGGGACCCTGGGAGGTGCTGTGCCCAGGGGTCCCCATGGGGGCTAATGGAGCAGCTGATGGGGATTTCAACCAAATGCGCTGCACGCACACGTGGGCTTACAACAATTTAAAAGCTGCCAGTTCGGGCATGTGTTTCTGTGCTCCCCCCAACCCTGTTTTTCTGAAATACTGTGCCGTGAAACTCTATGGGTAATGACGGCGAGGGTCACTGCGCACCGCAGCTCGCCCCTTCCTCTTTTTCAGTTTGGAAAAAAGAAAAAGCTCCTCAACAAAAAAAACTCTCAGCAAGTAGCGTGCGGGCTCTAACGAAACTTACATTTCTCTGGCCTGAAGCCAGGAGGCGAGGGGTTCACACCATCGCGCTGGGTCAGAGGGACGAGCCACGCTGGCTGCTGCATCGCTCTGTCTTTCCCACAGCCACACAAAACGCTGCACAGCCCCACAGGACGGGATGAACCAGGGTGAACTTTTATTTGTCCTATCAACAGAAATACAGAAAGACAGAGAAGCAGCTTCTCTCCACCCCTGATAGCCCACGGCATGGCCCAGGGAGAGCAGGGCAGCCCCGTCCCTTCCTTTGCCTGGTGCCCGATGGGGTGGGAGACCCTGGACCCAGTTCTTCTCACTTCCCCGAGTATTTCACAAAGCTGCTTTTCTGGACAAGATTTGGTCTTGTGGCAGCAGCAAAAGGGGTTGAAACATTGAGGAGATTTGTGGAAATTATCCTCCAAAGTCTACTGAGATGAACAACTCAGATGGACCTTGACTGAGGACATGGTGGCTCTAACTGAGCTGTTGTTTGCTGTGGTTCAGCGGTCTCAGCTACAGCGCAGTAGCTTGGCTGCTTGGCTTTTTATGTTACCTGCTCACTTGCCAGTCCAGGTTCCTAGCGGCCCGGCTCCCTCCCTCCACCGCCTCCCACACAGCTTCTGACCTGGCTTGTGTGGCCCCAGGCTTTGAGCTGCTGAATTAAATCCTCTCCATCCTCCAAGAGCAGACAGCATCATGAGGTTTAAACTTTGGGCGAGAGCACGTCATCTATTCCTAAGCACAAGGTGCCTTTGCCCTGAGGCCGGGTGCGGGGGCAGCCAGTGCCAGTCGGTTACGCACCTACAGCTGCAGAGTAAAACAAAAGATGCAAACGTGTAATGATTGCCTTTGCCGAGGAAGTGATCTGTGGTATCACTTCCTCTTTGCAGAACTGTCACAGTTTACGATTTCTAGGCTTTAATTAAACAAAGGAAAAATAAGGTGGTGGCTGCAGCGGTAACACGGGCTCTGCAGAGTGCTCTGAAGGCTCTGCTTTGGGGCTTCAAGTTTTCATTTGCCACTTTCTCTGGATTAAATGGACAGAAAGGTTAGCCAGATCTTGAGAGATGGCTCTGCTTTTGCCATGAGCCATCACCGTCTGCAGCTCTCGGTGCTCGATACAGCATCAGGCTGGCTTTGCTGCCCATCTCCAAGTGCAGTAACACAACTGCAGCAGGGGCACACTCACCCACCCACCCCTTGGCACCCCTTCCTCCTCTCCCAGCAGCACTGACCCTCAGCCCTCCCTCCCCCTGAAGCCCTATGTTGCCCTCCCCAGCCCAGGCAGGCAGGAGGGTGCTGAGAGGGAGGCTCTCAGCCTCTGCACAAGCTCTGCCATCATTCTGGGCTCACAACCAAGAGGTTTTTGCCAACGGTTTTGCTCTTAGGGGGAAGTCCAGATGCCCCACTGATGCCATTGCAGCCCTACACACCCCATCCCAGCAGCTGGAGATGTTCAACGCTCCTATTCCTCACCCCATAGAAAAAGGTGGATTTTGGAAACCACCATCAATTTGTGCTCCTTGTCTGGAGAGGCAGCACACAGCAGTGGTGCTTTACAGCCAATGGATCTCTCCTCCATCTTTCACCACTTTTTATAACGTTTTATTGATTGGATTTGTTGAACTATTTTATCGATTGGAAGTATTTCCAACCTCTGCAGTCTGGACATAAATATTAAAGAGGAGATGAGGGCACACAGGCTTAGACAATGGAGCCCTGGCTCAGCCTTCATTCTGGCTGGAACCCAGCCCTGCCCCAGTGGCCTTGATTGACCCAGGCCAAAAAGCGGAAGAAAGGAGCTGTGACACATATCTCCATATCCTAGCTTCCAGGCAGAGGCAGCAGCCCAGTTCAAACTGGCTAAAATAAAGCCTCGGCCATGACTAACCCAGTGGTGGGGATGCTTGAGAAGGGGATTCATGGCCACCACCGCTGTGATGGGGGTGCCCACGCAGTGGCAGTGTGAAGCCATAGCTAGAAAAGAAACAACAACAACGGAAGCTGACCCGCTTGCTGCTGGAAAGGCCAGGCCAGGGGGAGCTGCTGTGGCATGTGGCACTGGCCCTGTGGCTGACAGGCCATGCCCAGGCTCCCTTGCCCATCTGCTGCCCACTTACACCTGCATGCAGGAGGAAGAGGAGGGAAGGCAGCGAGGAGCCATCACAGGCACCACGCGCCCCTGACTGGGAGAGCACCTGTGCACCACAAAGCCAAGGACATGTGGAGAAGAGCCTGGAGGCTTCTGAAGCATCAGAAGCAGGTGCAGGTCTGCCCCGTGACAGCCCAGTGCCTGCTCAGTTGCCAACCAGGGATGCTCCTGCCTATGGCTGCGCTGGGTTAATTTGATGAAGACGGATGGAGATCTCAAGGGGGGTGCAATCACAGACAGGGTAGAGGAGAGAAGGTGAGATGGGTCAGCCTGGGATGGCAGTGGAGCCAGAGACCAGCTCCGAGAGCTGCCCCAGCCCAAAGTGTGATGTGCAGCCCCAGGAACAGTGCAGAGCAGCACATCTCATGAGCCGGGCTCCTCCTCATCCCCCGACACCAGGAGGTTTTCTGCCATCAGCTATTTCATCCATGGTTTTATCCGTGGATTCCTCATAGACCCGCCTTCCTCATTGCCACTGCTGTGCTGCTCCCCCAGCACGGGCAGAGCAGGCCCACGCACAGCCTGGGACACCAGCAGCTCCCAGTGACGGGGGGCACAGCGGGGTGGAAACACAGACAGGTTGCTGTCTGAAACGCCACCCTGCCCCATTGTCACATCGTCACGTACCTCACCCCTGCCATTTCCTGCTCTCGCTGCAATGGCAGACAGATGCTCTACCTGCTCACGTGGCCGCTGCCTCGCTAGTGTCCCTAGTCACTTGCCTGGCTTGAACTTCCCTCTGAGCGCTGAGGTGACCCAGGGCTTGGTTAGACACAAAGGGTTCAGGTTGGCCTCCACCCTGGGATGCGGTCCAGTGAAGTCTGGGTTTGCCTACCTCAAAGCCAAGAGGGATGTGCCCGGGGTGAGACATCCTGCCGCTCGTTTTTGGGTCGGGATTATTTCTTCTTCACATTGTTTTTAAAAATAAGCTTTAGAGTTTGGTTTTGACTTCTAGCCTTCATCTCTCCTAAGAGCATGAGAAAGAGAAACACCACAGCTAATGCAATGAGGCAAAACCTCCAGCCCCTGTAACACCAAACCACTGAAAGATGGTCACGTTTATCATGTTAAAGCAGGGAAGAACATCTCTGCTCCTCCCAGAGGGATGGCAGTAGGCATTCCTGTGGGGAAGAGCTGGTTAAACCAGAGAGGGGAGCATGCATGACGTAAGGATTCCCATTTCATACATGAACCACCACCAAATAAATAAAACAGACCATAAAAAGCACATGAGCATCCCACTTTCTCATACAAACCCCCAACTAGAAGGTTTTGCCTTTCCTGTGGTTTAGTTGTCTGGTTCAAGGAGTGGAAACAATCTGTCTGAAGACGAGCTGTGCCTCTGGCTGCCGCGTCACGCTAACAGCTTATGCTGGTGTCTGCCTATGAAACCCAAGCTCATGGGAGCCAATCCTGGGGGCCTTACGTGGGGTGAGCCAAGCGTGGTCAACCACAGGCAACGGCTGGCCCTTGGTTGTGCTCACCTATCTCATGGGAAAACAATGCAGATTGTTTCCACCCAGGGATTCGGGGGCCTTTGCCCCTCTCAAGCCCAAACACCCCTTTCCCTCGGGACGGCGAAGCTGAGGACCCCACTCTTACTGAGGAAACCCCAGTTTCCATTTCATCTCATCGGCTCTTTGAAGCCACAGGGGTCAGAGCCCTCTCCCCCCTGCCCGCGAGCCCCAGCAGTGTCCAGGGGGAGGGAAAGGTCCAACCCTCACCTGCGGGAAGGAAACGGAGTTATTTTTTAATCATCGGTAAGCACAGCTATTTATCAGCTTCCAAAAGCTCAGAAGCTCTGATCTTACTGCTGCCCCCAAGTTCTCAAATTACATATATCAAATTAAATTTGCACTAACCACTGCTGGGAAGGATGGATGAAGCACCGGGGTTTGGGTTTTTTTTTCTTCTTTTATCAGAAAAGAACATACAGCCAAAAAAACGTAGCGGTGAAGCCAGCTGTCCCCGAGGCAGCCGATTTCACAGATAAGTTACTCCCCGACTGTGCTGTATAGATCTGATCTCGCAAATGGCCCCGTGGGGACGCCTCCTGCTCCGGTGCAGAGCGGTGCTGGGACAGGACAAATCAATGCAAGGCTGCGGAGAACAAAACTCATCTTAACACACACGGTTTTTCAGCCTGGATTCAGCCTCTTGAAATCAATGGGAATGTTTCCTTTGCCAGGTGTGCCTGGGGCACGCTGATCCCACAGCTTGTGGGGCAGCACTGCAGGGTCCTCCCCCTCGGGCTGCACAAACTCCCCTCTTATTTCACAGTGGGGTCTGAAAGGTCCCACCTGGGCATTGCCTCCAGGGGCAGCAGCAGAGCCATGTTCTTGTCCAGCTCCTTTCTTCCACCTTTTCCATTCATTTATATAAACACTGGAGAGTCTTCTGTGTTTCTACCAAACCATGACTCTATCTGTGGGGAGAGCAGATGCAGCAGTGCCTTTTCCCCTCCAGCACCCATCTGTGCTCAGTGGTGACCCAAAGCACAGAGGAAACAGCCCTATACATTCCTATACGTGGCTGCGGGTGCCTGGAAGGGTGCTGGGATGAGCAGAGCACGGGGGATCTGGGGTGCAGGCTTTTAATGCAAGATTGTATATTTTATAACTTCTCCGTACTATAAGCTAAGTTGAACTGTACTGCATTACTGCATGTTTCTTCATTAGTGGTATTTAATTAACAAAAACCTAAACATTCCCCCCAAAAGGAGGCTCCTTATGTCACCTTTAATTTCTCAACAGGGTGAAAATCTTTGAGCCCTGAGACAGAGCGTGGGCAAACCAGACCTTCCCAAAAGCTCAAAGCCAGCCCAAATGCGTGTGGGACTTCCCCAGAAAGCATGAAGGCCATGTCCCTGCCTGCATCCACCAGAGTAAGAACCACTTCATGACACAGAAAAACACAGGTTTTGCCCATTTTGGAGTCCAGCTGGAGCAGTTCTGGCTTCCCAGGGAGCAGAGCAGGGATGTTTCCACCCTCGGAAGAGAGGAGGTGGGCAGAGGTGCTGCCAAGCACCATGGCCCCATCACAGCCCTGCCAGCAATGGGCTGGGGAGCAGCAATCCCACTAAGTTCCTAACAGGATGAAAATCTTAAACAAAACAAAACAACAAAAAAAAACAACACTAAATAAATTGCTGAACAATTTAAAGCCCCAAGCATAGTTTCCAGGCTCTATCTCCATCATACTTGCACTCCAAATAAAGTTAAAGACACTAATAATAAACTTCAGTGCAAACACCTTGCAGAAGTAAGGGGTTGGGGGGAAGGCAGGCAGGGCTGATGGGCAGAGGGCTCGGGGCTGCTGCTGCCGTGCCCACACACTGCATGCTGCTCCGTGCAAGCTTTGATGGCAGCTGATATTTCACCGTGCCTAAAATATTTTAAATGACCCAGCCCCCCCAAACGGCCTGGCAGGGACAGGAGGCTCGCAGCACACTGCAGACATACCACAACACTATTTCTGGGCCGCTCTATAAATACGCTTTTTCTCTTGAAGCAGCCCTCAGCAGTGCTGAGATCACACCTCTTTCCAGCACTAGACCTTTCTGGCTCCTTTTCGGAGCTGGTCCCTCTGCTTCCCTGGAAAATCCCCTCCTGGATTAAGAGCTGGATCTCCCCAAATACAGCTGTTGAGGGGGCTGGGGGCAGGAGCCCTTCCTTCCACCCAGAGAGTCCCTTTGCCCAGCGTCTGGCCTGCAACAGTCACACACCACGAGCTGAAACGAGGTTGAAGTGTATTCTCTAGGGTGCGGGACCCCTCTGACGGGCAGCTAACGGCAGCTCAGCGGGCTCCCCACGGCCTCCACCGTGGTGCAGAGCAGGGGCCAAACTGCAAAGAGCAGCTCTCACCCGGGCAGCCTCCTGCCGCCTCCTCCCTCTGGGACACAGGGATTTACCACCAAGCAGCACCTATTGCAGTGTCGGATTTATACAGCCTGAACCCTTATTTACGCTTCAATTTTGTCACTGCTCACACACAAACACAAATCAAGACGTTCTCCCCAGCGAGGCTGCATGTTTCCTCCCCTGGCATTTACGGGTGGAGTGCAGCCATACTAGCAGCTAGATATTAAAAATAAATAAACTGGGGGAAAAAAAAAAAAAAAACTGGAGCTAGCAGCTCTGATTGAAGATGAACAGGTATTCGGATTTTCAAAGAGATAATGCTTTGACTTAAGCACAGGCATGACTGATCTCATTTATAAGGCTGTTCATCTGCTTTGTACTTGAATTAGATGATGCACTTTCAAAACCCATCCCCAGGCGGGTTGTGGGTCTTTTTGGAGATCTGGCATAAAAGCAGCAGACAGACGTGAGCCATGTGCCAAGCGATGAAATGCAGTAATCACTCATCAAGTGCCATCTCCTCTGCCTTGTGCTTTGAACACAGTTTGAAACAGAAATGCAAATATCTATTTTTTATTAGTGACCCAGCTCAAACCACTTCAGTTTGATTGCAGAGATGCAGCCTGAGCAGTTCACCAGAATAAACATTTACTCAGGGGCCTCATAGCAAGGAGGAAATGTTTTTTTCCCCCAAAAATGCACACAGTTGTTTGTTCGTTTTTGTTTTTGTTGTTTTGTTTGTTGTTTGTTTTTTTTACACCCTCTCCCAGAACTGTCAGGAAAGGCCACCACCTTTCCATAGACTTTTCTCACAAACCCAGAGGGGCTGGGGGTCTCCCAACCGGCCAGCAGTGCCCTGTGATGAGATGGTGGGCATATTCAAAACCAACCTGCTTATTTTATAAGGGGTTTCTTTTCTTTTGCACCTGGGGGAAGCAGCAGCCCCCCCAGCACAGTGAAGTCCTTTCCCCACTCCCAGCACAGGGATGAGGAGGGAGCTGAGGCACCTGTATCCTGCAGGACAAACCTCTGAGCTCCTGTTCAGTGCCCTGGGGCACCAAGGAAAGGTCTGATTAACCTCACTGTGAAACAGCAGGTACTACATTATGTGCCGTGTTATGCTTAATGCAGAAGGATAAAATCATTCATTTAGATACAAGATGGATTCCTTATCTGATGTCGTGAAACCAGACAGCCAAAATTTAACATTTGATCTGTCCTAATCCATGGTTTGTGCTGCTTGGAGAAAACATCGCAGCTCCGACCATCACCCTCCCGGGGTTCCTATATTCCCATATGCACTTACATTTTAAGCAGATCAATAAACCCTGCCAATCCCACAATGATACGGCCTCCTCTGCTCTTGGCAGCTTGCACAGCCCATTCCAGGCTTCAGGGTTTTGCAGAGGGGGAGGCCACCTGTGTCTGCATGGAAGAGCAAAGAGACAACCAAGGGCACGTTCATCGGACAAGCTTTTCTCTTGCCTGTTGGGGATAGGAATAAGACCTACAGCCAGCGAGATGCGGCACCACTCATCCATCTGGTACATGTCAGACTGTGATGGGAGAGCTTCAAAAAGCTGCAGGAGACCAACCCTGAGGAGCAGTACAGCCCCACTGCCGGGGAAGCTGTCTCACGCAAAGAGGCCTGTCCTCGTGCATGCAGGAGCTGCCTCTCCTGCCGTCACCTACCTGAGCAGGGCTCCTGCTGGCTCAGCATCAATCACCAGGTTTCCGCAGAGCTTTATGCCTTCTGTGTCACTCTGCAACTTCCTCTTGCTTTCTGTTTCAGTGACTTCAGATTTTCCACCGAACACTAAAGTTTCCTTCAAAGCCCAGACTGTGTAGAGCAGCACCAGCAGCTTCTGCCTCAATCGCATCTCTCTCCACTTGCTGGTGGGTCCGTTTTCCTTAATGGCTTCTTTTTCTGGGACACATACAGCCCGCCTAGTTGCTGGATAACAAACTTGACTGGTATTAACAAACTTCCCTTGTTTTCCTCCCTTATACATTTGGGTTTGTTTTGGTTTTTTCTATCTTTTCCTATCTCATTTGGTTCCCTCATCCCTCCTCTTCTCCTTCAAAGCCTGTCCCCCCAAACAGAAGTACAAGAGACTCCAGGTCACCACACCTGCACAGCCCAGCCCACAGCTCACCCCACACCTCACATTTCACACCACATTTGGTTTTGAGATGGATGCCCTGTATAACCTGCAGAGCTCCCCACCTTCATTTACAGTTATAAGACAAACCCAGAGCTCCACCATGCTACAGAAAAGCAGCAAAAGGGAGTCCAAAGGCTCCTAAATGACCCAATTGGTAGGTGAATCTGCTACTGCCCTCCTCCTCTCACCCCCTGTTTCTTGTCCATCTCTCCAGAGGTCGTGCAGCTCTGGCACATCCCTGCCTCCAGGCTAGGTGGGCACCCAGGAGTTGGGAAGCGGGGGGGGGGCATCTTCCCCTGTCCATGGAGGGTACCAGGTGCCACTGCATGACGCTGCCTCTGTGCAGATGTGCCCAGGCATTGTGAAATAAACCCCAAATTTAGAATGTCTGAGTTCTGCTCAGCTGCGAGATGCTGTGTTATCCTGATGTACGTATGCAGCAGTCGCTCAAGAGGAAGGGTGATTTTAATTTGCACATAGGAGTTGTAGAAGGTGGTCTTTTGCGATACACTGAAAGAGATGATTAGGAAATGACAATTTAGGTAAGAGGCTCCATGTGGCTTCCATCAGTCTTGCAGAGAATCACAGACTTCACCAATACTGCAAGATACTATATTGATTCCAGAAAATTTGTCCAATGGCTTAGACACCGTTCTGGCACCAGAGAAGACGTCTGTAAGTCAGACACCTGCTCGGCGGTTCCCGCAGCTCAGCCTTCTGTCGAGCAGTTGCCATGACAGAGAATCCCTTTTTTGCTAAAATTCCACTGTGGAGTGTATCGAACAGCCGACATCACCTGCTGAGCAAGTACCCGACCCTTTCCCTGTGTGAGTCTTCAGATGTTCACATCCACAGTTCCAACGCAGAAACGCTCTGCCTGGTGTAGAGGAGGCAGCAGCAGACACATGGTCACAGAAGACAGCCCAAGAAACCACATTCTCAGGAGATGTTCCCTTCTCAGGAACCCCCACCTCTCCCTCCAGCGCATCCAACTCTGCTGCACCCAGAGCACTGCAGGACCTTTAATGTCCTCCTGCGAGAAACTGCCCTGCTTAACACGTAGCATCTCTTAAGACATGCAGAAGCCTATCTCCATGTAACGGGCTGGTGAGAATTCATCTACACAGAAAGCTTCCAACACAAACCCTTCCTAGAGCACTACCACTGTCTCATGCACCCTGCCAAGGGCAATAAGGAACAGTTTGAAAACCCTCCAACCACCCCTGGAGTGCAGACCCTTCCCCTCTCAGTCACAGCAGAAGCTCTCCTGGCCCCCAGTTTCCCCCGCTGATGGAAAGGACACCCATTCCCATGCTGCCAGGATCACCAGCCACTCCTGGTCCATCTCCATCCAGTAACCTGCTCGCTCCCCTCTGGCTCCCCAGCCCAGACCCCCCTCAGCGCTGGCCCCGGGGAGCACAGGATGGTCCCACAGCCACGCACGGCAGCACTGAAGAGATGCTCTAGAACATCAACCAGGCTTATGGGGCCAGTTACGTGAAGTGTAAAATAGAGGCAAAGAAAACTGAGTCATCCCAGGTTTTATGATCATTCCTCAAGAAAGAAAAGGGTTTTGCTCCCATTTCCTCTGCCATCTTTTTACTGCTGTAACGATGCCTCGCTGATTGAAGATGAGCCTGCTGAGTTTTAGCCTGGCTTAAAACAAATCCATTTACTGCATCAAGGAGACTTCAACAACCACCGAGAGAGGGTGGAGACAGAAGCATTCATTATTTAGTGGAAAGTATATCAAATTTGATAGATCCTAAATTCCTTTGTAAATGACACCGATTAGTCCTAATTGGTGCAGGAGTCAGCATTATGCAGGTCCTGACACCGACTTGGGAGCTGAACGCAGTCAAATAAATTCCAATTTAAAACTATTCAAAATTTAAATAAAAATTGTGGCAGTTGTTTTTGTCTCTCACTATACCAAGAACATGTTTGACCACTAATTGTGCAATGTCTAATAAGTTAAGAAACAATTTTAAAAGAAAGGTTGAAGTAAGGCAGTACGAGAGTTGAGGACAGCACTTCAGATAGGCTGCCAATTTCATAGCCAAGGCTGAAAAGAACAGATTAAGTTAACTGTTATTAATGAAAAAATATACCTGTGTCTCTTATGTCATGATCTAATGTATGGCGGTAGCCGTGCAGTTTCTCATGTTACTGCTTTTCTGCTTTATTGGTACCCACTTCACAGTGTCTGCTGCTCTGAGGTGCCACTGCTGGGGCCAGGGCGACGGGTGCTGGTGGCCAGAGTGGGCGCTCCCCCCCAGTCCCACACTGCCAGGCACCTACCCCACTGCCGAGCCAGGCAACCACAAAAGGCCGGGGGGAGAGGGGAATAAAATAAATCAGTATTTACCAGGCTTAAAAACTTAGCAGCCGTGACAAATCTATTCAGACAAGAGCCCTTAAAAAAAAAAAAAGTTTGGGGAACGTATGGGAAGCTTCATGACCGGCTTCTGTGGAACTTCCATCCCAAATTCCTGCTGAACACACTCAGACCTTTGAATTTATTTTTCTCTCTAGCTGGAGAGGCACTGAGAGGGCAGAGCAAGACATGCTAGTAGAGAAAACACAGTCCAAGAGACATTAATGCACATCTTTTTTTTCCTAATGATTTGGAAAGAATCTCTTCCCAAAGCCCCAACTAGAGATGTTTCAGTATGGTAAGGAGCTCCTGCTTTAACTGGGTACTATCTTGAGAAGGGCCTTACAGGAGAAACAGGAGAGAGAGGTCCCTGTGATGGAAATGGAATAACCAGCTTTGACAGCATTCAAACCCTGCTGATCCATAATAGAGTGTGTCGTAAGGACCTGAAAGAAGCCCAAATACTTCCATGGAAGGCGAGGGGAGAGTGTGAAATCTGTACTGTGGTTCAAGTCTCTTAAGGGAGCTCTTCTGGTGGTTGTGTATCTCTTGAAAACCAGCAAGCTGACCATGCTACTGGAGCAGATCACTTTACGCAGTGGAAGCACAGGTGTCTATCAGGCTACTGGGGGATCTATAAGGGGAGATAAAAAGTATCTGCACAGCATAATGCACCACCACTTACACTTCTGGGCTATTTTGGGTTCTAGAATAAATTTAGCTACATTTATGTTGCACTTAAGCCTGAAAAAAAAAAAATTCTCTTCCCCAGATTTCTGGCCAAACAAAAGAACAATGAAGTCCACTCCACAGGAGCCCAACATCACTTACCTGACCTTTTCTCTGAGAGGTACAGCAGTCTTCACCACAGTGATGCTCCAGCACTTAATACATACTTTCCATTACGCTTCTAAACCAGAATATCTGTAAATCACATCCTGACAGTATTGAAAAGTACAATCTGTTCTCAAACTTCTCAGTCACTAAAACCATGTAAACATCTCCTGTTTTACCTTCCTACACTGCAGGCTCCTTTATTTCTATTAGAGGCTCCTGCAATTTAATATCTTAACGTATTAGTATTTTCCTAAAACGGGGAACTCAGCCCATGTTAATCTGGCCATTAACTCCTTTCAGCTCCGAAGCACTCGCCATTTCGTTCATTACCAGGGAGGTAATCCTCCATCCCGGTGAAGGCAAAAGCCTCTGCGGAGGCACAGGCTGCCGGGGCTGAGGGCAGAGCTGTTTGCGGGAGGAGAGAGCATTAAGCACCCAGCACTGGAAACAAGGCTCCGAGATGGGCCAGGCACCGACCCTCCACCCTGCCCTCCCGCAGCTCCCCACGCTCGAGTGCCACGGGGGAAAGATGAAGTCCACGCACAGAGCGTAAACACGGTGGTGGATAAGCCTCAGCCCTGCTCCCACAATACAAACCCTGAAGTATCCTTTAAGAAGGTTATTTTCGTCATTGCTATTATTCTTCTCTATGAAGAGTCTTCTTAACCAATTTTATCTTCGCCCTGAAGTGGCTTAACATGACCTTTCCTCTGAAAAAAGGATTATTCTTTTTTGTTACCGTAAAGCAACAAGAAGAGCTCTGCTTATTTGTATGTTCTCTTTGAGATTTACAGTTTGTGAAGATCCGCAGGTATAAAGCGACGGGGGGAGAAAAAAAACCCTCCAAACCACAGACCTTACCCCAGGCTACAGCCAGCTGTCAACCAGGCACGGCAGCGACACCGGGGACAGGACATCCCATCGGTTCCAGCCCAAAGCAGCATCAGGCTGGGTCCATGCAGGAGGTCGGGCCACAGCACACCTTCTGCACTCCGCCATTGTAAGGGGCTCTACTAGGAGTTTTCACACCACTATCAGAGTTAACTGGAAATAGCTGAAAGAAGCAAAATCACTTTAATACACCGAAGTCTTCCCACAGCTGTTAGCCCGATGGAAAGCAGGCTGCAGCTGGCGATACAGAGGGGGAAAGAGCTGCAGCTCAGGGTGCTCAGCTGGGACAGACACCCAGGTTCTCTGGCTGGAAGCAGAGCAGCAGGATCCTGCCATCCCACATGGGGCTTAAGGCTCAGCTGACGTTCAGGCTGATTTCAGCTGGCCAGCTTCAGCTTTCAGAGGGACTAGATGATCTCTACAGATCCTTCCCAATGGCTATTTCCATGACTCTACAATCTATTAAAAATTATAATCAGGTTGGATGATGTAACAAACTTTAACAACATTTTGGATGTCATAAACAAATACTTGCAACTTCCCCTCAATAATTTTGGAGAAGGAGCTGTCTTAAAGTCTTAAGCTGTCTGCTGATATGAAGGTTATCTTCACTCAGGAATGTGTTCGGTGTCAAGAGCTATACTGAATATACAGCATTAAAAAGCAAACATACCTGAATCTCAGCCAGGGATAGCGGCACCAGAAATAGAAGTAACTGAAAAAACACCCAATGTTTGAACAAAGCAAAGCAGCCAAATTCAATGAATAAGTTTCCACAAATTATCTGATTCTCATACAGAGTCAGGGAAATTTCAGCCCTAAATGCTATGGTACTAAAATGTAAACAGAATACTTTGACTTTTGCAAAAGCTACGAGGCATCACTTTGAAAATATCATACTGATTCGAGCTTTACTTTGCATAATTGCTAGCATGGTCCTTTGAAAGCAGAATTCTTTGTAATCAGCTGTATCACGAACATCACTTTAGTTGATGTACGCAGCTGCCTTCAAAGGCCAGGCTCAGTTCCCAAATCATTCAGTCCAAATTCCTGTAACATGCACTCTTTCACCTTAAAATTGTACGGAAAAAAAGTCTATCAATACAAGAATCACTGTTCTAAAATTCAGAAAATAATTCCATTCAACCAACACATGTGGAAGAGGGGATCTCGGTACCTGCCCACCATTTCAATACCCCAGACAAACACTTCTGCCCATTTTCCATGACCTACAGCAGCGCCCGAGGATGGAGCCGGTCACAGGCTTGTACCGCTCTCCTGACCAGCCTGTACAGCAAGAGGGACCTTCTAAATTCAGGCTGAGAGTGGGGAATAAATGCAGTGACATTTTCAGTCATTTCAAGAAGACATCGTTAGAAATAAGTAGGAACAAGTTACTTCTAATCCTAGTTTCTTAAAAAAGATGTCTCTATTGCTAAAAACATTAGCAATATAAATGTCCCCATTCCTCCGTCCCAGCAAGTCCCACAGGGGTGAGAGGTGTGCTTTATGCTGATGCATCAAATCTTTTTATTCCTAGCATACAATGGTCTGAAAGCCCTGCCCCAAACCCAAGTCAGTTTATTTTTTTAACATTTCTCTGGTAACAAACGCTTCCTCTCGCTCCCTGGGCAGCTGAGACCCAACTGCATTTGCCTCGCTCACACTGACACCACCCCCCCACCCCCCCCAGCCATTTAAAAAGAACAGGACAACAACTTTTATGTATTCCTTCTGGTGGAGTCAGACCCAGGGTTAGAGGACTGGCAAGGCCACTGGAAGCTTGGCGACAAGCCAACACAGGAATAATCATTAATTATCCCCTTCAGAGGGGACTGGCCCCCCCACCTGACACCATGCGGAAGGGGGAGACCGAGGAGCAACCCCGCTTGGCTGAGCTGGGCCCAGCCTCCAGACTGGTCAGAGTTTCTTGTTCCACGATGCTGGTGCTGGGATTAGTGAGTCCATGTCTTGTAGAACAGGAGTCACTATCCACCCGCTAAGACCCATCCTGCCAAATTACCAGGTTTGATTATACATCACGGAGTGGTGTGGTTTGGTTCCATGGACCACTCCACACATCACTCACTTCTGGTAAACGAGTAAGAGACACACAGAAAATCAATTAAAAAAAAAAAAAAGAAAAGAAAAGAAAAGAAAAAGGAAATCTGACTTTCCTTGTGGGTAGGGATATAAGACTAAAAGACATGTCCTTTGGACTTTAATAATGGATCAAGAGACCTAAATCCAGTACTGCTAACAAGAGAAACAGCATGTGAAGAGACAATGCCTCTAAAATGCCTAAATCCACGGATCTGTAACAATCTGTAACAGATCAGTAGCGTGCCACAACAAACACACACAATTCATTCTCTTTCGTTAACTCAAAACAAATCCCCAGAAAAGGAAGGTCAGGCAAACAGCTGAAATCACGTCCTTGGCAGCCTCTGTTCTACGGGGCACCACTTCTTTCTGTCAGATTTACAAATCCCACCCAGGTGAGCTAGAGAATTGCACAAGTTAACAGGCGTGCTGAAGTAGAAGTGTTGCAAGGGTTTTGTTTTGTTTTTTTTTAAAAAAAAAAAATGTAATGAAAGCAACTTTAAACAGAACATCTGTTCCTTTTAGCTTCACAGCGCTTCAAACAAGCTGCTTTCACCAAGTACAAGCTACTGATACAGCCAAGGAAAAAAAACCAAGAGTTCCTAAACAAGGAAAACTACTGATAGTCCCAATCTGTAGGCCTCTCCAGTTACAAGCATTTACACAATGTGCCCTTAAACCATGACACCATCAGTACCTCAAACAGGATGGAAATGACAAGATAGTGTTTTCACTGACAAAGCTGCTTCCCTAATCCACGCTCGGCTTCATAGAGCACTTCAATTCCTGGCTGTAATGGAAGACTTCAGTTAAAAACCCGCCCCAGAAAAATCTGCTTTTCAAGATTCAAAAGATTATAAACCAGCCACAGAAATAATGAAAAGGCAGGTTTTGTCAGTTGATACGTAAGAACAGTTGTGTAAAAGACAGCTCAGTATTTTAAGATGAAAAATACAAAAGGCAGGCTGAATCTAAGATACGCCACATCTTTAAGTGCTTTTGTGCATGATACGAAAAACAAGTGGATGTGGTTTGCTTCTTTGCTTTTGCAGGAGTCTAAAAAGAAGAAAACAGAATATAAACCCGTGAAAAGAGTGTGTTAAAATAATAAAGAGATCTGCGCGTACGTCACTCAAGAACTGTGGTTTAACTGCTATTTACAAAGCAACAGCAATTGCATGGCTTCCTGGAATGGCCATATGGTGTGGTAACGAAGAGGTTTCACGGGGAGATGCCAACACAGTACTCAAAGGCTGACACGCTGTCGGATGACTAGTTGGGCTGAGCAGCACCAGATCAGAAGGTTGGGATGAAGCCCCATCACAGGCACCATAGCTCCGAGCCAACCCAAGCACTAACTGCACTGACCACGGCACAGCGTTCGCACCCATTCCCAAGGAACCGCCGTCCCACAGCGCCGGCCGACACGGCACAGGCAATTTTAAGAGGAAGGTACAAGGAAAAAATGTGAAGTTAAAGGTCAAACGAATTGAATGAGCAGTCTAGAGTAAGCACCAGGACAGCATCCCTGCTAAAATTCTGACATATAAATCGTAACAATATTAGTGTTGGGGAGAGAAGCAGCTCCCTCAAAGCCACTCTGTAAGAGTGGAAATAAACAGGATACTGGTCATTGGCCCCCTATTCAAGAGAGCATGTGAAGAATGTCCATGCCCTACCACATCTGAAACAAACCGCTGCCGTTCACATTGATCTGACCTGTCGCTACCCACCTCAACAGAAGAAACTGCCTTCGTCAAACTAATTAAATCCATTTCTCCAAAACCTTGTTGTTACTTCAATGCATTCATGAACTAACAATTTCACATCCCCTTCCTAATTTGAGATGTTCCAAGACCCCTAGAGGTTCTATTATTCTGATTTACAGTTCACTACGTGCATTTTTTTGAACAGCATTTCTAGAAGTGCAAAATTCAAGCTGTTAGCCACTGAACACAAACTTCACTTTTAAAACCTCTAACTGCAGCTTTGACAAAAAACAGTTAATATAGAGAAAATACAATGGTCTTTCCAACATGCTCAGACAAGCTTTGCAGAAATTACACAATCTGTTTGAGGACACGTGGTCACGCTGCAAAGAACCGCACACATACTCTGAGGAGGGAAGTTTTCACGTGGCGTTCTGTCACAGCCACCCCATTTTTCTGGGTTACACCATAACGCCACTACAATGTACAGCTATGAAATCAGGCAGTAGCTACAAAAAAAACGCATAAAAAAAAGCAACTGAATCTCCAGTTGGAAGGCACTTATTTACAAAATGAGTAATTATTCAAAGTCTAACTGTTAAAGACTTTTTAAAAAATACAAAATTTAAGATTCAATCAAAGGAATATTCAAGAAAGCTCAGCAACATGAAGAAGGGATACAGGAGAGAAAGACAGCTGAGGAAAATGACAGGCAGAATTGACACTGAATTGTTACTTTTAAATAGAATTATTATAGAATATCATCCCAGATTACCTTGTTTTCCATGAATGTGTCATCACCCACCTCCATCAAAGATACAATCCCTTTTGCTTGATTTCTGATATTCATTGGCATACAATCTCAGTACTAGAGATTCTTAGGATTATGAAAAATGAGGAAATGGCATAAGCTGCAATCAGTGTCATAAATGGATTAAAAAAAATTAAAGTGGTCAAGTTAGAATGGGTATTATTTTTCAAGAACCAAATTGTGTTTTTACCAGAAGAATTCTGAAGGAGAAATCAACAATTTTGACAAATGCTTCAAAGAATGAAAAAGCCCATGATACTCACCAGGTTGTTAAAAAAAAAAAAGGTAACTATAGGTTGAAAAAGTAGCAAAACATTTCCGTGAATCAAAGAATTCAGTAGACTTTTTATGGGTAGGAAGCTAAAGCTCATAGCACTGGTATCCTGAAATCCCATGCTAGGGTAAGTGTATGGGTAAGCTATTAGGAAAACACAGAGAAGTAAATTTCAAAGAGGCAATTACTTAGTTATACTACAGGAAGATGGGGATTTACTGGCTCTAACAAGCTGCAGGAATCAGCACCATACCATCCAAAGGAAAAACAAACAAACAACAGCAATCACTAACTTCTTACATATTGTCTTTGGTTGTTTAATATCAAGAAATACTTTTTACAGAATACGTGAAGACTATTCTCTGGAATTTCACTCTGTGTCAACACCTTCTCTGTGACCCCTGGTAAACTAGAGGACAGGCTTTACTTTCTTCGAATTGTTTGTTGTTTTCTACATTTTTATCACATATATCTTCAAAACTCAAATTTCTTTCATTTACGCGTTTTTGTACCAAAATGGTTTAACTAGAACAGACTTTACATTGTATAGTGAAGATATTTTTCTCGTGTTACAAACTTAGAACCTACTAAAACCATTTTCCACAAGATACTATTGAACTTACAGCAGGATTTAGAGACAGGAATGAACATTTGTAATAATAATAATAATAAAAAAAATAAAATCCAAAGTTACATTAGTAAATATTAGAAGTATTACCTCTAAGATTTTAAAATCACTCCCTTTAAAACGCCTTGTAACAGAGAAGAGTTTCGCCGCAGTCAGAGCTGCTCAGTAGCTGAGGGGAGGGGAGTGGAAGAGACGTTTAGTGGTTTCCCCCTCATTTCCTTGCTGTTTTGCCAATTGAGCTTCAAACATTTTATCAGGTGTATGATAAACGGATAAATGTAAGAAATAGACAGTAGCATACTTTCAGTGGCACTGCAATTGGACTATATACAATATCACCAGTGACTGAATCAGAAGCATTTTGAGTAATCTCAGATAAAAGTTAATAGGAAAAAAGAAACCAACAGAAGCCTATTGATACACCTTTAAAAAACATAACACAAAAATAATTAACCATTGATTTCTTGGCATGTAAAAGTTCTATACAAATTTTAAAAATTTTATTTGCAGGTACTAACCTCTTGAAAAACTCACTCTGTATTTACACTAATTCTTTTAACAAGTTTATCTCAAATTAAAACATATTTAAACAATCATGATTGCATTAACTTTTCTACTTTAAATTATTACCCAATTAGTGCTTTATTCACATTTTAAAAACTTGTACAATTTATTACAAATATAAAACAGTGCAGTTTTTCATACATTATCCCAACTCTGAGACAAACACTTAAAAGACATGGAAAAAGATTTTGATTTCTATAAACATAACATTTGCATTACTCATACCCTTTTCTTCACTGTCCTCCCCTAGCCCCGATTTAAAAAGATCAAACATACAACATACTGTAGGTTTATTTTTATTCAAAAAGTTACTGTCTCAAGACATAAATACAAATCAGAAAACAGTACAATTAGGACAATAGAATGTGGAGGACAACAGGTTAAGGTAAATATATAAAACATTTTTAGCTGGTTGAAAACAAAGCTGTAAGAACTGCTTTCACAAAGAAACACTCCTTCAAGAGTAAGAAAAATCAACTTAAGTTTAAAATCATATATACAGTCCTCTCAGCAGTTCTATTAAATGCAGTGGTGTGAAAAACAATATAGGCAGTACTTTTAGACATGAGAGTATTTATTTATGTAAAATGAGTTAGGCAGATCTAGTTTTGAGTTTGTTGTTACCCCATGACTTAGTAAAATAATTATATTTTATCATGATCCTTTAGATAATCTATGGTTTTTGGCTACCACAGCCGAATGTTTAATTTCTGAGTCTAAAAACAGGAAGCCTTTTGTGTATTCACCCATTTGGGGAGATCCTTGTATTGCAAGCATATTAAGGCATGGAATGATTAAAATAATATACCTCAAGAACTGAGAGACAACTGACAAAAAATATACATATGTAATATAAGTTAATATTTCCTTTAAAATGATGTCTAGCTGCCTAAGCCTTGCAAAATGAGTCGATGTCAAAATGGCATAGATCCACTTTCTGTTTTAGACCAAATTTAATTTATTTGTGAATGGACACAAAATGAAGTTTAAAGCTTAGCTTTCAAAGAATATTATGGGTTGTTTATGAATTTCTATTATCCAATCTAATTTACATACAGAGGAAATGTACTGTAACCTGTTAGAAGTATCTTTAACCTGAAGACTGCTTGCAAAGACAGATAGATAAAACAATATAAAATACAAATTTAAAAATCATTTTTAAAGCATGAATTCTCATGCTCTTCTATTTTTAAACATTGTTAAACTTTCAATATATTTCTGAAACCTCATAATTTTAAGTTGGAATTTAAAAGTAAGAAAAAACTAAACAAACTGCGCAATTATAAAATCAGCACCAATTTATATATATATATAATTTTATTTAAAATTTAGATCCCTATTCCCACACTCTAATAAGCTGTATAATTTTTGTTTAGAATTTTTCTGCAAACATACTACAATAAGCTTCTTTTATTTGGAGACAAAATACAGTGGCACTACTGGAAGGAATTTCACAACATCACATTTTTCTTAAAGGACAAGCAAACTTTCAGGGTTGGTAATGGGCAAGCATGATTGAGATTGTTACTTTCTGGTAGTTCATAGTTTATGGACCTTTCCGAGAAGGCTGACATGAAGCTTTTGGAATAAAAGTGTGTTTTAGATCAAAAAGCTGTTGAAATTCTGCTTTATGTATTTTTTTTCCATAATTAATTAATACAAACCTTCTGCTGCTGAAGTTTGCATTTTATTTAAAATACTGACACTCTTCTGGTTCTGTAAGTGTAAGAAAACCAATCCATTTATTATTTCAGTTCATGGATGTAAACAGCAATCCAGCAGAGCTTGTGATTATTTAGAATAGCCAGCAAATGTATAGAGAGGGGCTCAAATCTGTACCAAACACCTCTCAGACTGTTAGATTAAAACTCAGAGGGAATACTTCTCATGATCCAGAAATAAACTGATAGCACATAAATAAAATATCGATTATTTTTTCCCAACAAAAAGTGTAGCTTATCCTCAAATTGTTTACTTGTCCTTTACATTTCTTTTTTTTCAGGCATACAAAACTGCCCCTTCAATGCACTTGATCTTGAAAGCATGTCATTCTCCTTAGAGAAAAATCTGTTCAGAATTTCACTGTATCTACCACAATTTTGTATTGAAAAACTTCCTCTTCCACTTAGAAAATGACTTCACCACTGATTTATTTGCTGCTCTGGTATTAAAACATTGACACCCCAAGAACCTAAAAAAAAAGTTAGAAATGGTGTCAATTTGTAGCCTACTACACATTTAACAGAAACAAAGCAATTACTATATGATTTAAGACACTTCAAGATATGTTAAGGCATTATAAGTTTATTTTTCTTCCAAACTAGATTCACCAAACCTCTGATTTCTGTAATATGAAAAGGGCACTTCATTCATTAGAAAGTATTTTCCCCACGCTTGAAATTAACTAGATCCAGGAGGAATGCAATAAAAGACTGTGCTTTAATTATTTTAGGTAATAAATGCAAAATAATTTTAGTTAGTTGCTTAACTTGTACTTCTTTGACAATGCCACTCTATAGGCCTTAATGTGAAATAAGTGTGTAGTTTCCAGCAACTAAGTCTGGGACCAAAGACTGTATCCGCTGGCTGCTGCTGTGTACGTGCTCATAAAAACAACATGTCATCTCACAGCAGCCAGCCGGGACACAAACTATTATTTCCCATTAATATATCAACTCTGCCAGGAAGACAGTGAAAAATCAAACAATAATCAGATCCTTCAGGAAGCTGTGTGATTAAGTGAAGAAAAAGCTTTCCTGAAACGAAGCATCAGTTTCCACTTCCCACGTGGGAGCAATCCGTATAGTTTTCTATGCCAATGGAAGCAGGTTTCACCACTGGTGTGCCAAAAAAAAAAACCAAACCAAAACCCAGAAGATCCAGTTCTTGTGACTGTCCTAGCTTTTACAGAACTTGATAAAATCAGAAAGAGCCATGAGAAACTTAATTTTCCTGAACCCTAAAACCGCTGTTCACACTTATCTGTTTACAAACCGATTTTTACTCTTCTTAGTATTAAACTCACTTTAGATGCATCATACAGTAGAGCACACCAAGACACAACTGCCTCTGGTGCCAGGAATAACTGGACACGTCAAAATATGAGAATACAGTCTAAAATTCTGATCATAAACCATGTGCATCTGAATAAATTAAACAGCTTTATTATGTCTCAGTCTATTAAAAACAAGCGCAACAACTCCAAGAATAATGGACCTCTGAAATAAATTACATGAATAAAGCAAATTAACTTTATTCAGAGAAGGTTTTTTGCATCTAGGAAATTGGGATTTTAACATTTAAAATACTGACTGATAAATCCAGCTCTGATTTAATATGGATTCATGCTGTCTCCTCAACTATAAGCAGCGCTTTCCCCATGTAGGCAGTTAAACGAATTTAGGTGGGGTTTATGCTAAAGAGCAGCTGTGTTCTGTGATCCAGCTGTTTTCCGCAGTCCTGCTTCCAGGCTCAGCACCCCTGCTGCGAGTGTCCTGCCTGGCAGGAAGGTTTGGTAGATGGTGTCCCCTCGCAGCGCAGCACCGCTCCCTCCTTGCAGAGGGACCCAATACAGCCTGTCCTGCTGGCACAGAGGCAAGGCTGGCTCCAAAAGCTCGCCGAGCAATGTCACTGTAACCGGCTGCCATCATGTGGTGTCACTCCCACACTGCAGCTAAGGACGGCCTAGCAAGTCCTGGGCTCATGGGAGATGACGAGTGAGAAATAAAGTCAGAGGAAAGAAACCTGGCTAACAGTAAAGCTATTAGAACTACTTAGTTTTAGAAAGTGAAAAGCTGAAAGGTTGCTGAAATCAATGAAATGCACCTGTAGAAGGCCAATTTTTCAGCATTGTCAGAATAATATTAAAAAAAAGTCTGGTATTTCACAGATCAATCAATCAAGAAGGGGAGGGGAAGAACTATTTTAAAACAGAACATCAGAAAACAGGTGATGTACTTTCTCAGTGTTACTTCCAGAACAGAACACACAACAGCCAGATGCACAGCCTAATCTGATTCATTAATACGAAAGCAAAGGCCTACTAGTACAAAATATAAGTATTTGCATTTAAAACAGTATTTAAGACTTCTTTCTCCCATAACAAGAATAGGTTTACGCTGCAACAATACTGTTTAAAAAAAAAAAATACATAACCGTCTTCCAAATTCCACCAAGCTGTCCAAGATTCCCAGGAAGCCTTGTTGTACTGTCCTCTGCTGGCTTGCTGCAGCTTGTTATTTCCAGTGTAATTTTGTACCAGCTACACAAGGTCAAAACTGGCTGCATACATTACAAGTGGTTCAAGACAGAAGGGATCCCTCATGCAGATTTTTAAAAGAGAATAGAGACTGCAGATTTATCAAGTCGGAAAAAAGGGCAACTGCAAGCAGAAACTACAGACTTCGGATGTTTTGGACCTAAAACTTTACATGGAAAGAAAAAATACCTCTCATCTCTATAAACAGATAGCCGTATTATCTCTATTTTCTCCATTATCTTACTTACGCACAAAACTAAATATGCCAATTAAAAAAAAATAGGCAAACCATCCAATGATGACAATTGGTAATGACATTAGAGTCACTCAACTAAGCTCATCACAATAGGAAATTTGCCCTTAATAGTATGTATGCACAAATTTTATATATATATATTTTTTATTATTTTTATTTTTATTTTTTTTTAAAAGCTCTTTTCTACCTAACCTCTGCAAGGGTCTTTTCCATACCAGATGTGTTTTCTGCTCAGATTCAAAGGCTTTTGATTCTTACCTACATGTAAAGTATTAAGAACAAAAATCCTGTAAACTTGCAAAGAACATTGACTACCTCAGAATTTATGAAGCTGAATTACAGCATAAAATATTTCACTGACTGTACCAGTCTGCCAAACTAAGCTAAAGAAGACAACCTAAAGATTGCACTCTTTCCACTTAAAATCCACAGTAAGAGACTATTATAACCTTAAGACTGATTTTACATTATTTTCCTCTTAAGTAAATTAACCTACCGATTCATCCATGATTGAAGCGGGGTCAAAGAAATCTGGTTTTAGTTCCGTTCTTTCTCTCCTGTTCTTTGATGGTGGCTTTAGAAAGCAAGCAAATAAATATGTTAACTATAATTTCAGAATAAAAAAAAACAACAGAGTTTCTAAACTGTAATAAATGAAGCTGAACTCCCAAAGGGAAAGGATAAACCCTCTCACATTATTAATACACGAAGTGCTCTTGTTTTTTGTATCACAGTTTGAGCAGATGGGACTTGTATAGAGACCATGGCACAGACAGTTAAGAATGCAGAGATCAACAAGAATAATTTTTCTGTTTCAGCAAAAGGAAAATTTGATTCAAATATCCTACTTTAAAAGTGGAAATACAAATCCGAAATCTACTAAAGACAAGTAAATTTCTTACTAGGTCTATGTCCATCGTGTCAAAATCCATGCCTTCATTGAGATCTTCAATCCGACCTTCTGATGACATCATCACATCTTCAACAATTGGCTCTTCATCATCTTCCATTAGACTAGTGCCACGTCGACTGAAAAGGAAAAATGTATTGTTTAGCACTAAAGTTAAGTTCTATGTGAATATTTTAAAAGCTAATGTTCAGTAAGGAGGTGCCAACAAACAATTCCATTACACAGAAATTAACTAAATGCATAACTACTATTCAAAAACAGCTGGTATTTAACCAGCTAGAAAATATTAAGAGAATGAGGGAGAATGACTAACAAAGATCAGCTTAGGAACTTTGTGGTACATCTCTAAACGGGTATTCTGAGAGGCTGCAGGAACTGATAAGCAGATCAAAACCACACCAAATTCAAAAATTTCCATGCAAGTATTTATGCTCAAGTGAGAAAGAACTTTTGTCACTTAAAAAAACCCTGTTCCTGCCTTATGTCAAGGCATAAAAGAATGTCTTTGGGATAAAGTAGATGCATAAATCCATTTTCAGACACTTCCACACAGTCCTTCATCCTCTTTCCTTGCCACTTCTACATGCAACATCAAACCTTATGAGAAGAGTTAGGAGTCATTCTAATTATACTAATTGCTGTCACTATATTAAAATAAAACAACCACCAACGCTGAAATTATATTACATGAAGTACTGGTATTAAAGAATTAAAAACACGTAGGGGAAGGATGTAAAGCTCCTCAATACGTACATTCACTGGTTTTAATTAATAACTTGTACTTTTCTTCTGTAGAACCAGACAGTCTTCATTAAAGCAGAAGTTCTAAAACTAGTCTTCCCCTCTTAAGCCAGAAAAGCTCTGGAATATAATTGCATTAGCCTCTCAAAATGCACCTGTGATGAACCACAGTGAAGTAAATGACACTACAGTAAGAGTGTATGACCTCTGAAGGACAATGTTCATTGAAGAAACATTAGACTGTCTTCATCTTTGTTCACAATATGGAAGACTTCGTAAGTTTTCTGTGTTTGGGTTGGTAAGTTCTACAAAAACTGGTATTACAAGATTCCTCACAACTTTGGTGTCAGTTTAGGTCAGACAAAATCCGTACCGATTGCAGAAATGCCAAGACTGGAGTTTCTCTAAAAGAAACACTTTTGTAAATAATAATAAAAAAACCCACCAGCTGAACTCTAAACTAACAACTCAGAAATCAAAGGAAAAAGTAACAGTGGAATTAAACTGAGCAGAAACTTTCTGCTTCACACATTGAACAACTTTTTAAATGTTCATTTCTAAAAATGATTCTGCAGTTAGGAATACATGATGTTTCACATGTTACATTGATTATATATATCTGCCACAGACTGTGTTCAGTTCAACAACCACCTTCCTTTATTACAAAGCTCACTACTATTTAATTTTTCTGGTATTGGAGTTCAACTGAAGCTCAAGGGTAGTTCTTGGGTGCCATGAAATGGTGGAGTTCAAGATCTTTAGGGCAGTGAGGAGTGGGTACAGCAAATTCACTACCCCAGACTTCAGGAGAGCAGACTTTGGTCTCTTCAAGGATCTGCTTGGCAGAGTGGTATGGGATAAAGCCCTGGAGGGAAGAGTGGCCCAGGAAATCTGGTTAATATTCAAGGATTAACTCCTCCAAGCTGAGAAGTGATGTATCCCAAGAAAGAAAAATATCAGGCAAAAATGCCAGGAGGCCTGCATAGATCAACAAGGAACTCCTGGACACACTCAGACAGAAAAAAGGAAGCCTACAGAGGGTGGAAGCAAGAACAGGCAGCCTGGGAGGAATACAGACCATGGAGCAGATCCTCCTGGAAACTCGGCAAAGGCACGTGGAAAGTAAGGACGTGATCAGTGACAGCCAACATGACTTCACTAAGGGCAAATCATGCCTGACAAATGTGGGGACCTTCTACAATGATGTTGGTGGATAACAGAAGAGCAACTGATGTCATCTACCTGGACTTGTGCAAAGCATTTGACAGTGTCAATGTCACAACACTTGTCTTGTATGACACTCTTGTCTCTAAATTGGAGAGACATGGATTTGACAGATGGACAACTTGGTGGATAAGGAAATGGCTGGATGGTCGCATTCACAAGTTGTGGTCAACGGCTTGATGTCCAAGTAGAATCCAGTGACAGGTGGCATTTCTCATGAGTTGGTACTGGGACCAGTGCTGTTTAAGATCTTTGTCCGCAACATGGACAGTGGGATTGAGTACACTCAGAAATTTTGCCAATGACACCAAGCTGTGTCGGGTGGTCAACACACTGGAGGGAAGGGATGCCATCCAGAGAGATCCAGACAGGCCTGAGAGGAGGACCCATGCAAACCTCATGAGGTTCAACAAGGCCAAGTGCAAGGTCCTGCATGTGGGTCAGGACAATCCCAAGCACAAACACAGGCTGGGCAGAGAACAGACTGAAAGCAGCCCTGAGAAGGAATTGGCGGTGTTGATTGATGAGAAGCTCAACATGAGCCAACAATATGCACCTGCAGCCCAAAAAGCCAACTGCATTCTGGGCTGCATCAAGAGAAGCATGGCCAGCGGGTCGAGGTAGGTGATTCTGCCCCTCCACTCCACTCTGGTAAAACCCCACCTGGAGTACAGCATCCTGCAGTACTTATGTTACCCGCAACATAAGGAGGACATAAACTTGCTGTTGGAGTGAGTCCAGAGGAGGGCTGCAAGTATGACCAGAACACTGAAGCACCTCTCCTATGAAGGAGATGCCTGGAGAATAGAAGGCTCCAGAGAGACCTTAGAGACCCTTTCCAGTACCTAAAAAGGGCCTAGAAGAAAGATGGGTTGGGACTATTTATCAGCAATTGCGTCAGTAGGACAAGGGGCAATGGTTTCAGACTGAAAGAGGGTAGATTTAAATTAGACATTAGGAAGAAATTCTTTACTGTGAGGGTGGTGAGACACTGGAACAAATTGCCCAGGGAAGCTGTGGATGCCTCATCCCTCGAAGTGTTCAAGACCAGGCAGGATGGAGCTTTGAACAACCTGGTCTAGTGGTAGGTGTCCCTGCCCATGGCAGGGGGGTCGGAACTAGATGATCTGTAAGGTCTTTTCCAACCCAAACCATTACATGATTCAAAAATAAGCAAGAAATTAAACAGATCTATTCCGCTAAATGCATCGCCATGCACTTTTTACCGCTGTTTTTCTAAGGTAACTTAAAATTTTAAGCCAGAAAAACACTACTCAAGAATTAGAACATATATCCCCCTTAAAAGATCCAGGAGTAACACTATATTTAATAAACTCTCCCCTCCCCAAACCACTGAAGGAGCATTTCGCTCTCACTCACATGGCGTGTTGCAAGTTGGTTCTCAGCTTCACATAGTTCATCGCTGCCCTCTCCTGTTGTTGTCGCGCGGCTTCTTCCTGTTGCCTTTGAGCCAACATCCACGTTACTTGCGTGCTTAAAAAGACCATTATTCTATTTTAAACATGAACTGGTTTTGTGTATGAACACTAACACAAAGCAGACCTACTCATCTACGTACTTGTAATCAAGTGGTGCTTGATGGTGTTCAGGCTGCATAGGATAGACACCCATATAATTTTCTTCAGGTCGCAATCTCTTGGGCTCCCTCATTATTGTTGAAGTAAGCTGAGGTGTCTGCATCATGACTGGTGTGTGCATTGTCTGCTCCCTGTTCAGCCACATACTGTCACTACTGCTGCTTTCTTCAGCTGGCAGGAAACAGGACATCAGTAAAGTTTTTCAAAGTGGTCTAAAACTAGAATGTTTAAACACAACTTAAATGCATGTACTTTCTGCTTAATGAGAATCAACTTCTTTATGTTTTGCCACAAAGTCTTCGGCAAAGACTTAGGCCTGGATTCATAACCACTGCCCAGAGTATTTAAAATACTTTTATATTCTGTGACTTAACACAGTACAGTCCTTTATTTTCTTCTGTGAATCAGTGTTATGGTTTCAGACTCTTCAAATAAATAGTCTTCTCACTAAAACATATACATGCACAGAAGTTAACCTGTTTTAAAAAAATACATTAAAGCATATGAATTCACCCTGGCTAACAAATAGAGATTGACACATGTAGTGTGTGTAGTAGACACTAGTCTACTCTAACAGATTTTAAGATGAGAACAGTTATACCTTCAGGTACTTTCCGTTTTCCTGTCGCTGGCTTCGTCTTCTTATTTCTTACTGTAGATCCTCGACTACTAATTCCACTGATCACTGACATAGTATCATCATCCCCACCAGCTAATAAAGAGTTTCTGTAGGACATGAGAGGAAGCCACACATCTTCTCTTCGTAGAGACATCTGAAAGGTCATAAACTTCTCCAAGTAAACATACCTTTAAATGGAAAAAATAATTACAAAGATGCAAAATATCTGTAACAAGATGTTAACATGTCAAGTAAGTAGCTACTGAAATTAACACACTATGTTTCTCATCTAGTTAACAAAAAGGCCTGACAACACCAAATCCAGAATATGTTTTCCATTCGTCTACCATAAGAGTAACAAGGATAAATATAACTTACCCTTTGTTATTATACTTGACTGCATTAGTCTAAAATTATCTTGATGTGTTTAAGATTCCACTTTAGGTGAATGCAATACAAATGAATAATATTTACACAGATGCATGTCTTTTATGGTTACCATTACAAATATTAAGAATATTAAGAAAATACTTACACTGTTCTTTTGTCTTGTCTGAGAAGTTTGGAGGAGAACTCACTCAGAATATCCAGAAATGCCAAGTTTAATGGTGGGTGGCTCTCACCTTGCGGATTAGGCTCCTTAAAAGCAAATTCTATTCCATCCCTAAGAAAAAGTTAAGATTAAGTCACATAAAGCACAACGTAAAGAAAAAGTTCTAAGCACTGTGAGCTATCAAAACTGAACACCTTTCCTCTACATCAAGAAAGCAGTAATTCGATGCTTCCATATTTCGTGAGGAAAAAAGTGAGCACTACTCATAATCTGATTCTGGGCATACTCCTTCTATCATGACGTTTCTACCTTGCATGTCAAGTTTTTGGCTTAAGGCCCAACATGACCACAACATGACAATGAAATGGATTGGTTCATACTGTTACAGGTAAGAGATTAAAAACACTTTTCCATGATAGCATCAACACTGCTGTCATTTACAAACTTGTACAATGACGCTGAAGAACATCAACATTATTTAACATTATTTGGATTTAATTCAGGGATAAAATGGAATTTACAAACAGGCTACACTATCTCTAGTGCTGATGCGTTTTGTATTAACAAACTGATTTTGAAAGACTGCAAAGATATTTTAATGTTAGTCAAGAGGGTTTACAAAAAGGGAAGTAATACAAAGCACACAATTACTTGTGTAACATAGCAATAGCTTCTCTTGTTTTCAACTGATCCAGTCCAAATGTTAAAGCAAAACGTCGAGCAAGTTCCTTTATACCACTGAATGTCGGTGATGATCTGTCGAAATTATAACCATTTTCTTGAATCATTTCATTGAAAAGCTGTAGGAAAATAAAAGGGAGATTTTCAATTATTAAAAGATTATGCCAAACTTTAGACCAATTGACACACAGGTAAGTTTCAGTAAGCGTTCAGTAAGCTTCTTTTTTTTCTTAATTCGAGAACTCCATAATACAAACATGGAGGTTTAGGAATGCCAAGCCAAAGCTACTCTTGAAAAGTCTGCACTTCAGAGTTAATCCTTGAAATGCACACTGTCCAAGCATGCGTCAAACTTTAAGTATGCTGAATGACAGGTTTCAGCACTTCCTTAAAAGAGGTGTTTTAGAGTTGAGAATGCTAAAGTAGGATACCCTGATATGTACACTAACCAAGAAGAAATAAATGGAGTAAATTCTAACCTGGTCTTTACTATTACAGTTTATCAAACTACTACTTTCCAATTCTTCTATCTTTTCAAAATACAAGTATAATGAAGAAATTCTAAAATGGGAACATGTTTTCAGTGAAGTTGCCAAAGACACAAGAAACTCTGCTACTGAGGATCACACTTATAAGTATTCATCGATAGTTGGCAAAGTTGAACACTCTGAACTTTACAGGCCTTTTTTAATTTGATTAATCCCTTTCTCATCCTACTGAATTGGACTGAATTATCTTCAACAGTCATTTATTCTATTATTTTCTAATTTTGTATAACACACTCTTCACTTTCATTTAGCAAGGAATAAACCAAAACCAGACTTACTAGAGCTACAAACATTAACTTTTCATTTACAGAAACGTTTTGGCAGTTGCATAATTTTATGTTGGTATAGCTCACTGCAACTTAGTTATTCCCTTTATCCACTACCACTTCTAGTATTTCTTCTCTGGTTTTGAAGAAGTTTTCCTAGAAAAATATGCTAGTGTTTAACTTTACATGTTTGTGTGTGGTGGTTGTTTGTTTTCCATGTTACTTTTTTTATTGTCGTATTAGGATTGTGTAACTGCCTTCCTATTATGTGTTTAATTGTACTTACTACATTCACTTCCTCTGTCTGCCCTTAAAATATAAGGGGCTGATTAGTCACAAGACAGCAAAGACTATTAAGAACAGCATTAACCCAGTATCACAAAAATTTGTGAACTCTGGTTAAAAGTCAGCAAGAACTGTAGGAGTAGTTAGCTGCGTATTTTATGTTGCAGTTCCACCACTACTTCATGCTGCTATCTGACGGAAAGGCTTCATCCTCCCTTATATTGGCAATATCCATACACATAAACCAGTTTAGTGGCTTCATTAAGGACTTTTTCTGGTTAGTTCTCAACCAGGATCATTATCTAGATCTCTATCTACTATGTGGCTCTATGATCTCTACTCAAAAATAAACAGGTGTGGGCAGAGAGGACAAATTGGGGTACATTCTCCCTTTCAACAATAGCAGACATCTATGTTGGATTACAGTGATTTGCAGAAAGATGGCTTTATTGCTCTGATCCTGTAAATAAGATTCATGCAGATGGTTCATGTGAGCAGATGAATCCGACTCTGACCTCAACTGAATTCATCAGGTCTTCACACAAACAAGCTCATTTACTGAAGAGAGCATTAAATCATGTTTTAATTTCAAAGATGGGTGAAGTCCCTACCAAACATTAAGAAATACTGAATTACTAAAACTTCCCATTACTTCTCAGAATAGTTAGAAAAGCAAACTCAAAAAACAACCAACAACAAAACCTCCAGCAAAACAAACAAAAACCCCCACAAA
Source organism: Gallinago jamesoni (assembly GCA_025769975.1). Taxonomy (NCBI): domain Eukaryota; kingdom Metazoa; phylum Chordata; class Aves; order Charadriiformes; family Scolopacidae; genus Gallinago; species Gallinago jamesoni. The sequence goes on along the minus strand of JAOQGH010000062.1, from coordinate 10,853,476 downwards.
CAAAACCAAAAAACCCCACCACACAGGCAGGAAGTGCTTTCCCTTATTTACTCATGAGAAGTAAACTAGCAGCTTCACAACATGTTTCTGAATATTCACCTCAAACTATTAGTTTGGAGTTAAGAAGGTATCAAAAAGTTATATTTATTTCATACTAATTAATCTCTCACATGAACTTTTTGTAGCACAGTATTTGGTAAGTATTGGAAGACTTCTGGCAGTTATTCAAATAGTTGCAGAAAATGAGCTTCAATTTAGACCTATTTATCTCTACCTTCTTTAAGAACTTCTTCATTAACACCTCACACTAACTATTAATCAACAGGACATGACGTACAGAATGGAATTTCATGCTTAAAAATATTGTAACTCATTCTTACCTGCTGCAAGCTAAGAATAAGTGTTTTAGCACACTGGATTTTGTCTATCTGTCTTGTCTTACTCATCGTTTCTTTAATAATATCACCATAGTCATTGTAATACTAGGAAATAAAAAAACAAAACAGGTTAACTTTCAATTTTTACAACTACTAGATTCTTCAGAAAACATTATCTAGGATTTACTATTTAAAAAAAATATGAACACATTCAAAAGGAAAAAAGCTAACATGTTCATGATTACATCATCAAAATGATTCCCTAAAACCCCTCCAAAATCATAAAAACCCCTCCAATCAGAAAGAGTATATCCACTTCTTATCCTTCTTGTCGTCAGTATTACTTTAGAGGCAGAATGACCTATTTATCTTCAAGGCCATAACACATTTCTTAGTAACACGTGTTTCCCCCCTTCAGGGTAGGAGATTAGAATCTAATCTTTTTAGTAACTCCTATAACTCTGGTGGGGAGGCTTTCTATTTTCTCTGCTGAAAGAAAGCACTTATGGATAGCACCGTAGCCATAATTTTTCCAGTGAAGATAGCTGCCTGTTCAGTTCTTTAACTATTTCGGGTACAATAAAGACCCAACTAGTTATTTAGAGATTCAAAATATATGTACAGCCCTCAGACAAAAGCAGTCTGCCCAAATTTAATTTTTTTTTCAGGTAACTACCAAGGAGCAAAGCTTTATCACATTCACAAAATGTGAACTCATATAAAGACACATGGCGGAGGGGACACACACACACACAACACACAATGACAAACACACATGTGCCAGCAGTGGGGGGAACTCTCAAAATTTGTTTTTTCCCCTTCTACAAAATTTAAGTTGAAATTATTTGATGAGGCTCGACATCATTGAGTTGATCTTTGTGGAGAGATTCTCAAGAAGCCTACTAAACTTATCACTATATTAAAAATATACCATCAGAGTAAGAAAATACATCTTTTAAAAGCAATATAAAAATCATTATCAGGCTTCCTTCCTCCCTCCCTCCCCATTTCACTGGAACTGTGAAACTGATCTCAGACAATTTTTCCCTTATTGGGGAAAAGAACTTCTAAGGGCCTACAAAGTACCAACCAATTGAGTTTTCAATTCTTCATGTTTTGAAGCAGTTATCTTGTACGGTAAAAAAAAAAAGGATAATTACAAAATCCACAGCTACTGTATTGTAGTCATTTTATGAAGTATCATTACACTAGGCTTCAGATTTACCTTCATGTATTGCTTGAAAATGTCTGCAGCTGTATTCATTTCCACCACAGTATATACAATGAGTTTACAGAAAGCTGCAAGTAGATTTCTTCTTTTGTGCAATGCTTCAATTTTGCTAGCTTCATCATCCTGCTGTCCATCTAGAAAGAATTCAGAACATTAACACCATCGCATTTAAATGCTTCATATTTAATCAGTGTACATCAATCCTGTGTGCTAATGGTCAGGATTCAGAAAATCAAATCTCATTTCTGACAGGTCTTTTTTCCTGGTACAGAGACATACATATTTGTGCCTATTAACCCAAACCTTTACCACAGTTTTCCTATGTATCCCCAAAACATAAAATGCTTTCATCTCCTGTTGACTTTTAAAAAGACAAACCTTCCTCTGTGCCCATGTACAACTCTCAATGTCAGAAAAAAAAAAAACACAACAAAACACAAAAAAGCATAAGCAAACAAATATATTAATAAGAAAGGCAAATAATGTAAAGGAAACGTAAGTTTTGTACAAACCTGCACTATTATTATCATCATCCTGATCAATGAAGACATGATCTAAAATAAAACTGAGTAGTTCAGATTGCAGTGAAGAATCAGGAGTGTAAACAAGTGGCTCCAACATGTCACGTCCTCCTGTCATAATCTGATGACTGAAGATCATCAACACATCGCACAGAATTGTAAAAGCCTATTAAAAAGAAATTTTAGTAAGTACTTGCTTGGAAACTAGATTTTATTTAGAATAATGTACTTGAAGCCCCATGGTGTACAAAGGCCATTTAAATCCTAAACAATTACACAGGCCAACTGGAGGTGCAAACGTGCATAGATTTTTTCTTTTATTAAATTGTTTCAGTCACATTTGTAAAATATCTTACAGCTAAAGTCATTTAACCCCTTTAAGTCTTAAAGTATGCGTTGCTTCCAAAAAAGCAACCATCTCTTCATTTTGCTGGCTAACTTGTGCATCTGACATCAGATTTAGATGTCTGTTGTACTCCCCCTCCCTGGAAAGTTCAAACATATCAGTACCCAGACCAACATTCTTCAAACTAAGAGACGAAGGCAACACACTCTTAGTGCTGCAACTCATCTCTTTGACTCTACTCTCTCAAATATTCCCATTTTAATGAACAGATCTGTTCTCTAACTCCTCAAAGCAAATTTTAAGAATTTCCTGGCCACAAAAATACATATGCTCCTCTGATGTCCCTTGTGCCCTTGAGATTAGAGAAGGAAAGCAGAACCATGTCTGTTGTACCCTATGTGACTGAGATAGTTCTAGTTTCTAGAGCATTCACCTGAGTCCGAGTTACACAGTCTTTTAAAGAGACCTATTCAGAGCTGGAATAACTTCAGTTAGTCACACCTTCACACCCTACACCTTGTGATTTTGACAGTAGATTGCTCTCTGACATAGAACATGCTTATTCTTGCTATAGCAAGAATTTCGAAAGCTTCGAAAGAGTGACTCAGTGGACCAGATTTTCCGAGGTCCACTTGGAAAACTTTCCAAGTTATTGTTACCAGATTATTATTACCTTTAGCAGCATAAAGGCTCCTTGATATTTGTTTAATTAAAAAGTATACCCACAAGACAGTTTGGTTCTTCCCCCATAGAGAGGTACTTTATGGGTGTTTTTTTAATTTTAACATTCTAAAGTTTGTTAAAGGCATTTACCTAGAATTAATCTTGCTATCCATAATTCTGCTTTTCACGGGAACCTGAAACTCCTCTGAGTGTCCTGGCAAGAAAACTATTTGAACACAGACAGGAAGAAACTCAGACCCTACAGTTTAATCTTTTCCTTTGACCCTGTTACCCTCAGAATTCAAGTCAAGTATTTCCCGATATGATGTCTCAATTCTTTTTTAAACAGAAGAAAAATAAAAAAACAAGCCTCAAAACCTTCATGCCTGCTTTTTTCTTCAAGAATGCAAGGACTTCTGTCTCCTGCCTGAAATGCCAGGCCCTACTTGCATGGACCAAATACCTATTTATTTTATGTCTGAAATATCAAAAAATTTAGTTCGAGCTAAAACTCTCCCCGAAAAAGGACAACTCTGTGAGCGACAAACTATAGAACTGGTAAAATGAAAACTGCTCCCATCTTTTCCAAGCAGTACATCACTGTCGAGGCTTCCAAATGTTTGCTAGAATGGTCTCCAAATATCTCTAAACAATACTGTTAACAATTGACCAGTGTGTCAGTGTATTGAAGGGTGACCACAAAAAAGAAATACCACTTCCCAACAACAAAATCCCCTAGGTTACAAAGTATATGTGTGCATGTGTAAACACACCCACTCTTGTTAAGTAGCCATTCTTTTTCTCCCGTTTCAGAGATCTCCAAAATCCTGGGACTCTGAACAATTACGAAATATATTCTGTATGCAGCATCATGGTGAAGGGGAACAGAGAGAGAAATCGTGTCTCTTTCCTCACAGGTTTACAGCAAGAGGAGGTAAGTTGTTTTCACAGTTCTTGAGTGGATGGCAGATATATATATAATAGTACAAATCTGGGAACGTAAAAGCATTCTTTCTTTTAAATAGCTGTCCCTAGCTCTTCCTAGCTCTGAGTCTGTGAATGCACAATCAGCTCCACTGGAGATGTGTGTCATGACCACATGGTAAGCAAGAGCATTGCAATGGAACTCTCCCACCTAACTTACAAACCAGAAGGTTTCTACATTGCACCTGCCCAATCATTGTTTAAAGAAACACAAAAAAAACCATTTTATTCAAAGTTTAGGCTGCCTAAAATTACTAGAAAGGTCTAATTGATTCTGAAATCCTACCTAAATTAGCTAAGGGAGGGCAAGCACACAAATACAGTGCATATTCACACTCAAAGGGTTTCAGCCTGAACATCCAAGACACACCACATTCCCATATAAATGCTAAAAATATTAGCAAGAGGAACTTTTCATCTGCTTTAAGAGTGTAATATTAGAAGATTACAATATGAACAACAGTCACTAACCTGTTCCTTGACAGCAGTGTTTACATTGGTCAGGTAGTGTTGACAGATTTGACAGAACACTCTCATCTGCTTCTTTAGGCGTAGAAGATCCTCCTTTAAAGAGAAAGATTTCATGTAAGTTTTTCTTTTTCAATTTCCTGGTCAATTTTAGAGTATGCATTTTCAGAGCTATCCAGGACAGACCTAGTATGCAGTTGTAACATTCAAATCCACAGCCTTATTTTAAAATCGCTATTACAAATAAAAATATCAAGTAGTAATTTCCTCAATTTTGTCATCCTGTGTACCACAGAAGTTGGGATTAAAATAGTGAAGTTACCTTTTTAATCGCTATTTCTTAAATAACACCTCAAAACCAAACCTAGAAAACCTCCACCAACACTACCACTCCCCAAAAAACCCATCGCAGACCATAAATTATTTTCTCCTCAAAGTATCTGCATTTTCAACATACAGGACAGATTTTAGGTATCTGTTTATAACTAAAACATGGCTACATGGTATCATTTTATTTCATTTTTTTAACTCAAGGCTCGGGGATAAAGTAAAATGTCAGGTGAGAGTTGGGGTTTTGTTCCTTTCATTTAAAAAAAAAAAAATTAAAAAATGCAGCTTCATAACTGTTGCAGTAACTTCCAGAAAAGTAGATTATTGAGCAAATAAAGTATTCGATTGGTAGAAATACCATCCACATGTGCAGCATAGTTGGTATTACCCCAATGATGTGAAAATTTTAGCCATAGAACTGGGGAAGTCATTACAAAAGGCCATTTGTATATAACCAGTATCAGTCCAGACAAAGAAGAAATATCCCTGAGATAAGTTTAAAAACTATCCATATAATCTAAACCAAAACAAGTCTCTCCCCTTCAAGAAAGCAGATACGACACTGGTGCAATGCACCATTTAATCTCAACCATAATTGTAAAAGCAACAGCTGCTTCTGACTGTAAGTTTAACTATAATATGATATTCTAACATTAAGAGAAATTCCCATAGGATTTTCTTTCCTTTACAGATAATTATTTGTTTAAATTTCAATAAAAACTAAACTATTTATATAGTCTTTTAGTTTAGTAACCTACTATTATGAAGCTAATTCACACACTTAGTCAACCTCTTCACAAACAGCACACAGCTAGCAGAAGAAAAACCTAACCAACCAACCAACCACAACAAAAACCAAAACAAACAAAAACCCCCAAAATTGATCTTTAGGCACCATATACTTCTCACACTGCTGGTTGTGTGCCTCAACTTCTTTGCTGTTATGTTCCATTGGCATTCAACCGAAACCAATGGAATTTCTGTATGCACCTGATATATTTGGCAGCAGTCAAGCAGTTAAATACAATAAAAGACTTGTGGTTGAGACGTTAAACCTATGAAAGCTTTAATTTACCAAACTTTATTATACAAGAGCAGAAATAGTCTCAATAAAGGACCACTTTTCAAATAAGTTATTTTCATTCCTGCTGAAAGTATTACAAATTACTTTTTACTGCAAAATAGCTAAATTAATCTTCATTTCTGACCTAACTTTTCAGTATTTAGCTCAGCTTCTGCCATCAGCCTTGTGATAAAGCTTTAATCACTATTACAAAAAGCTGCTGTTTACCCTTTAAAGAATAAGCTAACAAAGCCTCCAAGTCCTTCACTCGCATAAATGGTTCTCAATAATCGATGTATCCACTTCGTATCTGGTATTTTTGGGTTCGGAAATGTTGAAAACCATTAAAACCCACATGATAAAATAGCTAGCCAGCGAGTGTACCTTCAGACTGTGATTACTGCATCAGTAAGGCTGCAATTATTCATTTGACTAATGAAGTCTTAACATTATAGGAAAAAGAAAAAAAAAACCCACAAACACCAAGATCTCACAAACCTGTTATAAAAAAACATTAGTGCAAGTTACATGTTTCTCCACTCCTGTATCTACCAGAAACCCATACTATCGCAGCCAAAAATAGAGAAAAAATGAAAAACTTATACATCCTCACCAATAAAAATATATTAAGTGTATTGGAATACTGATTATTCATTACAAATTGCAATTTATTGATTATAAATTATTTATGTGAACTCCCTTTATTTTCTCCCTAGTAAATTATGAGATGCCTACAACTTCTTTTTCTTAATTATAAGTATGGTAACAATAATTTTTAAAAAACCTGAAGAATTTACTTATTTCATCTCTGCCATAAATAAAGGATGCGTTATCAGCGACTGCAATAAAAAAGTGCAGCAAAAATTTCCAGTGAAAGAGCATAAGATGTACTCTTCTTACAGTACTGTAAAAGGCTTCTGGAAAAGGTATGTTTGATAACAACTTTTTTTTTGTTAAAGAAATCATCAAAATGTTTCAGCACTTATGAACTCCATACTAAACTGTCTAACCTTTCAAAAACCACCTTTCATTAGACCAAGCAAGCCACTAATCATCCTCTTTAAGCAATGCCATCCGGTGGATACAAGAAACCTTAATCCTTCCCTCCAAGATTTTTCAAGAAGTGAAATTAGAAAGGTGACATTTGCCAGAGCTTTGCCCTTCACAGTTACTATGCACAGAACCAGAACAGGCCCTCTTATTCCCTGAGAAAGTTTGAAATTTCACTTTACCTTTTCATGCCTTTATTTAACAACACAATTAAAAGACTGATGAGATCAAATATGATTGCAACATACAACAAGCAATAAGAACACTGTGATAACGTGCAAGTTCTTGTATCTCACATATCACTGACACTTCATGGTTCACAAACAAATTCAAACCCACTACTTGAGTAATAAGACTGACTACACTGTTTTTCATAATTGGTATTTTACCCCTTCTTAGCATTGCTGCTGTGCCAGACTAATAGACATTGCATTCGTTTACTATGATTGCTTTAAAATTCTGTCAAATTAAACATATTGGTATTTAAATAATAAAAATATAACAATTTAGATAAATACTAGGTTTAAAAGTCAAGCATTCCACTACTGAAATTATGAATTCTAAAGAAATTATTCGAAGTGTAGGTTTAGGCAGGCATCGGTATTTAAAAAAAGAAAAAAAAACCACCAAAAAACTCTTAGCCTAAATTAATTCCATGACAGTTCCCACTCGATGACACTACAGGTATGTACAAATGTTTATTTACTAATACAAGCAGAACAAGGCATACCTTTGTGGAACTGCTTTCAGTAATTTTTGCTAGCTGCCAGAGGATTACATAATGAGTACACTGCAGTGCGTGAATAACAATCTGAAATCAAAAGGAAAAAAACGCATTAGATGACAAAGGCCAACAGAAGATAGCAAGAGAAGCTATTTACTACTGTACCTAAAGAACACATCTAAACTACAGACCTGTTCTGGCATGTCTCCATTTTCAATGCCAGTTTTCAATAACTTGTAGTTGCAGCCAAACAAGTCCCATCTTGATAGGTCATGAGCACTGGAAGCATTAGAAATGAAGCAAAGATGTAACTTAACTAACACCATTTCTGCAATCTGATGTTAACAATTAAAAAAAGCTTAACTAGTCTAAAAAACAAAAAATTCCCCACAAGTGCCCCCCAAGACTCAGCAAACAAAACCCACCACAGCAAAACACCCCAAAATATTTGTTTTGTATATTTTTTCTTCATCTATTCAAAATGCGTCCTATTCTGCACAACTCAATCATTCACACTGAACACTAAAAACCTCCATATTCCATAAAACCAAACAAAAACAACCCCGACAGACACCACAAACCCTGACAGATGTTTACAGAAGCCTACTTGTGAAAAGCTGTGATTCTCTTCAGTGTTGACAAGACTTGATATGCATCATCTTCATCAGGCTCCTCCCCCTATTTAATAATCATATAGTAAGATATCCCAAGTAATATATAAGCAAACTAGGGAACTTAAGATGATTTTTAAAGAAAAATTAAAAAAAAAACCCAACCCAACACCCCAACCCAATCCACAACAACCAAATGAATAAAAAAAGAAAAACAAAATCACAATAACTGCATCTTAATTATTTATCAATAATATGTTTGGTTTCAGAAGAGTTAAAGAGTTTGAAAGACAAGGTAATAGTTCAAGGTAATAGAAATAGCCAACAGCAGAAGGAGAAACAGGGGAGGAGAGCGGGGAGGAAGGATAAGGTAGGGGAAAGAGTCTCCCCCCCTTATCCTGCTGTCTAGGATAGCATAATACATTGTATTATGTAGGTGCTTCAATTTTCTCTGAAGAATCCAGCAGAGGCCACTGTCAGACAATAGATACCGGACTAGATGGGACGCAGGTCAGTACCTCATTCTTAATCACTGAAAAGCATCTTTGAGTGAAGTGTTTTGTTCTAATTTTCCTGACAAACTTTCATTTGGAGAAATAAAAGGAGTAAAAAGAAAAGGGTCCAAAATGCACCTATTGAAGTATATAGGAAAAACTATCGATGGTCACAGAAACGTCTCCTTGGTGTCCCAGAGATGCTGTGCGTTTTACTGTTCTGTAACTGCACAACCTTATCAAGGTACTGAGGATTTCACCACCAGAGTATTTGCTGTTTTCCTTCAAGCCAACTTCTCATTCTCTTTTTCTCACAAAGCGGGAAATAAATGGATTACTACTAGGCACATTTCTTACATAGCACAATATGTCTACGGTTTCTAGACTGGAATCCTGCTTCAGTCCAAAAAGCAAGAGAAACCGGAGCCACACTAAAAGAAAGCCACACTTAAAGAAAGCCTGTATCTAAAAAGTGTGGAGAATAAAGTTGTCAAAATGACACCACCCAAGCTCCTTATCACAGATGAGGAGAAACAAGTTTTGTCTGAATGTCAGAGACTCCACAAAGTGAAGTTAAATACTGTATCAGAAAATCCTCACTCTTCAGATTAGCACAGTGTGGAAACAAAGCGATTTTTTTAAGCAATTATCTGCATCTGTTTGCAGTCAAGGAAGGGAGGGGAAGGGATTTCTTAGAGATTTAACTGAAACAACATGCAATCACAGGCAACACTAGCAACACTAGTATATCTGAGGAGAATCTTAGAAGAATTACGAAACCACGTCTCAAAAACATGAGGTTCAAAACCTAAAGGTGAAAAGTTTACATAATTTCATAGTTTATCTGAAACTTACCCAAAAGACACTTGTTAAGAGGTGATTAAAATTAAAGACTCACTGTCCTAATACGGAAGAACAGCCTGAATTCACATAATCACAACAATATTACTGTTGTATTATTGTGCTTAACAGTTTTGAAAGTCAGAGGGAAGTTCCCATCTCTGACTTACTGACTTGCATAGAAAGGCAGAAAAACACACTGGAAATATTTACAGGGGCAGAAAAAGTTGATCTTGCACATTAAATTACCTCTTGCAGGAAGTCTTCAAGAAGTCGATTAAACTTGTCTGCCAATTCATCTATTAACTGACTTCTTGCAATGTCAACCCTGTTAAAGATTGTGAATTCTTCGTTACAGAGAGCGTGGTATGTTTTTGAGCAGGCTTCCAAAACATCTATGTCTGTGTGCTTCTCCACAATATCCCGGATTTGTCGCAGTAAGGCATCCAAATGCTACAAGTTGAGGTGTGGAAAAAAATATGTATTAATATATATACACACGCGTGCACACACTTATAAACCTTAAGAAATTTAAAAAGACAAATTCTATTTATTACATTTGTAAGTACGATATGAAATACAGAACACAAAACACTTCTCTAAAGCCAGTGAAGCTCCTGAGTAAATTAAAAGCCTATCTAGCAAAAAGGTAGTAGGACCTGACAAAGGCTAGAGATTCCATGCATTTAAAATGTCATTAAAAATTTGCAATTGTCTGTATGGTTTTACCTAACACTTGAATTTGCAATGACAACTGAACAACACAGAAGCATTTATCTCACACAAGCATTTACACATGCCCTTAAAAGCTGTAAAATTGAAGATTCCGTTTCATAACACTTAAGTGTCAGCACGGAAACCAAGTTCAGTCGTTCTTATCCGCCTCCCCTCAACCCGAGCAGCTCACTGCTGCTCTGTGCTATGCTGCTACGCTGTCAACTAAACATTTTATTATTTTTTTGACCCTAATGATTTTCAGCTACTTGCTTAACAATACAGCAAAACAGTGCATCTGAGAAAGAGAAAACAGAGATGAGAACAGCTTACATCAACTTCATCACCACAGCAAATAAAATGAGACCATTAACTACATAATTTGTGATTTGGTAGTTTTCTTCCTTTCATGCAATGAAGATGGCAGTTTATTAATTTCAGTGATCAGAAGAAGAAAACTTATCAAGCTGTTTCTACGAGCTTTTTATAATCTGCTAGGCTGCATACCTCAAATGTAACCATAACCCAACAATAAATGCTCTCGCATAAAGTTAATCTAACTGGCAAGATTTTCCATTAAAACTCATCAGACAGGCCTCAGAAAACTTTCTTTATCTCTAAAACCAGCAGCCAGTCAGAACTCTGAAATCCAATTCTCAGTAAATGTTACAATAAATAAAGTCTCACAAAAAAAAAACCAACAAAAAAACCCAGACCTATAGCGGTGACTGAAATTCCAGTGACTAAGTCTAAATTCTGTTTTCTCTCCTTTTGTGTTAAGTGTTACTGAATGTTACCTTACCTTTTCTAATCGCCCTGTTGTATAAATCTCCAAATCAAAGTACTGTGGCAACTGCAATAAGTTGGTGACTTTTTCTGCATCTACCGAATACTGTAAAATTGACACGGAAAAAATTTAAATGAAAAAGTCTTTGACAACCACACAATTCATTACAGAACAATCAAATATTAGTAAAGACTAATAAGAAAAAAATGAAGACTTGTGCAAGCTATTCAGATAATCACAAGAAACTATACTTTTTAACATTTCAACAACAGTCCATCAGCATGAAATGGAATTAAACCTACCTTTGCTAGCAACTGAGGAAGTGCCACTGCAAATAGTTCAGTAATTTTTGTCCTGTCATCCAACTGTGTTTTCTTTTCCTTTGCTGTCAGAACCTAAAATATTGATATTGTGAGGATTTTACAACTAAAAGTTTTGGTGCAAGGTTTCATTAAGTGCCCAAAAAGTGAAATAGCTGCGGTAGGCTGTGGAGACCAGAGCTGAAATTCTGAATTCAGTCCCAGCAACAGCCTAGAACCTATTTTTTTTTTCCCACGCTGTCCCCACAAAGCCATTCCCACATCTCTAAACGAGTAGCCTTTTGCTTCTTACCCTTTTCCCCGTTCCTCTTCCCACAGGAGGATGACATTCAGCCGCTTGCCGAATTGTACAAAGCATTATTTCAATCAGTGCGCTTTCCTGTCTATCTGTTAAAGCTGAAATTTAAGAAACAGATGTTTATACAGAGCTTGAGTTTTCATTTTTCACAAGTATTACTATCTAAGGATCAAAACATGTTTATCTGCTGAAAGAAAAAAAGAAAGGCATCTAGGCCAGGGGTGGGGGTGGCACAGGGAATAGAAAAGATAAGCACCGTACAAAACAACACAAGAAAATATTTAAAATTCAGGGAATATCACTGCATGACTCACAAGATAGGATGAAACAAATACCAAGTTTCATAATCATGTTAGTTCCTTTTAATTTTTCAGAGGCTGATTTAATAGGACCTACGAATTATGCCAGGGGGTTGGTTGGTTTTACTGTCATTAAGGAAATGACAGTACTTTTACACAGGGTAGTTTTAACACTCAATAAATGAACAAGTTTCACAAGTAACTTAGTTTCTCTGCTGTCAGAAGTGCAGTTTGAGCCTGTGGAACAATAGGGCACTGGACACTGAGTGCTTATTCCTGCTCTTTTCTCCCCCTTTTCTTCCCATCATTGTTCTTCTGTGTCTCACTTCCATATCTGAAGAGATCTCTTTCTGCTCTTCCTCACATTTATCCTTAGTATTAGTGATTTATTATAGTGATGCAAAAATAGAGAATATATGGATGCTCATAAATGTGAACATCTTATTTCCTTATACATCAAGACTAACGGAAACTACGTAGCAATATAAAGAATGAACTACAAAAGTCTCTTACGTTCTTCTCCATTGAGAGGCTCCTCCAACAGAAGACTGTTCATACATTCCCAGTCCTTCAAGAGGTCTGTTGCACAGTCCCACATGCTGTCCACAAGATAAGCAGCATGTTCATGCAACTAAAATGAGAACAGATTAAATATTTTATCAGCAATAAAGCTCATTACCGAACACACTATAATGCAGGGTATTTTTCTCTTTTGGGTCTTGTCTGTGGCAAAAAAAGGACAAGAGAAAATTTTGTGAGCTAAACAGCAGCCTATCTACCCCAGTTAACTTAAAAAGATTAATTGAGACCAACTGCTCCAAAGAGTATGCTACAAGTTTTGTCAGAACTTGAGGGTCAGGGGCCTGGGGGTAGTGGTCGTGGAGAGATTTTTTTTAACTTCCACCTTAAAAATCTCTCAAATCATAAATTATATCCACCTGTATTAGCATGAAGAATGATGGAAGAATATTTGTCAGAGTAGAACTCACAGCCCGTCTCGATACTCTGTACTGGACAGATCCTTCAAATAAACAAAACCACACAAAACAGTCTTTTGACCCCCAAGTTGCTCAAGCAGTAGAAAAACCAGAATCGTTGTTGTCAACCAATGAGTGGGGGAAAAGAGAAACAACAACAAACTAAATTAAAAAATAGTAATTAAAAAACCCACAAAACCCAAAAGCAACAAAACAAAGCACGCACTACAAAAACAAGGATATTCATGAAACTCAACTTACTTCACTTTCCAAAAAGAAAAATACTAATGTCTTCACCAGATTAGCATTCGGACTTTGTCTTCCCCTCCTTTTAAGTATTCCATCATCTTCAGGATCTCTGCGGCTGAAAAGCCTGAAAGAAAAATTATTTCAGGACAGGTTCCTTTTTCATTGCTTTTGCCAGTCAATTCATATCAAGATACTGTTTTTTACAGACACACCCTTAATACCTTGCTGCTTGGCTCCATAATTTATTTTGAAAGGAAGTAATTTGGGACAAGTATCATTTGATAAATTTCATATATGCTGAGTTGGTATTTCACTGACTGTCTCCAGGGGAATGTATAATCTTAACAAAGTACTTCACAGCCATAAATGACCATTACAGGTGCTTGAGGTCCCATGCTCCTCTTTAGCATGCTGCTCTTTATCAAACTCCCCTCCTACCCCAAAGAGAAAAATACTTTATGAACCTGCCACGAGCCAACTTTGGTGGGGGTAGAAGTACAAATGGGAAAATACTCATTATTCTGCAAGCACAAGTTTCAGATAATGAGAAGCCTAATATTAATGCACACACTAAAATCTAAAAGAACAAGAAGTTAAACATAATTTCTCCATCTTACTTTTTATAAAGAAATTCCCCTGCGGCAACTGCCACTGGCCGATGAGCTGAATAAACCAGATGGTAGACATTTTCACAGTCTTCTGCAGTCAGAACTTCTTCACTACTCCTAGGGGCGGGGATGAGAAGAAAAAGATAAAACAAAAACAAAAAAATAAGCTAAGTCAATACAGTATGAACTCTAATGAAGCAGATGGAAATGAAGAAGAATCTAAACCTTTTGCTTCAATTTATCATTCTAAAACCCAAAACAAGATAGCTTAGTTCCAAAGTCTCCCTAAAAAAATGCTGATAAAGCATGAGTATTTGGTAGGTTATGCTCAAATACTGGGTAATGTTCAGTACCTCCTAGATTTCTTCAGTTCAAATATTGCACAATAGTTTCAAATTATGGATGTTGAATTCTAAGCTTCTAGTCTTTACACTTCCTTAACTCCGGTAGGTAAGTAACAGCACTGTTCTAGGCAGATTACTTTTGAAATTCCACTTTGAGTGTAGGATGCGTAGACATTTCTCTAGACTTTGGATTATCTAAATTCTGTCAAGCTGCTGTCCTCACTCACAGGTATGAGAAATACTTCCAAGTTTTAATATTTGTTTTAGGTCAGATAAGGAGATATGCATGTACTTACTGTAAAACAAGAGTGAGTAATTTTATTGCTTGGACTGCAACATCATATTCTTTGTCAAGAGTCATAGACACAATTCTATCCTAAGAACACAAAAGAAAGTACTGTTAAAGAGAAGTCTAATGCAACTTTAAAAACTTAATACATACTTTAAAATATGAAGTTACACTAACCTTGAACCGACTGGTGAAGAGTTCCAATTTGGAATTAAGCTCTTTATTATAGTAAAGCCCTTGCAAAGCAGTTAGGCATTTGAGTCTTACTTCCCCTTGCTAAAACAAAATTAAGAATTGGATTAAAAGTCAAGTATAAGATACAGATGTGATCTCCAAATCATATAAGACAAGTTTCTTCTGTAGTCTGAATTAAATCAGAGACAAAGAATAAATATTGTCAAGATACCCTATCAATAATCATGTTAATAACATAAGAATAAGTCCTTGTTTGTGACAAGCCAATAAAGGGGAAAAATACCACAAAGCACAACCCCTCCCCACAATGTCTTACTGCAGTTAGTATCTGTAAGTCAAAAACCACTTGTTTCATTCTTTAAAGATGTACTCTAAATGTTTACAATATTTACTAAGTAGATTTCTATTTGTTTCCTTTCACTTAAATAAGAACTGGCAGCATCTGTATTGTTAACAACCACCTCTTGTTAGGTCAGAACTACCAAGCAGATATAGAAATATTTCTCCTGAAGTACATGATCTACTGTAGCAGAGTATACGTTTCAAGGTATAGATACAAAAATATTTTTGAAAAGTCTAGAACAACTGACTTCACACAGTTTCTTATCACCTCACTGCCAGAGGTTATTGGGTTTTGATATGAAATCCATGAACAGCATAGCACGAGTGAGCATCCCTCATTTGTTTCACTTCAAATTCAATAGCTTGAAGTCTCCAATGCCAGAACTGAGACAACATGCTGACTCAACAATGAATCAAGGAGTATTTGTAAACTGAATCTCTTGACCATCCAAGCAGAGAACAATCTCTAGCTGGTAGCTGCTAAGGAACAGCTTGAGGCACTCATCAGCACAGAAGGGGACCCTTCCCAAGCTTTTTACAGCCAACTGAGAATACTAAAAGGTTTCTTAACTTGGCAAAACACAGGAACTGTTAGGCTCTATGACTGGATTATTTCATGTGAAATCCATTAATTTAAAATAGTTAATTAAGTATTGTAAAGCAGAAGTCTGTATCAACAATACATAAATAGAAAAACAAAAAACAAAACAAAACATTTCCTTACAAATAATGGTTCCTTAAAAAATCTATATATAATCTCTAAAACCACTCCAAAGATTCAAGTCTATTTTATATATATGCTGAAACGCCAGTGCTTCTGAGTTATAGCAAAAGCAGTGACTGATTAAAGCTGTTAAGAGATTAGAACCTAGTCTGGCACAATCAACAACCGAAAATGTGGAGTTATGGTTCATGATACTGCTCTTTTTCCTCAAGGCAGCTTACCTTATCATGCATAGTCCACCCTACATATTTTAAGTAGCTGTCATTGAGAAAGGCGTCACTGTACATCTTCATCCATATTCCAATCTCTTCAATACAGATAGCTCTTATTTCAGCAATTGCATCTCTGTGGAAAGAAGTGGGAAAATAGGATCAAACAGAAGAATAATAATAAGTAACATCACCAGCTTCCAAAATAAATTAACAAAGCTACAAATTACTTACTAAAAGAAACTTACCGGTATCTATGCACAAAAACACCTTTAAATATTGCATTCATCATGTTTTCTATTTCATCCTGATTTTCCTGAAGCTGAAAGAATGAACAGAGTACACCAACAGTGAGCAGCACTTATACAATCAGATCAGATGGTGCTGATGCTAGACAAACTAAATTAACATTTGCAAGTGTGGTCATGAAATCCTTTCCTAAAACATTCATAAATCTGTTTCACAGTACAATATGCTATTATTTAAGGAATTGTATCTACCACAGCATACACATTTTAGTTTTTCTGACCACTGGAGAACTTCTCTTCAACTGTAACAAAGACATCTTGGGTTTCTGCAAGCTCCTTCTTAGGTTATTTATAGAAAATTAAGTCAAGTTTTTCTAATAACTTTTAAGCCTTATGTTCAGCCCAATTTTTAATAGACTTGCTCTATTTCTATGGACAAGCATTATTAGAGCAAAACCCAAATCACTTGAACTGCATTATAAGGAGTTTTTTCTGTACACTATAGAATTTATAATCTAAAAAGACAAGATACAGATAAAGAACTTTGCAAATGGCTACATGAGCAGCATACACTCTGTTTTGAACACCTCCTTCCTCTTCATTCATTACTTAGAGAAAAAAATGCAGAAACTGAGTAAGATATTGCAGAAAAAATGAATTTAAGAATATGGAGCTGAAAAAATCATGGAGGAGACCAATCCAGCCTCAGAGTAATAAAAGCAAGACATGCAAATGAGTGGAGAAACAGTACATGCATTGTTTTACACAGAAAATTGAATTTGCTTTGAAAGTACAAGAAAGTTAGTTAAAAGATTTCAAAATAACTAAATATTGTCAGCAGACAAGCATATTCTTTCAGCAGTTTAAACTATAAAGATATGACAAATTACAACAATGTTAATGAGAATAGCCAAGGACCACACCATTTCCCCCCAACCCACCCAAAAAATCCCACAAAGAAACCACCACAGATATTAGCCAGATAGGGGTGCGTGCGTGCGCGCGCAGGGCAATGGATACAAAAGGTAAAGGACCTCTCCTACCAAAGTTTAGAAAAGCATCAAGAATGGACAATTTCCATTTCAAGATTTAGGAATTTATGGAAATAAAAAAAACCCACAACTTTAAGGAAATGCCTAAGAAAAAAAAAGACTAAGCAGCAGGAGAAAAGGACTAACAAAACAATTACTTAAAATATTCTGAACCTAAATCTAACACTTGCCCACAGCAGCCTCTCAAGTGGGAAGAGAAAGGAAAAATACACAAAATATCAAAAGGCAAAAAGAAGCAAAAATTAAAACAAAAAAATAAGCAGATATTAAAAGCAAAAAGAATCTGTGATTAAAGTGAATTTTAATACTGGATAAGGCTAAGTTATAAATGAAACAAAACCAGAAATCAAGCAACTGAATGTTACTTTGAACTTTACTGTCATTTAGTACAAGAAAAACAGAAAATCAAAACCAAAACTTGAAAACCTGGTAAGAAATCCTAAAAGCTAATTATAAATAAGAGCAATTGAGATTGGGAAGTCTTTTCTGTGTATCTATGTATTATCTATAATAGAACTGGGGCTGCACATGCATCTAGCACAACTCCATTTAATGGATCAGTCTCAAACCACAAGATCTTTGTGAGACGAACAGAAAACAAATTTGTTAGTTCATCTTAATTGTCAAGAAAGTAGAAACATTAAGAGGCAAAAGCACAAATGTTGAAGAACAAAGGTGAGATGTTTCTTTTGATCAGAAGAATGTTATTTCTAATGTCTAAAATAAAAAAAAAAAAGCCCAAAACAACAGTCCTCCTACCAAAAAAATAACTTAAACCTGAATGAACTAGGGCTTTCAACAACAGCATTGTCAGCAATGAATCAGCAGGTCCCTTTTACAGAAAAAAGAAAGAAAAGAGAAGTAGATTGCATTTTCAATTTTGAAAGTGTTTTCTGTGGAAATAAAAAGACCCTTAAAGCCATTAAACACACTTTCTGCTGAGATCAGTATTGACATCATAAAAAACTGTATTTTGCCCCATGACCATGGGGGTCTTCTCCAGATGCCAAAAAACAGTCAATGCATGATAATTTTTGTTACATATTTGAGCTCTGTTTAAGGAAACTAGTCAAGAAATACAGCAAATAATTAACTATTACTGATTGCAGTCTCTGTTCCTAACTTTATTAAGATGGCACTATCTGAAAATCTACCTCTTTACAGAAAACCAGTAATTAATTTTTTCAAACATTAAGCATGACCAATTTAAAGAATGAAACTGAGGGACTAGAGTAACTACCTTTTCAAAAAAACAAATTACAAAACAAGATTATTAATTGTCATTTATCAACACTCATCGTACACAAACCAGCTACAGACAGTTGGACTAACCTCCTTTCTTTTCTGTAGTAAGAGTTCCAGCCTATCATTAGCTCGTTTCCCAATTATTTTATTTCGCTCTGCTTCATACTGCCGTTGTGTATTGTCCATGTTAATACTAAGATTTAATGCCACATTCACTAAAGCAGTCATCAGCTTCATGGCTACAAAGAAGTGAAAAGAATAAGGATTAATTAAAAGGTTACCTAATACAAGAAAACTTACAAAAAAATCTCACCTCCTCCTTCTGTCAACCCTTTCTGTACTTCGGAAACTATATTCACTGTGAATTTCTTCATACTCAAACTTCAGCAGTGTTTTACTAATCACTGCATCATTACTTAGCAACACGATAGATAAAACACTTGACTTTCTTTTCTTTCTGTCAAGTTTTTAGTACTGTAAGCATTCTTGTTGAATTGAGATATAGGATATGCTTCCCCCCAAAAATGAAGGTGGAATATAAGATTTACAAATTAAGTCCAGGAAATATTAAAAAGATTCCATTATTGGAATCAGTTAGTAGACTGATATTACCAAATCATTCAACCTCAAATATACAAGAAGTTTCTTTCTTCAAAAGAAAATATGTCTTAGACAACCGGTGACACCGTATCGCACTATCCTTTTCCCCTCAATTTAATTTTAATGAGGGGTAGCTTCCTTTAAATGTTCCTTTATTTGAGGAGCAGAAAAAGGACATTAGCCAAGTAAAAGCCAGAGACATGACCAAAACGTAACATGTACTTGGGTGGGATTTTTTGCGTGCTTTGATTTCTGAATCAACACTTTTCGAACAGGTGCAGACAAGTATGCCTGCTCCAGAAACCAGAAGGTGGTCAACAGCATCCTTGCTTTTCTTATGAACTTTTTTAACAAGGCATGAAAGGGCTTGCACTGGCAGAACACACACAGAACATTAAGCGTGTATCACTAGCGTAAACTTGATGATTAACGCATAAAGACATGCAGATAAACTGAAATATCGTCACACACTGTGATCTCCAAGGATATCAAAATGAAAAGAGCAAGTCTGAGCTAATCATGCAAGTCAAAACGACTGCAAGTAACAGTAAATATAGAGACAGCCAACAAAACCGTTGTATCCATCCCATATAAAACACAATCTGCAAGAATACAAACTGTAATCTTGTATGAAAAGCACAAGTAATTACACAAAATCAACAGAGTCTACTACTGATATGAGCAAATACAGACTACTGAAAAACATAATTTTGAGTGACAGAAATTAACATGCAACAGGGCAACTTCTACAGCTTTAATTCAGGTGTAATTCAAAAAAAAGTAAACTTGTTTCTTAAGAACTAAAATTTGTATTAGTCACATGATACAAAAGTCAATTTGATGATACAGCAGAATCAGTATATTCTCCTGAAATAATGCTGCAGGAGTCCCACATGCAGCATGCTGATGTTTATTCAAGAGAAATGATCAACGAAATCAAACAACTGCTCAGCTAGGCAGAATTGAAGCTAGCTCGAAATCAGCCAGTTCCAGTGAGTAACAAGAACTATTTCCAGTGTGGCAAAAACTTAGTTTCACGTACAGCCTAAATTAATCTTGTTCAGACTAAAACTGCAATAAGCCTTACATAAGCAGACTGCAGCACAATGCCATCTGAGACATTTCTTCATTAAACAACACAAGTTTCGGCCTTCCTTATCCAAGAAGCTTATCCTTTATCTATATGATGATGTACTTATTTAAAACACTCCATACTTAAATCACATGGGATTTCTTTGCAATTTAACATGGGGGGTGGGGTGGTGTAACAGAAAAACTTCCATAAAAAAGGACAGTTACTTAAAACCATAGAGAAATTTACTAACTGTATCATTGATGAAGCATTTTTTAAAAATATTTTTAACACAAAGAATGGAAATGCTTCTTGCAATTACATTGTGCCATGGCCTCAATATCCAGCACAATTTAAATTTGTAGTAAAAATTACATCCGATCTAAAATACTACTACTGTTTGACTTAATACAGAGCATAATTATTATGCCTTATTATGACCAAGGACAAACTTGTAGAATCAACTGAAAAGTTTCCTTCTATTTACTTTTTCTACTAGACTTAAAGCTTACCAAATTTAAGTACTAGACAGCTAGTAAAGAATACTTTAAAATAGTGTGGTTTTCAGTAATCAAAAACCAACAATGACAAGATAAGAAAGCTGTACCAAAACAGGTTGCATTAGACAAGAACTGTATCACACAATGAAACACAACTTGAATGTCAAATATCAAGAAGTTCAACTGGAACAATTCTTTCCTGTGCAACACAAAGCATAAAAAGAAAGCAATACACAGATAAGTATAATTCACTGACCTGCCAGTGTGCTAGTGTGCCGAAATGCTCTGACTTGTGAGTCTGACAGCCCCGTAAGCAGTGAAATGACAGTATCCATCATATATTCATCATATATGATGCTATATTGACATTGCCGGACGAGTACTCCAATGAACTCACAAAAACTGGATTTGAACTTCTTCCACTGGGGACCAGCCATAGTTAGTGGATAATCTCCACTATCCTATTAAGGAACAAAAAGGGAAATAGGAAATGTCTTAAAAGTTATTTTATAAAATTAAGGTTAAAAAGAGATGGGTCAACTTTAAGCCAAAATATCCAATGCTATAAAAAGAATGCATCAGGAAAACGTGATTCCATAAATATGCATCTACTTTGCTACTCAGGCTTGTTATACGCAGAGACAACATTCTACAAGTCCTACCATAAAAGCTGCACATAACCAGATACACTAAAATAATTACAGAATTTCTTCCTTCTGTCCTACTCCCTCAAAAAAAAAAAAAAAAGAGGGAAATAAAATAATAAAATATAAATCATATCCCTTGCAAATCTCCTTCAGGTTATACTAGAACAAGAGAATCTTCACAGGAAGAGTTAGCTGACATGTTTAGGAACACTCAGTTCAGGACCATAATAAAGTTTACAGGTAGATATTTAAATATCAGACTGAAACCTCCTGAAGTTGTAAAACGACCTACTATAATACCTTGAAGATAACAAATGTATGTTCTTCTCCTAATCTGAAGACCATTACTATCAATGGTAAAATGACACGATGGGGGGGGGGGGATAAATTGACAATCATTTGTATCAGTGCTTCTTTGAACAGCTTCTTTAAGAGACAAAACATTACTGGCCAAAAATGAAGGAAGTAACCATGAAAGGGATTAGAAATCTTAGATTTTTTCATGAGAATTCTGTTATAAAAAAGTGTGTCTATAACAGTGTGTTTATAACAGACAAAAACACCCATAACAAACAGTCCCAGCTGAAGTTTTACAAATTCCATACGATATGCCTTATAGTCATCAAATCTAGTTATGCACTGAGATAGTTTTAAGGAATACTAAAAATCCTCTTAAGCAAAAACATATTACATTTTCTTCTCTGTTGAAATTACCAATGTTTGGACTTTAATTGGGAGAGAGGAGGTGACGGGAGGCAAGGCAGGGAAATTATTTCCGAATGAGACAAATTTTGGGAGGAGGTTTAAAAACTAACTTTATGTTCTTTGGAACACATGGTAAAAGGATTATCAATCAAAAATAAACCCCCCAAGAAACCCCAAACCAACCCACCAAAAGACCCAATGCATCTCATTTACCCCAACACTCAGTGGAACAGAAAGTGATAGTTTAAGGGGGAAAAAAGTTATAATCCTCATGAAAGGCAAAGCATTATTCTTCAACTGTAATCAAATTAAAATCCCCATGATTCATAGATTAATGAATGCATAGAAATTAATTATTCATTTAGCAACCGTTTTAAAAGTTAAAGACACTATAAAGGCCTTACATACACAGCAAGAACAGGGAGGCATCCCACACAGCCCCACAGTAGTAGGAGTTCCCACTATTCAAAAACTGAAAGTCAACACCAATTTCTTAAACCATGAATAAAACAAGTTATATACATGCAGAGCTGTACTTCCTAATCTTAAAAGTTCAGTGAAATAGAGAGTTCAAGATTTTAATTCACAAAATCCTGTCATCTTTGCATCTGACCTTACCCTTGAAAAAAACCTGCAGCAACATGATCCACTAAGATTAGAACAGGTGAAAAAAATTAATGTAAATACAATATCAGTACTTTATGAAATTACCTCATCAAATTCTTCAGTCATTTTTCGGATTATTTCAGAATTCTGCATATGTCGGAACATCTCTGCTGTTACAACTCCTACAATTTAGATATTAGATTATTAACACTTTTAATATGAGGTAGATTGCAAATGACATGCCTCCTGCTACAATGTAAAAATGATCAATTTTCAGCTAACCTATATATTATACCTGTATTTTTCAACAAATTACACATTTTCTTTTTGGCATCCATGTAACAAGCACTTGGCACCGATCCTCTTTCCCTTACACGTGTAATATATGAATTTCATTATTCTTCTTTTTTAAAAGTGTGTCTGTGTGCATGTACACAACACATCTAGAATTTACTCATTCATCCGTATTCAGAAGTCAAAGATACTTGTGCCAGACCTCTTCATCAGCCAAGAGACTACACTAATCTGAAGTGACCTTTCGGACCTCAAGATTCTAAATGGTATAATACAATTTTGAACAGTTTTATTGCTACTTATTATCTTCTGCACTCTAATAAACACAGTGATTTCACACAATTTTTATTTGTCTTACACTCAAATTGTTTGAGTGTAAACGGTGATATAAAAAACAAATAGATCTCCTAAAGTGTACTGCAACTATACTGCAAAATTCATGACAAGGATCATCTCAGAAAGCATTAAAAGATTCTGTAGTTTGATCTGGTAGCAATAATCAAAAGGTCACTGCTCTTGAAAGCACGGATAACCTCTGAGGAATGCTGTTGGCTTTCGGGAGATTTATGCACTTTAAAAGTTTAACCGGATAGAGAGAAACACTTGAGCAGAACAAATTACATCGAGTCCTACTCTATCATCCACAGTGACACTGCAAGGTAAGTTACCTTCTCCTCTTCAAAAGGAGGTGAGGGGGAAAGAATGGAGCATGTGCAAGTGAGGAAAGAAAACCAAAAGAGAAGAAAATAAAACATGGAAACACAATCTTACTGTAGACAGACTACCATAAGCTGTCCCTAATGTCTTTTAAATCTTTGCAAGGCTATGAAACAATTTTAAAACACTCAATAAGAAGTAGATAATTCTAAACTAGAATTCCAAGACTGAACAAGCTAAACTATCAACATTAGAAGACTGATACGGTTTTCTGAAATAACACCAGGAGCTGAGGAAGATTTATTAAGTGTTAAGTACTGATACTCCATTCTTTCTGGTATGAATGTAAAAGGTTAAATCTGCATTTTAAAATATAGTATAATATTTCTAAACCTCCTGCTCCCACCTTCAGAAATACTAGCCCTAATAATGTGAACTAACTGCAGGGATAGAGCAGCCCTACAGCATATGCAGTATAAAAGCAAACAATGGCAATTATACTATAATATGATGAGTAAGAATTCAGTATCTTACCTTTGCAGCCTGAACACTGAATAAAGAAGTTAATGAGATCAAGAAGTGCTATATCTCTGTCATGTTTGTATGACTCTATCCAGTCATCCACTACAGACTGAAAAGAAACAAATATAAATACACTTTTTAGTTTTCGTAAATTGAAGAGCGTCATTTAACTGCTTTCCAGTAAGTGATTCTTGTTCCTTCCATAAATAACTCAGACTCTGTTTTTTTAATTAATACAGAACGGAATGTTTGAAATGATCCTTCACTGCCATCATTATCTCTTCTCAAGGAAAGAAATCATTTTATTCTATGAACATATAGAAGTATGGAACTGACATTTAAACATAAAGCACAGGAACACCATACAGTCCTACAGTAACTTTTTTTATAGAGAATGCAAAAATAATCGATGTATTTTACAGAAGCAGATTTTCCCTTTTTTTCCCTGTTGTTTCCTGAACTAGTGACTGTTTCTCTGAAGATACTTATTTAGGTGTTCAGTTTCAACAGCTAAAACTCACTATACTCTGCAAAAATGTTGCCACTATGATGAACTGCACTCCACGCACATTAGCTGTTAACAGGACGAACAGCAATGCCCTGAGCTGCGTGGACATTATACGCTCTGTATTCACTAAACGGAATAGGAACAAAACCATTTTACTAAAAAACCTTCAAGGGAAGTAAATCAATAGGAAACCTGTGACAATGGTTTTGAGAAAACATAATTGTGTATAGCACAAACTTCCTACCGCAGAAGTCAAAAACATTCTTCATACAATTAATTTAATAACAAACGCAAAAGAGACTTACTTTAGTATCAAGCTCTCAGTTTTGAGTTTTTTAATATGTTGATACCCTGCCCAAAAATCTAGAGTAATTCTAAATAAAGGGAGATTATGAAATAGTTCAGAACTTCTAAAAGACAACTGGACTACTCAGCACCTCTGATGCCGCCTGTCTGTACTCTTCTCAGTAGTTATTCTCACAGGCAATAATGCTCTGGAGACAACTAAAACATAATGCCATGCAGAAAAAATTCTAAACAGAGATTCACGTAAACCCCTCTCCCCTAAATTTGAGATTTTTTATACTACGATGCACACTTTCATCAGGAAGACACAAAGAACGAGAATCTCAGAAGTGGAACTGTCCTATCTTCTTTCCCAGTACGAGCAGAACCTACAAACCAGTACTGATTTGACTGACCTGTGGGGAAGGACTAAATAATCTAGGAAACATCTTAAATTAGGCTTATAGAGAAGGCCAGTGTGCAATAACAGGATCATGCTAGGAACAAGACAAATATTTCGGTTAAGCAGCCTTGTTCTCAGAATTAAATTTTTTTTAAAGAACCTCCAGCAAAAGAGTAGTTTCTCAAAATGTTTTCTCTGAGTGGATGGGCTACCTGGTTTTTGCCAGAGAAGAATGTATAGAACATAATTTAAAATAAAATAAAATTATGAAAATTATCATAGTCTTCTCAGGTAAGCAAGTGCTGACGGCCACAGAGAAAACTCTTTACACTGAGTGCTTAAGTGAACTTTACTTGAGAATTTTTTCATAATTTTGACCAAAAAAAAATATTGATGAAGATTCAGTTCGTTAGCCAGCCATTAATTCCCCAATTCAACAGAGTAATCAGGCCTGGCAAAGGCCCATTTTGCCCATGGAAAGCAGAAGTTTTTGACTTTTAAACAGTTTAAATGCCATGAAGATACAACCACTGATAACTGCTTGAAAATGTAGCGCACACAGCAATGGTTAGAAAAGTGATGTTTTTCCACCTGCTTTGAAATATGACAGAACAAAACAAATGACGGAAGTATCAAAATTTCTCTGTGCAAATACAACAAAGTAGCCTATTCTTTTCTAGAAATCTGAACTACTTTAGGTTCCCAGCTCTAATGCAGGAGCCGGCAAACCTTGAGAGGACAGCACACAGACCCAGCTTCCCGCGTGCGGATCACAGAAGCTGTAAACTCTAGATTTTCAATCCCAAAGATAGTCCTTTCTCCAGGCTGCTGAGGAGTCACATGAGTGAGTCAGCAGGAAGGCTTCATGGCTGACAGCCTTCCACTTTAACCCTCTCGCCACTGCAAGAGATTCACAGAGTTAAGCTAATGTTTTACTGATTTTATCTGAATTTAATTCAGATAATCTAAACTCTGGAAGCGTCTAAAAACCACAGATTTCTTGTTAGCTTTTATGACAACTCTAGGCATAAACCACAGTTGTATTTAGTTGCAGCCACACAAAAAGGACTTAAAAGCCATGTGATAAAAAAAAAAAAAATAACCTTTCTCCATTCAGGATACTGAAAATTCACTTTTAATCATATTTTGAATTTCTTCATTATGTATGTGATTATTTATACCCAACATATTGAAATGAAAAATCAGCTTATTAAAATTCAAACCTTAACAATGCAAAAACACTTTTTTTAAAAAAAAAATTAATCTACAATTTACTACAAACTATAACAACAAAAAAACCTGCAAATCGAAGGAAAAAGTTTTACTTTAGGCTTCATTTTATTACAATGTATATACAAGAAAATATCACTATATTTAAATGGTATATTCATTCAAGTCACTGAGATATCCCAAATCTTACCTGCATGGCACTCTTGCCCATTTTAACTACCTCAAACAGCATCATGTTTTCCACACCATTCTGTTGGTGATGTCCATTCATCCGATTTGGACCACCAGGTTTCCCTCCTCCGTTTCCACTTTTCCCCTTCTCTGCTGGTCCTTTTTTTCCTTTCTTACAAGTCTGCAATTACACACACACACGCAAGAACTTTTAATTGTGTATTATTTAGTAATTTTAAAAATCCAAATTATGATTCATACCATGACAAGAGGCTTTCTGTTTTTAGAACCAGATTTAAAATCCAAAGTTGACAATAATAGCTGATCCTAACTGATGCAAAGACCAACAAGAATTCTACAGGTTCCACTTCCTCCTTCCCTCATTTGAAATCTTCTAGCAACTAAAAACGTGATTAGTGACAGCGTATGACAAAGGCGTTTCTTTTATTTAAACTGTAAAACAGATGATACAGACTTTATTTAAAACAGCTATGGCAATTCCCTTCACACACGTCACAAAGTCTCCTCTGCAATTCATTAACCTTTTGGTTTTTTAATTTGGGCACATTTTGGCAAGTGGGGGTGAGGAAGAGCAGACAGGTGTCTTTGTATTTGATTCCCAAAATCATGTATGACTTACAGAAAGAAGAAAGAAAAAAATTTTAAACAGAAATTAAATGACTGTTATATAAAACTATTTATGACCAGCTCTTACTAGCTGGGCATTCTGTACTGGCACAGAGCTGTGGCTGTGTGTGGGAGGCACTGTGCCAGTGAGAGGGCAGGAACCACTTGGGGAAGGGGTGGCATGGACATTTGTCTGATGAGGGTTTAGACCTCTCTGCTCAGGTAGTATAACCTCTTGTCTGTGACCTATAAAAAACCCCTTCTAATTGAATTATTGGTTTCCGTTTACTTTTCAAATTAAAAGAGACAGAATTAATGACACCAACCAAAAGAGACTGTATTAGCACCAAATTTAAGTGTAGGATGGACCACATGCAGAGAGGCTCATCAAATCACAGCTAATCTTTTTCTCCCCCACCTCCCTTATGCCTTTATAGCGCTAAGGAAATACCACGCAAACACGCAAGATGAAGCGTTTCAATGCACATACAAACATGAACTCTATTCACACAATACTCGCATTTCAGAAAATATTTCTAGCTCATTCAGCAAATGCTGAACTCTTCAATTCATAACAGTAAAGTATCCCTACAAACTAAACATACTTTTCCTTTGCCTTGTTTTTGGTTTTTTCCTTCAATATCCTCAAAGTCTGTATCGGAAGAGAAGTGTGTTTCAGACTCCCTGCAAGAATAAAAAGACAAACCATTTACACATTTCATCAGAAACATTCTTAAATATACTACATAAAGTCACATTATGCTCTCAGTGCAGTAACACAACTCTAACAGTGAAACTGTTCCAGTCTACTGTGGAGGAACACACCAAAGCACATCCTCAGACTCACACCCTACCCTGACTCCTCTGAACAATTCACCTGCTAAGAAAGCCATACAGTAAGGTTAAGAGATGTGAAGGTGGGTAGAAAATAGCAACAGGTTGGGAACCTTGCTTTTGGCACATGAAAACATTACATCATCTCAAAAAGCACTATACGTATCTGCCACAAATATTAAAACGAAAACAAGAGAGGGGAAAAAACCCAACAGCAAAAAAAGAAACCACCACCTTCCCTCAGAACCAAAGTGTCTCAGCAGATCTCTTCATGCTATTAGAAACTAAGTAATTTAGAGGTATGTACTTATGCTGACAGGTATAGAAAAAAAGTTTAGGTAAGATTTCTCCAAAATGATAACCTGTAGTTCTGTTTATGCTTACTGATGGGTTGCGGGGGTGGGGGTGAAATCACATTGGGGTTGGGGGTGAAATTATTAATAAAGAATGCTTAACTTATATATTCTCTATTTCTACATGTCCTGCAGAATACAACTTAAATGATGCTACTAGATCTTGTTTTAACACACACATGCAGCATGTATGCAATCACAAACTTCTGATACACACTTCCTGAGTCAATTAATGACGTAATCAGAAAGATGAGCAGGGTGCACAGGAGACCCGTTCCGATGTATTTATTTATAACATTCTAAAACAATGCAGAAACTTAAGGTCTCTAACTATTTCAAGTGTCCGAAAGGAGCTTTCTGCGTTTTACTGTATGTTTCACAGTTTCTGTTTCTACTGATTATGTACTCTGATATGGACTGGAAAAGCCTCCAACCTTGGGGGAGGGAAAGAAAGAAAGAAGAAGGAAAGGAGGGAAATATTTAGCCTTTTTAACTTCCTAAACGTTCTTATTTTCACAGGAAAGAATAGAATACAAATTCCAAACATTTCACTTAACAATGAATTGTACCGCCAGAGTAAAAACAAACAAACAAAAAATCACTACAGTCAGCTGTAAAAATAGTATTTCATATTAAATCTTATAATTTACATTTATTTCTCATTAAAAGGAAAAAAAACCACAACACAAACAACCTCAATGATACAAAACCAGATGTTTGTATCTTTTTAGACTTTATACCAATTTAATCCATTTCAACACACTGTTGAAATGCATTCATGCCAATTTATTGACAATTACAAGGTGAGGAACTGGATTCTTTTGGTCTGCTTAAACAACCATTTTATTTCATGTGATCCATACCCAAAATTCAAATATCTGTTTCTTAAAAATTATAGGAATACCAGCAAGCTAATAAAATGATGTCAAAAACATCGAGGAACTGATGCCTGAGGGAAGCGAAGACTGGCTTTAACCAAAGCATTTGTCATTAGGCGTTTTAAATATTAGGCAACCTGCCCCAGTTATTAGGGGAAAATACCTCAATTACTTCCTCTCTATATAGAGATAGAGGCTTTAATGAAGGAAACTTTTTTTGGTATTGCTAATCAAAAACTTCCTTAATCAAACATTTAATTTTGAAAGACAAAAATCCGAGAGGTACACCATGAACAAAAAAGTGTCTGTTAGCATGGCTTCCTACTCACAAAGTTTAAAAATCGATTAAAAATAATTACGCCATTTTAAAATACTTATTTCAGTTACTGCTGAATACTCAAGAAAGAATTGAGAAAACGCTACAGCACCTCAATAGGAAAAAATGTAGAACCCTATTTCCTCATTTTGCTTCCTTCCCAAGAGAAAACCAACCAGATGTATTTGCACTGAAAAGAGCCAGTACATTTAAAAATGAAACTACAAATTCTTAAAACACTTACTGAAGGAGAGTAAAATCAGTTGGTATTTCTGGAGCTGCTATCATTTCTTTATCATCTTCTGGAACACCACTGTATTAGAAAGATATCCAAAAACCAGTCTGAAGTACAAGCTTACTTTTCTTTCTTCCTTTGTAGTGGACAACTTCTATAATAAAAAGAAATAAATATAAATACAATGAAAAATTTTCCACATCTGAATGGGTAAAAAAAGTTGGAAACACAGAAAATTAAATCATACCACCTTCTGTTTCTAACCAAGCTTTTTCCTGTTTAGCAATTTCGTATTTTTGACTCCTCCCACAATCTTACTACAAAGTACCTCCACGAATCTTAAAAGCATCACAGTAAAATATAATACAAAAGCATTTGGCAAAAAATGTTTTCTGCATAGGATGACCAAACCAGAATGGTTTTCTTTAACGCCTTGCAAATAATAGCTTCTATTTCTAAATCTACACTAGATTTAAGTTTGAACTATAGGCCATGCACTGCAGAACCCAGACTTGCCAACACTAGGATATTTCTGGTTAACCAAACTAAAGCCAGATTTGATGTTAATTGTAAAAGCACAGCATGTGTACATTTAAGGACATTATGCATACCAACTTTGTATCTCCAATTTGTAAAATTCCATTATATTTTCCACAAAGATAAGCTCTTATAACAAGTTCTTATAACCTAGCCAACAGTTTCACAAGTCGCTGTCTTCCAGAGTTGATAAACCAGGCTTACAACAGTTCTAACATTTAAAGCATTTGACAAGACTCTAAGAACATCAAGGAAGATAATACTATCCACATGTTATAAACATCAGAAACAGCAAAGCATTTTATCAAGAAAACGTACAATTGTGAAATACTTGCTTTTCAACTTAATTGTAATATTGCCATCTATTATTAAATGTTGTTATTCATCTAATTTTCCTACATTTGGGGGTGGGGGAAAGGGGAGGGACGGGGACGGACACCTGCATACTTCAGATGTGAGATTTAACCACGCAGGCTAAAGTTTTCTATGCCAATTGTCTGCCCCAGTTAAATTAAGAAGGCACGATGTTCAGGTATCTTAAAGATACAACAGCAAGAAGAAAAACCTCCAGAGTCCAAGTCTGCTGACTCTTCAGCTTGCTGGAGTGATTAGGTATTTGAGGGAGAGATTTAATTTTGGCATGCTAAGCACATGCTGCTTAACGTCTGGTAGCTGTGCTTCAGAGCCTGCCTTTCAGTCGAGCGTGTAGATATAGAGGCCGTAACATTTTTTTTTTTCCTGCAAGTGCTTATTCTGAATGCTAGGGGCCACTGTAGCTTCCAGAATTTAAAGAGCTGAGAGAAACCATAAACCCTGAACTTATTATGTTCTCTTTCTTTTACATTTCACAGTTACATAAAAGCAGAGAACCAGAGTGGAAAGAAACAGTGCCACAATAAGAGGAGGTTCGAGATAAGCTGGTGAATCTCAAGATAGTCTAAAACTACTAAAGCATGCTCCATCCAGAACACAGTAGAAAATAAAAGGCTTCAAAAACATTGCTGCCGCAGAACGGCAGCAACCTTTGTCACCCTGTTCCTCCTTTCTCCAAAATCACACGGGCACACGAGCGCTGTGCTTCATCCCCTCCTGCTCCATTTATCCACTCTCTTTAGCAAACAATCCGTCCCAGGGTAACAACCCCTTCCCGGCCATTTCTCTTTGTTGGCTCTGCCATTCTGTATCACCTGATTTAATTCCCCCCAAAAATGGGCAAAATATACCTCAAGAATTTTTTATCCCTGGATTATCAAGTTAAACTGGTCCAACAGCAGGTACTCGCAGCCAGTGCACGGGAAACACAAGACTGCGTAGCCATGAGCAAGGGAGGGAAGAGTAAAACTCCACCATTTGGTAGCAAGGGGCTATTATAGCATCCGGGCTGGTTGGAAAACTATATGCTTAGCTGGTGACGTACCAAAATGCTCTGTACTTTGGACTGGATTTTTGTGGGTTGGGGTTTTTTTTGCTTGGTTGGTTTTTTGTTGCGTGGTTTTTTTCTTTGTTTGTTTGTTGGGTTTTTTTGTGGTTTTTTTATTTTTAAGATTTGCTCTGATTCCTGTCAGCAATTTGAACTTGAAAAAATACCATGGAACACTTTAGTGCCTTGGTCATCAGGCTAGCACCCGCTCAGAGGTGCCAAGTGCAGAAACAGAAAGGGGAGAGAAAAAAAAAAAAGAAAAAAAAAAAGAAAGGGATCCAGCCACAGAAATCCTTCTTGGGGCATACTTGAGATTTAGTCCCAGTGATGCAAGCTTCAAAAAACCACACTGCTCGGTTTCAAGTTCAACCTGTCTATCAACACATCGCTATTTGACTTTTCCTAGTTTACATTTTTCAATGTTGAGAGGCAACACAACTACTGAAGTGACAATCAGGATGCTTACATGCTAATTTTGTATTATGGCTCATTAATATTCCCCATTTATGATACTAAAATTTCCTGTTCCATAAAATTTGAAACTGAGAAACAAAGCACTGGTTCTAAGAATTAATGAAATTTTTCCTTCCTTTATGAACAGTAAATCTATTGTCCTATCAAATTTTGCAAAAAGCCTCCATGAAGTTTCTTAAAATCACAGAAATATTTTAAAGAAGAAAAAAAAGTAAGAAACTTATAAAAAATGATGGGTTAACAATTAAAGTATATACTCTCTACATCAAACAAGTCAAATAAATCACTTGCAGAACTAGCTGGGCGCAGTTCATACCAACTTGTTCTTCTTGTGAGAACCGTTCCTCTTAGTACAAATAAATGAAAAAACACAGCATTGTTTGGTCAGAATCACTTCATCAAATGGGAAAGAAATATCAAGTTCTTGCTAGATACTGAAGCATTAAGCTACTAAGATTTACATTTCAAGAATTGTTTATCTTGAAGGAAAAAGAAAATTGGCCCTTATGAGTGCAACTAAACACTGGTATTATGGAAAGCAGTAGAAACAGACGAACACCATGCAAGAATCTGAGGCAAGACTGCAAGGGATCTCCAGCATCACGCTCCAACTCCAGCAGTGATCAAAAATCCCTTGCATTTGTCCCAGTAAATTATACTTTTAAAAGGTTTACACACATCCAGAATATGACACATACTTTTGATTCTTAACCAGCAGGGTCACCTAGCCCAGCGTGCCCATTCCAGCAGTGGCCAACAGAAGCTGCCCAAGCTTTGTTCTTATTAGCGATGTTTTCCCTGGTTACCTTCCCAGTATCCAAAAATAACTCAAGGTTTTTTCAGCCAGAGAGGCTGTCCCTGTGTTCTATAAACCTTCATCAATATTTTTTGCATTAATATTTCCAATTACTTTTTGAACTCAATATTCAATGATGCAGCAATGGCATTCCACACAAGAACTCCCACAGCCGAACTCTACACTGCAAAGAGGCATGTTTTTGCCTTGAATTTATCACTTTCCAATTTTATTTGACGTTCTCTTGTTTTAGTATGGGAAAAAAACTGGCATTGGTCATTCCCCATTACCCTTTATCTCAGTAAAAGCACGCTGGAAATTCGAAACTATTGCCAGCCATGTATTCTTCACCCACATACTCGACAATTCACTCGAAGCATTCCGTTTGGGAAGTCAATGGCAAAGGAAAACAGTCCACATAAGAATCCTATCACAACTTTTAAAATATACCAAGCTCATCACAGTACGACCCGTAAAAAGGAAAGTGAGAATCTTGCACATGCCATTCCAAATAGCAAAAGTCTATGTTATCTATTAAATGTGCTCCAATAAGCAGATTATTTTAGTAAGTTAAATCTAAACTGAGGCGCAGCACAAAAAGCAGCTCTTCAGTTTCTTTTTTGCATGCTCACAGGATTTCAACTTTAATTTTCCCAACCAGATACTGAAATATCTCAAGTCTCTGAGAAAACTTTCTGCAGTCCCTCAACTTTGTGAAATCATAATTAAATTATTAACTATAAAAAGAAAATGTATCCTGCTGAAAGATCACAAGGTGGAGCTCTAGCCTAAAGCTAACCAAAGAAACTCCAAAAGACAGGTCATCCAGAGGTTGACCTAGTTATTTCTATGCAATAAACTTTATAATAGGTTGCTAAAGCTACAGTAATATTTCCTTTAGATTTATATTACATAAAGACACCAGAAGATTCCTGCACCTTTTCTGAAATAAATGCATGTGTTTGACTGAATGACCTTCCAAAGACAGAAATGCAGCTGCTGTAGTACGACTAGTCTCAGCATTTAGTTTTCAAAAGCAAGCAGAAGAATTTCAAAATATATTTTAATAGCAGAAATAATGTATCCCTTTATTGTACCTTGCCATTTACATTTCTGCTAACAAAATATTAATGAACTAAAACACCACTGGAACAACAGAAGTAGGTCCAGGAATGCTAATCATACGTAATGTTGCCAACTCTAAATGTAAGAGGAGTTTCTATTTAAAATAATTGGACCGATAAAAGCAGGAGCTAAGCATGAAACACTATGAAGAAATCAAATGTGTCTTCACTGAAAACCAGATTTAAATTTTTAAAACATTATTTTTCCCTAATGCATGAATAATTAATTCAGGTATGGTGGTGATTAACTCAAATATACTGCCCAAATGCTAAGCAGTGGCAAAAGTTGACAAAATTCACCAGCACAATTCACACAAGAGCACATACGCAACTGGCAGCTGCTAAGTGCTACCTGTTTTCTCACAATTTCTATTACATGCACAAATTGGCTAAACAAACATTAATATAATTCAGTGAGCAGCCTTTGTTAAAAGAATGTGCACAGAAAATATAAAGAATCACAAGATCTGTCCCAGAAGCTTGTGTTTCATACACTTGCGTAAATGCAGAAATTAGAATATTACTTCACAAGCTCAGAGCAAGGTGTTTCAGGCAGGTGGGGTTTGGGTTGGGGTGGGTTCCCTACAAATGCCATTTGCTGTTGCTTGGCATCTATTATCTAGAAGTCTTATAAGGCAAATCAGTGAAGTAGTTATCATTTTTCTGGGAAGGCAGAGATGCAAAGTTTAAAACCAGTTATGTTTTTAAGACTTTGGACGTGATTTGGAAAGACAAAGATTTTTGAAATACGGGATGGCTGTTCAAAGATGTATTGATTTTTCCCTGTCGTTCAGTTAATTACCTGTAAAATCAAGGGCCTAACTTTATTAATTCAGAAAAGTAGAACCTCTAAAATTGTTATGCTGAAGTGTGTGGCTAAAGTTCATCCCTGAATTATTTATTTATCCACGAATGAGAAATGCTGATGCTTCAGAACCAATTATGCATCAGCAACAGTTAAAATGCCAGTCAGATAAAATTTAAATAAAGGATCAGAAATATGGCCAATATTTCCCCTTAAAAGAAAGCTTTATCAACTATATTATGGCCCTCACTCCTTTTCTGAGAAACTAGAATATGTGTAAACTTTTTGGTTTATAAAAAAAGGTTTGTTTGTTTGGGATGTTTTTACCCTGAATGTGTTCTTCCTCATATTACTTTTGCATTCATCTTCATAAACGGATTTTTAAGTGAGATTTTGAGCAACTGCATGACATTCCCTATAAGCCTGAAAGAGCCTGTTATTTCTACCTGTGCTATTTCTACTAATACTACACAACCTAACTTCAGCTGCCAAGAAGCTTTAAAGCAATTCTGTAACTTGAGTGAAATACAGAAAACATACTTCAAGGAGCCTTCTGTATTGTAACAACTGTACTTTAACATGATTTACTTGTAACCATATCAGCAGTTTTGATCACATTACGATAGCATAATTAAGACTAAAATGAACAATAATGCAATTAATACCTTTAGATGTGTGGTTATTTTTGTGCTGTTTGCTTAACAAATGAGTCTTGAAATTCCTTTAGAAGAAGACCTGAACTAGACCTCGATCTACATTCTTCCATGCTTACCAACAGAGACATGGTCTCTACACACGGTAACAGTCCATGGTTCTAAAGCCACTGAACAATTAACACTTGAACAACTAACCCAAGCAACCTAATTTATACCTGTCTTTTCAGTCTCTTTCTTCAAAATTTATTTTCTTCTATACTTCCAGCTCTTACACCCCCCTCCACACTACTTCTGTCAAGATGTCTCTCTTTCTATTCATCTTTCAGAAAATGGAAAGCCACCATTACAGTGGCTGTCCGTATTATGCCATCACACTACCATTTTTATTCCCTGGCCTGCTCTTTATTCAATTTTCATAATTATCTGCTCTTCAGTTCATGCAACAAGCCTGCTGATTAAGTGGGAAACTGCCATCTCAGAACATGCTTTTCTGACACTGTGGGCTGCTGCTGAAAGCAGTAGTCTTCCTTCTCACTCTCCAAACACATGGGGAAGTTTCTGCTCCCTTCTAGCGCTCAAATGAACCAGCAGTAAGCAAATATGAAAACTAAACCGTATCCTCCTCCCATGATTAGCTCCCCAGTGGATCAGTCAACTGAATCAACTCCTCCTGCAGACACCCAAGTCAGTAGGTATCCAAGCTGAACTTTACCCCTTTACAACAAATCCAACCACGAGCTTTGCCAGCGTCAGTGCATCACCAACAGGACCAGATATATCCAAGAGAAGTGGCTGACTGGGGTCCTCACACAGCTACTGGTAATATTACTCCTCTTCCCTTGGGAGGGGGGCCACAGCCAACAGCCCACTGTTCTATGGCTCCAGTGGGGCCAAGATCTCCCACTGGGCTCCCAACTCTTGCATCTGGCTCCCCGCCGAAGGAACATGCAGCCCTGCAGGAACACACCCAACCTGTGACCCACAGCTCACAGGGAGACAACATCATCTACCTGGAAATTCACCAGGCACCTGTCCAGTCTTAGCTGTGATCTTCTCAAAGCATTCTCCTTACTCCTTTTTCACACGCATTTCCTACATATTCATTACAGAGCAGACTAGGCATATACCTATATATGTAACCTTTTGCTTCGTACCAGCCTTCAGAAAAGCCCAGCTGATGGTCACCAACAGAGCTCGAGAAGAAGACAGCCAGGAAACAGCCAAGCACATGGGAAAAACATAGGTCCCCAGAGGTAACACACATATCAGTAAACAGAAAGCAAAATTTGGTTTCGCAGTTTAATAAAACGCTTAAACACTCTTTATTTGGGGAGGAAGGAGATTCAAAAAGTCAGGCTAAAACCTAAAATGAAGTTTAGGCTTTACAGCAAGTTTACAGACTTGAAAAATCAGTAACATAGGAGGACCTCTGTACCATCCTAATAACTGCCAAACGCAACTTCACTATCCTTTCTTCACAAGTCCACCTCTTATTAAAAGTGGTTTTTGGACCTCTGCTATTTTTATTAAATAAACATGTAGAACAACTATTATGGAAGGAAAAGAGCTACAGTGCTTCACAGTCAAAGGATTACTCATTAAAGTACCATTAATAACATCAATATCTTTAATGCAGTAAGTTAAATACTATTTTGAAATACAAACGCACTGCTATGGTTTGAATTGTATGAGATTTTTATATTGATATTTATTAACTTACACTGTCCAGTAAGTAAAAAGGTGTAAACCAATTGATATAAACATTACAAAATGCTGAAAAATTAATCAACTGCACAAGAAATGCAACTATGACCCTTATTAAAGAAAAAATATCTGTATTAATCTTCAATGACTCTGACCAACAGTATTTGTGAGCTTTGCTAAAACACACCTTAAATTCCCATATATCTTTAAAATGCTTTCATTTTAGGTGTCTGTTTAAAAAAGGTAAAGGTAAGATAACAAAAGTAGAAGTTACACCTCATTGTGTCTGTCACATCTTTCTGTGCCAAGAAAGAGATGGCTTCCAGATGTTGCAGTCTGACTGCGTGGAAAATGAGGCTCTTAGGAAGAATAAAAGCCAAGTCGGATGACAACCAAGATTTTAAAAAAAAAAACAAAAACCACCAACCCCACATATGCATACTTAAACAAGCCAAAAGAGGAGTACTAGTTCATTTCTGATACAAGGAAAGCACACCTCCCAGCTGCCTAAATGCCCTAGATTTCCAAACTAAAGTACAGAATAGAACAATGTGCCCCTTTGCACATCCCCTCAATATTTTGGCTATTGTAAAAGCAAGGGATGAAGGTATACACACACTGCCCACAGCTAGCAGGTAACCAGCTACACAGTAAAAGCCTACAACAACATTAGTATTGTTCAAATGTGTAGCCAACAGCGATGAATGGCTTCAATACACAGCAGAGGCAGGGTTTTCTAACCAACAAGGTATCCCATCTGGAAAGTTCAATGATCAATGTGAGGCTGCAAGTTGCCTCACTTTGTAAGAGCCACAGCTTCCCCCCCCCCCCCCCCTATAGATTTTTCCCCTTTGAAAAGTCCAGGTCACTACGGCTTTGTCTCCAAAACTTCGCTCGGGCATTTCTAAGAAGAACTGCATTTGATTATAAATTCTGGAGGGGGCACTACACAGTATAGTAGCATCAGCTGCTACTGTAATATACGGTCAATATTAGGTGACTGAAATAAGGGAAAACCCCATAAAATAAAATTGCTCAAGTGCAAAGTCAAATCTCTGAAGCACTTCTCCCAGGTTCAGCTCCTATCAGCCCAGGTCATGGTGCACTCGGGATAGTCCTGAACTCAGGACTCAGGATACTTGCTTGCACTGTGATCCCAAGCCTTCTAAGATAAGAAGGGAAAGGAGAACCACCTTGGTTCTATGTTTTGTCGGCTGAGATCCACCAGAGTTTATTAGCTGAAGCTTCACACCACATAAAAATGGTTGAACTGCTTCCAGATAGTAACTAAAGAGACTAAGTCCAGCACAGAAACAAACAGAAAAGAATATAAGCAGAAGTCAAACTGCATTAGTCTTAACTCAACCTTTAACATAAAAAAATGGGGGGCGAGGGACTGTGGATGGGTAAGAATGTTTCATGCCCCATTCCATCTTGCTTTCTTCCCCTGCACCAGACTAGCTTTTTTTTTTTTCCTAACAGACCTGGACTACAGAAAAGGCATCACCTTCCCGGATTCCCTATGGGCCACCTGCAAGAACGCGGCTGCTCTGCATCCCAACGCCCGGTGCTCTCCTGTCACCCTCACCAGTGGCTGGCTGCTCTCATTACCTGTCTCACAACAGCAGGATAAAACTATTTATAGTGAAGCTTCAAAAAATGCCATTACCTAGGTGCTTGAGTAAACCATCAAGAGCAGTCATCCGTTCCTCCCTGGCTCAAATGAAAAACTATGCCATCAGAAAGGAAAAGGAATATCTAAGAAGAAAGGAGTATGCATTGTGCCACGTCCAAACCAAGCAGTATGACAGCTAAAACCTAAGCCTTTCGTAAGTGGATTATGGCACTTTCAACAACCAATCTAAATAATCACCCTTACAAAATAAAATTCAAGTAACTACTCATGTATACAAAAGTTGGCTTTACCTCTAGAACAGAAGAAATAAAGATAAAAACCTTGTTATCTTTCATTAAGAAGTTATCTCTGCACTTCTGCCAACTTCAGAACATCTGTGCTCCATACACGCTCAGTCATAACTTAAAGATTTTTTAATACCCAACATTTTGTTCTTGTTCTCCCTCATAACATTTGGGCTAAAATCCCAATTGGTTTGTTGAGAGATCTGCAGCACTGAATACTAATTTTATATGAAACAGCAGTTGTGATGTGCATGGCTTTCCCCCACACAATTTAGAGAACTGAACATAACCACAATGCAGAATGCTAATAAACTATTAATGAATTAATTACCGGATGAAAAAAATACATATTATCATCACGACGTCTCAAAAACACTCAACTCTTTTTCTTAATTCACCCCGAAACAGAGCCTTCTTAAAAGAATTTTGTGGGAGAGATGACTGGTGCTGAAGCCTCATGGATGGAGACCTAGAGTTGGCTATTGTCCTTCATTAATTACCCATAGGAAACCAGCATAGCCACCTCTATAGGTCATGAGAACGTTACAAAAAAATATTGGCATTATTCAAATAGATAAGTTCTTTCAACTCTGTAACTGCTTATTTGTGGCAGGTAACAAATGAGGCCAACTGGGAGAGCTGTAACATACTATGCCTGTTTTATGAAAACTAACATTAAGAAGAAAAAAAATCAAAATCAGTTTTATTAGAAACCAAACTCGTTTTACCAAGTAAGCTGAAAAATACTGAGAAACACTCGACGTGTATAAAATATTGTGAAACAAAGCTTAGTGAGACTTGTTCTTTTGAAATTATATTCCTTTATAAGTCTCTCAATTACTGTGCATTAGGCACTGTAGAGATACTGGAGCATCCATTCCACACAGATCTAAACCACCAAATGTACAGCTTGTTACAGCAACGAAAATTAAACCTTAGGTTTCTTCATTTAATCTAAAAAGAAAAAAAAATCCAGAAGTCATACCCTTACTTATTTGTTCTTGAGTAAATTAATTACGTACGCAAAGCTAGTAGCTCCCCTCCTCCTTCAAAAGGGAGCTACAGCCTACAGCTGAATTTTTATTTTGTTGAAAATTTACTGGTTGCATTATGCAAGTATCATAATTTGTAATAAATATTTTCAACACAAAGTAAATCTTTTTAAAACTACAATAACTCTTATTAGCTAAACACAGTAGAAGCTGTTGAGATAAGGTAGTTACTTTCATCCTCTTTTTCCTGTATTTCTGTATTTTCTTTTAAAAGAAAAAAAAAAAAAAAAGAAAGAAAAAACCCTGAACAGTAGTGCCAGATGTCTCTTAAACAAGCTACATGTGCTATGATTCCTCCCCCTTCCCCCACTCCAAGAAAGCATTCTGGACCAGGGCGTACCCTATAGCATCCGTTAGCTATTCAGAATTCAGAGAAGTGCCCCAATACTCTCGGAATCGCATGAAACTCTCAGCAGATTTCTAGGAGTCCGAGGTACCGGTTGCTTACTAATACCCTCACACCCAACAGATGAAACAAGTCTCACACGGTAAACGTTGGCTGTTGTTTTTTTTCTTCCTTAGAGCTGAGTCAAAAATGCAATCTTCAGCATAAGCAAAGAATTCAAGTACTGTTTTTACCATTATCTTAAAAGACAAAAAGAACCTCCTTTATTCCTCATAAGTTTACTAGCTCCTTTAATACAAGGCATAACAAAGACCATTTTTTCATGCTAAAAGTTAGTTAGTAAGAACATATAAAACATAAAACAACCTTTCATTGCAGCATTGACTGTATTTACAGCAGCTATATTTTAATTCATACACCATTTTAATGGCAAATTCAAATATATTTGCTGCTGAACAACCCTTTCCTAGGACTCTTCACAGGCTGCTATCCAGGGGGAACCTAACTAAATCAAATATTATCATTCCATCAAAAGAAAAAAAGAAAAAATTTTTAAGAAAGCCCAACACTCCACCTCACACACACCCCACCCCACCCCACCCCCCCCCCCCAAAAAAAGCCCCGAAACCAACAGAAGAGAACATGTTTTCACATTTCATATGCTCTGGTTTACAGTCAGATCTATTAATGACAGCTCACCGTCATTAACAATTAAAGCTAGTATTCTGAACTGCACATAGGGAATACTTAGGAGCTGACAAATCCCATTTTGCTGACTTTCCTTACACGAGTGGGATGGACAACTCAACTGCCACAGCGGAAGTCACCAGAGGACAACTATCATAACCTGTAGTTTTACAACAACCACATGGAAAAATGCTTCAGTCACCCACTATCGTTTCAGCTTTTAAGTTACTATCTGAACTGCATCATCTTGTGGTTTTCAGTTGATGATCATATTTGACTTATCAGTTTGAAGTTACCTCTAATTATTAAAACAAGAATTGCTAGATTGCAAGTGCTGGATCTGTCACCACATCTTCCCCAACAATTGTTGTGGTTTCATAATTAACTGCATTCCTACTCTGAGCACAGGTTTCTCTTCACTGTATTGTACCAAATATATCTCCCCCTTCTCCTCACACCCAGATCAGAAGTGGGCAACTCGGCAGATGAGAACACAACATTCTGCTAAATGTACAGAGCTTTTTTCACTCCTACTGTAATTTCTTTTAATTTTTTCAGTAAATAATAATTCCAACTACTTAAAACAGTAGACAGAAAGGGGATTATTTAAAACAGACAATACATCTTTCAGATGGCTTCAGTCCTTCTACTCCATTTTACTTGTACAATGATGTAATGATGCTGAAGTGAATATACGTTCTCTAAACCATAAGTTTACATCCCTGAAACACAAAATTAAATCTAGTTGAATTCCCCATATGAAGTTATTCAGTTGCCCTAGCTCCTTATTCAAGACTTAACTAGTTACCCACCAATTACATATTTATTACTCCTTTGTTGAACTCCACTCGTACTTATGTCTAACAGATTTTGTATTCCTAAGTTATTTTTACCAATGGCTTGTGATCACCACTCAGGATTCCAACATCAAAACGTAACATCTAACTGCCAATAAAAAGTTTT
The DNA here is from genome assembly GCA_025769975.1 of Gallinago jamesoni. Taxonomy (NCBI): domain Eukaryota; kingdom Metazoa; phylum Chordata; class Aves; order Charadriiformes; family Scolopacidae; genus Gallinago; species Gallinago jamesoni. The sequence goes on along the minus strand of JAOQGH010000062.1, from coordinate 10,810,947 downwards.
TCCCCTGGAAAGATTCTGCAAAATTATTTACAGTAAGTTCACAGCTTCTAAAACCAAGGTCCACTTAAAAAATAAATACATAAAAAAGATCAATTACATATAGTAATGTGTGCTGACTATACATTATGGAAAAAGAGAAAAGACTAAAAATTAAGTAACTGGATGAGGATTTGTGCATGTTTGTAATGTCTTTGTACAAAAAATAACCTAGAATACATAAGCATACTTAAGAACTAAGCAAATTTTTTCAAGTCACGATTTTAACGTCCCCGTGATTTCATAAGAACACTGGACCAGCAATAAGCTATGTTATATTAATCTTTTTACATTACTAAAACTGCCCACTTTATGTTCTGCTTACTCAAAAAGCCACTTAATGTTTAGAATTGCTCTTACAATAAATGAGCAGTATACAATTCTCCTGTTGTTGTACCGCTGATCAGGATTACCAGTATAATATCTTGTTTCAAACAGGTTTGTACACAAAATTTTCCTGAAATTTAAATGAAATTCCTATACAGGCATGACACTGGACATTAACATCACCTGAAAAAATAGCTACACATAATGTTTAGTTACAAAAACACAGTGCTTTGACTGAAATATAACCATCTTTCCTTTATTTTTTTTTTGCCCTTACACAACTAAGTGTAATCAGTTTTAATGTTTCAGAGTAAGGTTTAGTTCCTTCTTAACCTATAAGAAAAAACTATCACTATTTTGGACATGATCTATTACATAGGTGGTAAAACATACGTTATGAATGAAGCAGTTGATCTGAAAAAGTAATTATAATAATCCTACTGAAACACACTTATAGTATCTACCTTGGAAGACTCAAAGGTAAATAATTAAAAGGGATACGTCTTTCCAAGATTTTTTTTTTTTCCTTTTTCCTGTTCCAGCTTCACTGACTGCTGCTTTCTTGTTTGCTTCACATTAAGAAAAGTCAATGCATAAAGAAAACATACTGTGTGGAGTATGTCTCCTATCCCCTCCAAAACAAGCATGCTATGGGTCATTAATATGTATAACTGATCTTGCACCATTTCATAAACTTGAAAGGTGAGACTACTATTCCGATCAGAGGATGCTTTCTTGGCATTAGACTGCATTGGTCTTGAAACAATATAAAACAAATTTTAGCAAAAGTTAAGGAAAGAGGTAATAACATTCAATCTAATTGTGAGACAAGAACATTTTTATCTGAGTGTAAATTAGGTCTGGCGGTTGTTCAGCTTGACCTCCACTTACTATAATCTTGCCCTAGGGTATGAAAATCCTAGATCATTAAATGCTATGAATTTAGTCTTGCAAGTAACCTAAAATGAACCTACAATCAGAGTCACTGCTGTTACAAGCTGAACAGACAATCGCGGTAACAGATAACACCATGTCAAGTTGGGCTTTTTTTTTTTGGTGGGTTGGAGTTTTTTCAAGAAATGCAACTACTATCTCTATACTTAGGCACATTATTTTTAATTTCAGGGTGTTTCTGGAATTAAGGGGAAGTAATTGCCCTTAAAATGCAGAGCTACACCGTTACGTTTAAATATATATAGTTTAGTTTGAAGTTTGGGATGTTTTTCTGAGAAAAGACGGGTTAATACAAAGCTGCCCACTTCTTTCAGTTATGAGAAACATTTTAAAATGCCAGCTTTCCTGCAATTCTCTAGACAGTCAACAGACATTTTCGGAACTGTTACCAACTCATTACTGCAAAACAGATGCCTGCCAAAAAAATTAATTACAGAACATAAATTTTATTACTATGTGAATTAACTTAAGACTTTATACGCTAAGCATAAAAACTACTCTAGAACCACAGAATCTGGTATAATACATAGCCCACTAAGAAAACAAGGCAGAAGAAAAACAACCCAGGAACATAAGGACTTCTTGCTGCTGATCACAGCCATATACTCTTCCTGTGCCACCATTCCTCTGCAAGTCTTAGCTGCAGGGAAGGAACAAAGGTAAGAACAGCAGAGGACGACCCAGACAGCAACACAGAACCTTTAAAAAGGTCAGAGAAGACTGATGTTGGACCACAGAACAAGCAGTAATTAGCTACTTGTGCACTTAAGTTGCATGGCAAGGGAAAGTCTAAGAACATAGAGCGCTTGAAGGACTAAAGCACAAGAATGGCAGTGTCACAGCTGTTTTAACAGCAAAATAAAAACACCATCTGAGAAAGAACCAGAGATACCACTCAATTTACAGAACTCCACACAGGTCTCCCAGGGAATTAGCTCAAATTAAGTTCCATGTGTTCGATAAAAATAATAAAGCATATTAAATGTTAAAACATTATATATCAAGTCTTAGCACTAAATTTACACAGAGTAAATACATACTAGCAGTAACAAACTCTAAAAGAAGCCTTTTTACCTTCACAGTACTGATACAGAGAAAGTACTCCATCACAATTGTTGTTCACACAGCTTTCTCACAAATAAATACATAAACCGCCTAGGAAATAGGGAAATAATTCTGGCATTTTATGCTGACAACAAAAAAATTAATCCACAAACAACACCTTTCTGGTTTAGGCCTAACAGAAAGCTGTCAGGTTTCTCTGTAGCACATGCAAATATTAATCTCTTCTTCCCAAGCAAAATAATTGTATATCGTGCTCCATCACACCAAATAATGATGTTATTAACCATATGATGATTACAGGCTACAAGTAACATTCTACAGCAACGAAGGTTTACTCATTCTTTACATTACAGTATTTCTATATTTAATTCTGTGTTAGAGCCCAACGGAGCGTACACATTTTAGAATTGAAATCACAGTTAGTCCCCTTGAAATCCCCAGAAGAACACATTAGGAAGAAAACAAAAATTTTTTTGACTCTGATAGGTAAAAATCTGTACAGTATAAATTGAGAATTTTAATGATATCAACATATCTTCATCTGACTTCATCAAACATCAATTTCCTTAAGTAGAAGGGAAAAGATCATTTTGCAGAGAAAAATACAATTCTCCAGTGTTATTTTCAGAAGCAGATAACAAAAAATATTTTCACTTCCTCCAATAACCCCAAAGAAAGTGAAGTACCATCAAGCAATTCACTTTACATATGAGGTGACTCCTTGGAGCAACACAAGCAGCAGTTTTCAGCTCAAGGTATCTCCAGGTTTTTGGTGGATTGCAATATTTAAAACCCTCAAGCACTAGCATAAAATAATGCCTTCAAATGGTTCCTCTTTACCAAAACAATATTCTTGTTCAAAATGGAGGCTAGTATTTGTCAAGGGAGAGAAGAAAAGGAGGGACCCGGCTGCCTGTTTAAACCAAATCTCTCACCAATTAACACATCAAGGCTCATGCACTATGATTCCCTGTCCTGAAATGAAGAAAACAAATTTAAGTTTTGATACTTACTATTCCCAAAATTTACATTAAAGTAAAAGACTAAATAGATATTATTTATTTATTACTATTTTATTACTATATTTATTACTACAGTCTCATTTTATATAAGCCGCAATGGTTTAAAACATCACCTCCAGCACAGCAGCAGAACGTAATCAAAGTATGACAACAAGGGTGTTACCTGTAAGTAACAAACAAAAACAAGCAAATAGAAAAAGATTTAAACCATTGGGGTTGAAATACCATTTGATTTTCTCATGTATCACACAGCCTCTAATGTGCAACATGACATGGTACTTGTTAACAGTTCTCATCTAGGCAACAGGAATGCAAAACCCAAAAATTCTGGATGTGATTTTTCAGTTTTCTGGAGCACACAAGAGTAAAGGGGGGGAGACACAATATAAAGCACCTATCAAGAGACTGTGACTGATCACTAGAAGAGAGGAAGGAACTTTTATCTTCCCTAGGAAGAAGAAGAAAAATCATTTTATAGGAAAATTTGTTTTGTAAAAATCTACCAATATTTCTGTCAGAAAGGCTAACAGATAGAACTTATAATGGAATGATGAGTACAGGAAGAAACCCACAGGACATTAAAAAAGTCAACAAAAACTAAACACACTAAAGAAAGATCCTTAATAATGAGCAGGATAGAAATCATAAATGAGAAGGAAAACACTATGTAGTGACCACCGTAAAATATTCAGTACTAATGGCTCATAATCATATTCTGTAAGCAGCAGGAGCAGAAGTGTGATGTTGCAAATGCAATAAATCCCCAAGGAAACAATGTGTCTTCAAGATGTTCTCTAGAAACTGCTTATGGTTGATTAAAGCAGCATCAATAACACATATCTAGCTGTGCACAAGCAGGTAACAGCCACCCCACACTGCTGGGGGGGGGAGAAATCAAAGACCACGTGACTTGTGTTAAACTTAGCAGTTAAAAGTCAACAAATCAAACCAGCAATACTGCAGTATTCGAGTCCTCAATCACATGAAAGAAGGATGCATGTGCATTTTGTCATGAGTAAATAGAGCTTCCTATTAAAAACATTTGTTCAGCCAATTAGCAAAGCTACGTTCTTTCAGAGGCAATATTGGTATTTGAGCATTTTTAATACTGACATAAAATCACTCACGAAGAGCAGTATTTTAAGAAAGATTGAAAATACTACAATTTAATATATTAGTTTCCAGTCATTTCAACCAAATGTTTAACCATCTCTTACACATGAGAAAATTTTTGACACTGGATACAGGTTACCTGTTTTCCAATAAAACAGCTTGAAACCGGAAAGGATAACGAACACCCAAAGCCTAAAGAAAACCGCAGAGCTGGAATAAAAAGTATTCATCTTCCCAGGCATTTTATTGCAAATACTGTTTCTGCTACGTCTGCTCTAGTGCTGCCTGTACTTTCTTATGTGGGGAGAAAGAAAAAGAACAATACATCGTAACAGATGATACATAGTTCTCAGAACTTTCTTATTACCATACAGCCAGCACTCTAACAATCTCTAACAATCAATCTATCCATTCCTGTAGCAGAGGCTCCCTACATCCTGTATGATCCCTTACTGATCAGAAGGAAATAACGAGCTACGCATTTTTACAGCATTTTTTAAATCTCACTTTAACCTGTGACAATTGCTTGGAACTTCTGGAAGGCTTCCACAATTCTTTTATAATGAACTAAATATCCTACAAAGCCATGGAACACAGGCAGTCAAAGTACAGATCTAGGTAGTAATTCATCAGCTGGTTTATCAATGGTTAGTAAGAAATGCTCTGTCATGGTTCTAAAGCTCAAGCAAAATAATGTCTGGTGAAATCAATTTGCAGAATGTATATACATTAAAAAATGTCACCCATTGGAAATATTTGAAAATATGTAACCATTATTTATTTTTAAAAGACAGCCTTTTAGCTATACCCAACTTACTCCTTTAAAACACACTATTAACCTAAGTTACCCTTAGGATAAGGCAAGCTTTGTATTGTTCCCTGAAAAAGCCACGATGTTCTCAACCAATGGTGTAAGACAAGAGAAATTATTATATTTTTTTTACAATTTAAGCTGCCAAATTACTAAGAATACTGTGGAATCCAAAGCATTTTTCTAGAGGCTACCTACTTGAATGCCACATGTTTTAACCATGTGAAAAAAACATTAGTAACACAGATACATACTTTCCCCCTTACAGGCATGACTGGGCACTAGTAGAATTTCCATAGGAATGCCAGGACAAATGCCACTGACAAGAAATTAAGAGGATTTTCTTAGAGGGATACGAGTTATAAAATAGACCTTTAAGCTAGGTATATTGTACACAGAAATGCAAGTATTTAAATACAGTTGGCCAAAGCATAAGGAACCGGATGATCATCCACTACAGTCGCCTACCAAAGTGGTTTTGGCTACTCTCAATAAACAACAGAAACATCATAGCACATCCCACTTTTAAGCTTCCCTCACTAAACACACATAAACCCAATAGCAACATCACCGATACATTCTTTTAAAATTCCTTTGCTAGCTTTGCAAGGACTCCAATTTGTACAGGAGCTCCAACGCTCACCTAACCCAAACCTAGCAAGGGACTGCACATCTAAGCAAACAGCGAGTGACAGAAAATACAGGGAAAACATTTTGTTCCTCCCTTTCCAGCCTTTTGCCGTAACTGGTACTAAGTGATCAAGTCTACTTCAAGATATGAACGGGTCCCTAAAAAGCAGGGTGCTCCCTAGGTGTTCTCCAGCTTAGCAGTTTGTTTGGGGTTTTTTTACAAAAAAAAAAAAAAAAAAAAAAAGATCCTGCTGGAGTTTCCTGTCCCTTGTCAGTAGTAGTTGTTAATGTCAGGCCATTAGCCTACATCTCCCTTATTGACAACTCCCCTGTTCCTCCTTGCTACACTGAAGACCATTTACCTCGCAAAAAGAACTCGCAAACATCAATGCAAGATATTTTTTTTGTTAATGCAATTAATAGGGCAGCACTACCATGTCTCTCAGAGAATTCCAAAAGACAGAGGAGTTAACAGTGTTAAAAGACAGATGCTACTCATAAATCTAAATATGTGGGGGCAGGAATGAGGGAGGAGGAAACAAATGAAAATCCATGGGAAAATAATTACTTCAGGAAGGTAACTGCTACCAAATTAGAATAAGATGATTTATTAATCAGCCATTATGAAATGGACAGTTATTATTTACCTATCACATAATTTAGTCTTTACTACACAAAATTAGTAGTACTGACTTTTCTGCAATATCTTGTGCATTTAATTAGGCTCTAAATGAAGAGAAGTTTGGTATTCTAGTAATAATTCACAGTTATTAGAAATGTTAATAATAATATAAACTATTAATTTCATTTCATACCCTGTAAAGCTATACAGGTAGATAACGCACACCAAGAGGTATACTCACCGATACTATCATACACAGTCCACAAGGAACAACACTCAGGCAAAGAATAACCCACCTAGTCTAAGTAACTGTATGGTATTTTCAGAATAACTGTCTTATTCCAAAATTAAGTCACCAGAGAAAGAGTCTAAGCCCAGGGAAATCTAATTTACAGGACAGTCAAGAACTGCAGCGTGATACTTAAAATAACACCATCTTCCAGGTTTCTGCATAAACATCTGCCTTCTGTGCCACTAGGAGAAAAAAATACACCATAAGAGTCCTCTGTCAGCAACACCCCAACTGTTAGGACTCGGACATCCAAGTAGCACCAGATCACCCAGCCACGAAAACTGTCACTTGACTGAGGCACACATTTCTGATGGTTGTGCACTAACACATAATGCCAGATCTGTCCTGGACAGAAGATATGGTATCATAATCAAACCTCTTTGAGAATTACAGGTTGATTTTACAAACAGGCAGAGTAAGTTAGCACCTTCTTAACATGTAGCTGTGGCTTTTTTTTTTATTATTCATTAACAATTTAGGAGTGCTTGCCAGGCCTTTCCCACAAAGGATGGGCACCAAAATATGGTTGTTTTGTGAATTCTAAAAACATTAACTAACTGAAGCAATACTAAAACCAGTATTACAGACAATGAAAACCCTTACTTCAAACACAGGTTGAATTTAATACTTTATTTAAAAAAATGAATATGGGGGGTGGGGGGTGTGCATTTCCTTCAATGCTGATTTATAATTATACTATAACATTAAAATATTCTAAACAATATTTTCTTACCGTTTTTGAAAAATCTAATTTTTTGGCAGTTTATGTTTGTCTCACACTAAACAATTTATTGCTTTCTCAAGATTTTAGGATCTAGTAACAACTCTGATGAATTCTATTTTTCCTCAGTTAACTTTTTTGCAGGGCAATAAATTTTTATTGCATATCATAAAACTATATTAATTGTTCTGATTTGCTATATCACTTCTGAATGTGACCCCTGCCACACTTAAGCTTTTGTATTACGCCCCAAATAGCAGTACTGTTACAAAAATATGCAACTTACAGAGTTTAACATGTCTACCTGCTTAATTACGTCATCTACATGCTCCCTGAATAAACTGCAGAATCTTCCTCCATTTTATTTGGCATGTAATCTATTCCCAGATTAGTGGTTTTGGAGAACCACTTAAATTGAAGTAACAATAGGTTAAAATTTTAGCAGCCTGAGAACACAAATACCCCATATTTCTAACACTATGTTCTACTATATTGCGATACACAAGACACAATGTACAACCTGCAACACAATGACATGGAGTTGGAGGGTTTAAGTCTTTTGTGAAGATACTGCCAAAACCTAAAAATTCAGTATATATTTAAAACCATCACGCTCTCCAGCCATTAAAGGTTTTGCACTGTTATTATTGCGTACTTATAATATAAAATTTTACGCATAATTATAAAAATCCATTTTAAAACTTAAGCACTTCCAGTAGTTGCACTTGCCTCCCTATTTCACAATCTTTTGCCTTTTATATGCCTTCTGAAATTGTCATTCACCTTTAGAAAAGGAAGCTGTTCAATGGCAACTATGTGGCCAAGTACTAGTATTTTCAAATTTTTTTCCAGTATTCTTTTCAATTATCAACTGAAAGCACATTTTATACCAATTTTAACTATAGCATTAACTATATCTATTCTCTTTTTTGCTAAATAATGAATGAAACTACAAACAATAACCCTAGTAGTTTGATAATAAAATAAAATAGATGGGTTGCTACTGGCAAAAGAAACAGTCCCGCTGCCCCCTTCTCCCTGCATTTACTTGTGGCCATATCTCACAGTCAAGGGCACTTGTCAGACCCTTTGTTGAGTAACAATCTATTAATTTCTTTTTGAATGAATTAGCTTACCAAGAGTTTAGTAAGTTGAACTGGCTTGACAAGAGAGTCCTGCAGCTGGTGCAAGAAAACAGCTCTTTTCAAAATCAGTGGGACACTACAGCAGAATTGACTGACTGACAAATTACGTCCAAGGAAAAAAAGGGATGTCCATACTGTTTTGGTAGGCCACAACTGCTTTAAAAGTTGCCATACATTGCTCCAAATCTAGCTTATCCTCTCCGTCTACAGTACTATGATGCACACTTAGTAGAGCACCCAAACACCAGTACCAAGTGTTTCATAGCTGGCTAGGTAACATAGAAGCCTGGCCCCAACATGCTGCTTTTCCAATAATAAGAAAAATTCCTAACTCTGTGTTGTGGTGTCTAAATCAAGCCAAGAGTTGATCAACTTTGCCTAAACCCTATGTAAAACAGCAATGTGATGTGACAGAAATATAAAAACATTACATCCCTGCTGAACAAAGAACGACTAGCTCATTTTAACAAGTACAGCCAAGAGTGGTCTCATTTAGGTTCTATAATCCATTACTATTACAATGATTCTTCAGCATATCAGACACAATTAGCATCTGCCGTTACTCTCTATAAAGCCAGGACTAGCTTTATTCAATCACAGACAGCACTCTCCAACGAGTATTTTAATACTGTAAGAGGGTGTAATGAAAACTAGTTCTATTTCTAATGATTTTCTTCATTGATCTGTGTAGCTTCTGAAAATCACGCTATTACCAGAAAACAAACAAAAAGAATTTTTTTGCTGTGTTCATACCCAAGTTGTTGTGACTAATATTTTGCCAGATGCTAATCAAATAGAAATAGTTTTATTCATTTTTAACTAGAATCAGAAGAATTCTTAGAACAGTACTAGACATGCATATGGTATAATTTTTGTATGCTACTTTTCTTAAAAAAGCTAGCTCCATTTTAGACAATTAGTGAAGGTTAGAAGCCAGAGAGCCATTAAATTTCTGAAGCTACTGAATTTTACAACAAACAAAAAAACTTCATTAACTAAAACTCAAGAGCAAATTAATACATAACAACCACTTTCACATTGGTGAACTGGTCAAAGACAAAACATAACAGGAAGTAAATATCTGACTTTCTTCTGTAGGCTTTTTCTCCCTGAAATTTACAATCAGCTTTTAATGTGTTACAAACTTGCTTACAGACTAATAAAATTTTATTCTCAAAATTCTGCAACCCATATATTCCTAGAGACTACGCATTATTGTCAGACTGATTTTTTTTTTTTACACTGCTTTTTTTTTTGTTTCCTCTTTCAACTCTCTGCTAAAAGTTTAAGACCAATACGCCCTATCCACTACTTCCACTTCATTTTCTTTAGTGTTCTGTCAGTGTCTCCGAGATGCAACGCGACATCACAAAGTAGCCTGGCCAGTCCTGGTGCGGAAAACAAGAGAGCTGATTTTAGCACAGTATTCCACCTGTACTAAGATGGCCCTGATCTCAACACTTCTTCCTACTAGCCCATAGTGTTTCCTGCACGCAATTTACTATGTAGACTTGGTCTTGCAAATTTTCATGTTTAACTCTCTTAGGAAACATTGGAATGAGAAAATCTTGAAGCTAAAGTCAAAACTGTTGAAGCCTCTCTTTAAAAGGATCCCTAACATGAAAACATATCCAATCCAATTTGCACAAGACAAACATTTAGAAACTCATGCATATTACAGATGTAAAGTACCTGAAGAAAAGAATATTTTACAATCTCTTCAAAAGAAAAACAAGCAGTAGAAAAAAACAAACTAAAGTATACAGCTACATAACTTTCTGTAAAAGCTGCCACTCAAAAGGGGCATTTTTATGAATTATAAATCTGTTTTAAATCCATATGCTGATTTTTCAGACACTGCTGCAGCGGAACACTTCCATACAACACGTCATTTACAGTTGATCAACAGCATAAACAAAACACAACATAATAGTAATTTTCAAAGTAGAGTATGGGATCCTTGTAAAAAAGTGCATAGCTACTTTGGGTTTGGTGTTGTGAGAACCTTACTGTAACCAAAACTCTAACAGTTTAATGAATTTGTCATACCAGTTATATTTAATAAATATCAGTTAACTGAAAATTACCATTTCTATGCCAGAACACAGTAAGGGAAAATCTCAGTAACTTTTTAGTACAGATATACAGTAAGTAATGAAAATAATTTTTAACTTAAGATTATGTTCTTAGATGAATGGCAGATAGCTCTTAAGCAAGCTCAGAATAAACATTCTCACAGCATTACTTGTTATGAATACGCTACAGCTCCCCAGACTGGAAAAAGCAGAAACAAAAACTAGCACAGAAAACCTTGAAATATCACACAAGAAATGAGTGAAATGCCATTCTTTCAAGCAGTCAGCATCCTACAAAGCACGGACCTCCTGAAGAGTAGTACTATGCTCTATTCATAACTTTTTTCTACGCCACACTAAGCCAGAAGAGTAGAATGACAAAAATGGTATGTTAATAAGATGATAAAGATTATTCTTAACTACACTAGTTACAGCACTTCATTCTTCTAACATCAAAAAAAGTAAGGGTCATAACTGGCTGTTACTGATTTATACTGACAGAAATTGGTCTCAAATGTTAAATACAGATTAGTTAATATTTGCAGAAGACTTTGAACATACAAAATGCTATGTAAGTAGCAAGTATTAAGTCTTCCCACACACTCATTTTGGCATGCCTCCAAGCAGGGAAGTCCCACAGAAACATTTCAACAGCGGTAAGGAGAAACTGAGAGCGCTCAGGCAATCACAGCAATATTCACAACAGCTTCCTGAGCAGCACCCGTGAAAGCCGGGAGAACCAGTGCCCACTTAGGTACGCTCGCCGCCTTCTACAAATTAAATACCCAAGAAGTAACTCCTGTTCCAACACAGCTGGTATCAATGGATACCGAACAACCCAAATCTCTATAATCCTTTGTACAACCTAAAATAATCTACAGAACTCCAAAAAATTTGTACATGTGGCTTTCCTGTTGTCTAGCGCTTCTGACCAGGCTACAACTTCACAAAGCAAAAATCACAGCCTACAGTGTAGCTGTCAGTTTGATTATTCACATAGAAGCTTATTTTCAACAAATCATAGCTTCTGCCTAGACCACACCAGTTTCCCCAGATCTAAATTCTGAAACAGTAAAGAATTAAACCATTAATCACTATGCAATAGTATCTGATCAATTAACAGTAAAGCTCTCCCCGAACACCTAAAGAAGAAAGCTGGCATCTTCTTAACTAGTTAAAAAAAAAAAAAAAATATTAAAAAATTAGAGGATTCCACATTGTAAAAAAACACTTCCAAGAGCAAAAGAAAATAAAAATGCTCTGAACTGAGCTTAAAGTGACATAGAGAGGCAGGCAACATCTTCAGGCACTATTTGGTCTATTTCTCAGTAGCTCTGAAGGACAAAAATTAATATTTTATGAGATTTAAAAAGGGTAAGTCTGGTTTAATTATTAGGTACTCTCAAAGATGAGACCTGTAGCCTCAGCATGCCCCAAAAAACTCAGAAGCTAGGAAGGAGATGAGATAGGACTTAAGATCATTGCACAGGATGGTCCACAGTCCATAAAAAGGCCGAAGACAGACCTCACATAAAGAACTGGCACTGCAGCTTCCATAAACCACGGAAAACTCAAGAGTGCAAAGGCTCATAATAAGATCTAACCACAACAGGCTGGTAAGCATCCAACTGAAGAACTGAAGGAGGAGGTCTAGCATGGTTTTGACAACAGCATCTGATTAACCATGCTAAGGCTGGAAGAAAATCTTCAGGGGTGGAAACTCTTCTATACCCATTCCTAAATCTCTTACCCCTTCCGTCTCATTCCAAGTAACACCTGCACAACTTCTAACCCAACGCAGAGACTGAAACCAAAGAAAGATGTACATCATCTTCCTCTCTGCATAAATTAATGCAAATCAACAGCAGTCCTGAATTTCGTTGCAGAGCTCTAACTGATCTATGACAAACTATGTAACATTTCAGAAAAGTTAAAAAAAAAAAAAAACAACAGAGATCATTACAAAGATTAGAGGACCACTTTTGGAGCTGGCAATGGCCCAAATAGTCTTTAAGAGTAAGATCAGGTAGAGAAGTAGCAGACAACAGCAGGAATAAAATTTTATTTTCCTGGTCCTACAGTTAGGGAAAACTCTGCCACTACTGACCAGGCAACCGATATCACACTTCAGCTACTGCAAGGAGCAGTTCCCCTCAATTCTATAGTCTCGCTGGCCAAAAGCTACCGTAGCTTTTTCTAGGACAGGTGCAGGAACTGCACCCTTTGGACTCCACAGAGACTTAACCCTCAGAAAATTACTCTTCACTGTTTAGCTCCTTAAACCAGTTCACTTGTGGGGTTCAAATGGGCAGAAAACACCAGGCACAAAGCAAACAACAGAAGCATGTGGTGAGGACACAGCCACGGGACTATCCTACTAGTGGCAGCTAGCCACTGAACTGGCATCGCTACATAGTGAGGGCACATCTTCAGTAGCTCCAAGGGAACACATATGGAAGGAAGACAATTTATAAAAGGGGGAGGAAACTCTGCGCGGGTGGCAAGGCACTGGAACAGGTTACACAGAGAGGCTGCAGATGCCCCACCCTGGAGTGTACAAGGCCAGGCTGGATGGAGCTTTGAGCAACCTGGGCTAGTGGAAAGTGTCTCTACCCATGTCAGGGGAGCTGAACCTAGATGATCTTTAAGGTCCCTTCCAACCCAAACCATTCTAGGATTCTATGTGGAGTTCAAAAATGACTTCCAGTTACATAACTGCCCATTCAGTTCTTTCACATTAGTTGAATAATTAGTCCCTCTACCAACTGCCCTCATAGTAAAAAAACAACATTCCATTTTCAGATGATTGCCATCTTGGTTTCTCTCCTCCAGATCCCCTCAGAAAAGGCTTTAATGATTATTTTTTCAATTCCTAACTTTATCAAACATTTAGACAAACATTTGCGCTTTCCACATCTGACAGGACAATGTATTCAAAGATGAAGATTTTACATAAAAGCAGTTATTTATACATTACGTAGCTAATAACTGAATACCAACATATTCCATACAGAAGATACTTTCGAAATGGTTCTAGTAAGCATAAACATATTCTTACACTATCCCATCTTTCCCACCTTCCTTGATATACTTTCCTTCATCCTAGCAATCCGATTTCATCTTCTAGGATGCTTAATTCCTTATATACTGTCAAATATATATATCCTTACTGTAAAGGAACTGAAAAACTTCAGTAAGTTTCTTAAATCCCCAAGCTACCAAGAACGTGGAACCTTGCATCCAAAAGAACTGCTAGAATTTTTCCATGCGTCTCTTCACTGGAGACAGGGGAAGACTAAGCCCATTTGTAGGATTATGCAAGAATGCATAAATCCTCTTCGTAAACAAAACTTCCCTAACCAGTTTTGAATGCAAGGTATGTTTCACATAGTTTACACCTCCTTGGCACAAAAAGGAAAAAAACTTGAGAATTCAGTTTTACTGAGATTGTCACTGCATTGGGGGGTGAATATGAAGAGTCTTAATACCCGATTTACTGTATATGAAGAAGATGACTTACCATATTTTCTTCTATCCAGTGTTATTGAACTGAAAGTTTCTAAAAATTTTTTTCAACATTTTTCTATCATACCAACATAATACAACTGTCTTGCCGCCTTCAAAAATTTTTGCTCAGCAGCAACTGCTGAGGCACAAATACGCTACGTACACAACTTGATTAACTTTCATAAAACCACTGCAGTGCTGAATAGAAATTGAGCAGTATAACCAAAAAGACAATGCAATGCAGCAAGAGAAATAAAATGCCTAAAGGATGATTTTTCTGATTATTTTTATACTGTCAAGCCACAGGTCTTCTGGCTTACAATCTGTTCTGCTTCACGGTAGAATAGCAGTATCGCATGCACACATTTCCACATCAGCAACACTTTTTAATTCATAAACATTTTAAAAATTAAAGAAATACCAATAGAAATGCATGTCTTGAAAATACAGCTTGATAAAGTCAAATGGAAATCCACTTAATAAATCAAGCAGCTTAAACAAGACAAAAATGTAATCCAGAAGCACATCCAAAAAAAACCCCCAAACATTATTCCATTATCACTGAAGTATTTGACTTAATAAACCATTTCTACGTTTGGTAAATCAATATGCAAAAAGCCAGTTTCACCTTTTTCTGGCCAGTTGTTTATTAGGCAAGTAAAGACAAACCTATACCACAGACGCAAGAGAGATACTTGTGCAGCTTTCCTTCTGGTTACCATAGTTTCAAATTAACTGTAGATTTCTAGAAATAATACTTATGAGAAGGAATAAAAATATCACCGCTTGAATATGAAAACTGCAAGAAGAATCGTTTTGATCGGTGTACAAATGACACTAAAATGAACAGGTAAATGCTTCAGAAAGGAAGTTTTATTTGCAAGACCTTGTCACAGACACAGTAATGAGGCTTGAGCATGGACAGCAGGAGAAGAATAAAGACAGCAAATGTGACCAGAAAGAACAGGAAAGCACGCACGCACACACACACACAAAAAAAAGGTCATTCTGCAGCCATTTATTCCCCTCTCTTTTTCAATAATTCCCAATAAAAATCACAATCAGCTTTAAACCAGATTGTTAGCTTCCCAAGCCTCTATCATCAAGGAATACTTTCCAAACATAAACCAGGGGGTGGTAGGGCATGAATGGTCATAGGAATTTATGATGATTTTAAGACCTGAAATAAAAATAGATCTTCCAGTAAGAATAGGTCCGATAGGTAATAGCATAATCTCCAGAGAGACTGTGGAAACTCCACCCTCTGAGAAATTAAAAACTTGACTGGACAAATTCCTGAGCAACCTAGTCTAACTGGACAAGCTTTAAGCAGGAGATTAGACTAGACCTTCAGATGGCCTTTCCCTCCTGTACGGTTCTGACCTAAAACACAAATAATTTTTTCATTGCAGCATTACTCCTAGGAAGCATCTGCTCATCCGCAATGCAAAGCTTTATTTTATTTGGAGCTAAAACAAAGTATTTTGGATATAGTTTTCAAACAGGTACATAGAGCAACGATAAAAATAAAACAGTATATGGCAGCACACAAACTGGAACTTTCCTGTAAGAATATAGTTCCAATCCCAAAACAGTATAAAACCCCCAAGATTTAAAAATTAATCTTAAATTATTAATATCACAGTCTTTCCTTTTCAGCTCTATTTAAATTGTGTTCTTTATTCTAAATCAAGATGCAATAGTCCATATCAATTCCATTTCCGATTTGTCTTCCACAAGCGTAACAATGCCATATGTAGACTGCTGCCACTGGTCATCCTCATTTTAAAAAAAAAAAAATTCTTTATCAAGTTTCTCCTGTTTTCTCACTTGGAAAAAACACCATAATTAATCAGTTCTCTGTTTGTAAGAAGATCAGAAGTGAAATGAAAATGGTCAGGATGCACCGTCTTATTACTCAAATTAAATTAGTTGCCCACTAAATCCATAACTATAAAATATATCCTATTCCAGGACTGATGTCATATAAAATTACCTTCAGATTAAAAATTAGATACTTCAGATGCATGCTACATTAATTACAAAATTGTGTTCCTGATATTTACAGCTTACATATTTATTGCGGGTTTTTTTAGAAACTTCAGTTATCTGTATATTCAGTATATTATCTTACCCATAGTAACACAATAAGTAACATATTAAAAAAAATACTTCAATATTCCCACCCCTACTCCACACAAACTCTTCTCATACTGAACACTCCCTGCTGGAAGATTACACTCTGACAAGTAAAGCCAACCAGTTATATTATTTGCATATTAACTGCTTATTAAGACATGATATGGTCCAAATTTCCAGAGTTTATCCTTCTTAAGAGATGAACCGGGACTTTTACCTAAAGGAATAACATGTAATTGCATGAATGACAGAAAAGCTTTATCTTGAACAGCTTATTTTTCTTTGCAAACAAAGTCAATCTTTTTTCCCCAGATGAGATGCTGCAGGGATGATATTATTTCACAAAACTTAGGTTGAAATACTACATTAAATAAAAAAAGTGCAATTCAGCCATAACTAAGAACAGCAACATTACCTCCAAATCAAAAATATTCATCTCTTTCTAGGCAGATCACATGTATTAAACAACAGAAACACAACTGCATTAAGTCCTCTTTGCTACGTGACTACATGTGTTACATTACCACATCCTCCCAGGAAGCATCAAATTGACAAGCGTGTACACTAAGTGATGCCTGTCACTCCTGGGAGCGGGGTACGACTGGAGAAGGGAGAAATTCAAGGGAAGCCTGCAGGTAAGGTTAGTTGTCCTGTAGATCACCCGCAGCTCATTCAATAGCCAGAAGTTGAGCAGCATTTCACCAAACCTTGGCACCAACTTGAAGCCGATTTTGGAATGTAATCCCAACTAAACAAAACATGCATTCCTAAGGTTTGTTGTTTCTTTTTTAAGTGGCCAGTAGTTTCGGAAATGTTTTGTGCTTTCTGAAATGTCGGTGCATTTTTTTTTTCTTTTCATTATTTTGCTAATAGAGAGCCCTGAAATTTGGACTCCAGCTATAATTCTTCTTACCAATCTAGATCACTGCAGACATAGATATTACATGGCATTATATACCATTTGAGACCTTTTTTGAAGTAAAGGCAAAAGTCACTGGCTTGCCTTATCAACCACAGAACAATGGGAACAGATGCAAAACTACTTTCCTCTTTAAGAGCCACAACAGATGCTCTAAGAAAAAAATTGCTGTAGAAAACTAACATTCTTCCACTGATTTCCAGTGCCATACATATTCCTTTGCTCTAATTCAATGACTAACCTTTACTGAAATAAAAACATAGAAAAGTGAAATGCATAAAAGGTTGTATAAGGGCAGGACTAATAACCCATCAGACTCAGGATCATAAGAAAATAAGACATTCATCTACTGAAGAAAAACAAAAAAAACAAAACCCAACCAACCACCAACACATGCTCTCATCTCTAGATACTTGGGTTTGGGTGGGTCTTGTGATTAACTTATCAATCACAGATCACAATCTATCCTTCCAAAGCATACCAGTCTTTTTACAGCTACTGACTCTTCTGATTATATTCTTTTACAAAAATAAGCCCTCCAGAGGGGGAAGTTATAGCTAATTACACAATCAAAGTGTACAGAATAGACAAAAATAAAGTACACAACTGGACATAAAGTATGTACTTGGCTAAAGCAGTTACATGACAGCTAACTTAATTTCCCTCTGAAGTCACAACAACAGAAGAGTCAACTACATACAAATGCAGTTCTATACATTCTTCATTTCTGACTCAAATTGGGATAAAGAAGTTTAAAAACAGACTGTGCCTGTGGTCCTCCATGCAACTCTACAGCCAGTAAAGGCTAGGAAAAGTTAATCGTCTCATGAAAGCCAAGGGAGTACTCTGGGTGATCATATTTTCCCACATCCCTATCTCTAAAACGTGGGTGCCAGATCTCTGCTCAGATCTGACTGGTTGAGGGGAAAATGTTTGTGAGATGAAAGATCTGTCTTGGTCTCCCTTCTTCTCTACCCAAGATCTCACAGTTCTGAGATTTTCTTAATAGTGCAACACTTGGAGATACAGAAATTCTAAAAGGTATATAGTATACAGTGAAATATTGCAATGACATAACCCATCAAATTTAGGACTCTGACCTAGCCTTAGTGATCCCAGCCATCAGACTGAAAGGATTAAGAAAACACGGTTTTGGCATTGATACCTAAGCTGTGAAACACCTTTCTCAAGACAAAAGCCAGTCAGACAACAGCCTCTCGTGCTTTCCAACTTGAACAAGTCAGCATTAGCCCTACATTCGTCTGTGGGGATCTACAGAAGTTTCCCTTACTTTGCATTTACTTTAAAATAAGAACTACAAATCCAACTTCATCAGACTCTTAGGAACATGAGAAAAATAAATTCTAATTAAAGCAACATATGATTAAAAGTACATTTTTAATCTCCTACTCTCAACAAAAGTTTTCAATGTATCACTCATAAGTAAATAACTGACCTTGGTTAAAAGTCACATCAGATTTCAAGGCTTACCCTTACTTAAACCACAAAGACACACAACTTTTTAAAAGCATTTTTTTCCCCCCAATATTTTTAGCCAACTGAAGTCACTGGACTAATCTTCAAACATAGAATCTGTTCACAGAATGGTGGAAGAGCTTCATTGGTTTACTCCAAAAACCAGTGTTTCAGAAAAACACAAATGCTAGACCTTCAGTTATGCTGACGTAATACTGCAAAGGTTCTCCCTTCCAAATTTCCTTTACCAAAACAAAACTCCAGGTCTCCCTCGTCTGACCGACCTCCAAGCCTGCCTTCCCCAGGAAGACCCTCCGCCACCTCCCCAGCGCCCTCTGGGGTGCAGGGGCAGCCGGTGCAATCGAGCGACCCCAGGCCACGTTGAACCTCCACTGAACAGGCAGATCCACATCTTCCTTCAGGAGCCCAAACCTGAACAGACTGCAGCGAGTAACTCGGCACACTATGAACTCCTTCCTGGCAGAGGGACTCTCCTATCTTAAACAGGACATTTCATCTGCCCATAGCCCCATTTAGTTCCATGTCTGTCCATAGCCAACAGGACTGAAGGGTCAGAAGGCAGAAAGAGAAGCAGAGCAGATCAAACCACAGGACTGTCAGGGCCAGTGACAGAAGACCTATGGGACCATGAAGAATTCCCACTTTTACTTACCCTTTAAAAGTGGAGGTAATCTGAAACGCCGGATGGCGCTTAATCTAAACCAATGCAATGAGCCTAAACATCACCATTGAAGTTTCTGTGATGCATGTGGAAGCATGCTCTTGCTCCCTATTTTCCAACCTAAAACTCTAATTCCCTGTTCACTCCAGTTTCCCAAGGACTGTTATCACTTCATTCTCTCTTCTTCATAAATGATCCTCATATAAGGAAGCTGAAGTCTTCCGAATGTGAATGTTTTAAGTGATACTGAGAAAGCGAGCAGAGCTTATTTAAGGATATTAAACTGATATGTTGATGGCTGCCATCAATCACTTCTTTCCATTACACGACAATTACTGAAGCAAATGAAGCTCTTGGAAATTCCAGCATCTAGCTGACAGAGATACACATAATCTACAACACCTTTCTCTTCTAGTATGTTTTCTTAAATTGACACACACACACAAAAACACCCACAAAACAAAAACCAACAAAACACCCCAAACCCACCACCAAACCCCAACAGTACAATTTTAGAAATTCACACCTACAATATTATAAGTTTTCAAATTAATCAGAGAAGAAATGGTCACACTGTAGGCAGAGATCACACTGAGTTCAAAACCTCATCTCATTTGACAAAACACAGCATTCCAGTAACACAACCAAGAAGCATAAATAACCACCAGAAACATTTGCTTACTTCTGGAGATTCATTTGGTGAAAATAAGCAATCAAAGTGTTTAAGGTTTCTGTAAAAGATACAACCTGTTTATGCTGGCACACAACCTCCAGAAAACCTCATCTCTCCTATAATATTTGCCTCCAGCAAAACAACCGAGACGGTAACACCACAAATAAAAATGACAAATGAGGACTCTCAAATCATTCTAAATTTGAACCATAAGTGACAAAGAGCAATCTAATTAAAAAAAAAGTTCATAATGCTCTGATGTGCTAACATTATTTCATGATTTCACCAAGTCTAATGTAGTTGCTCCCACCAACAAGAGCTCGCACACTTTCAAGTGGTTTGTTGCCTGCAGCTATTTTCTACAGGAGACTGTAGTAGCATGTAATATTCAAGAGAACCTGTCTACATTACTTTTTTTAAAAATAATTCAGTTGCTGTTCATAAGTTATACTGAAGCAAAATGAAATACAAGAGATCATTTAACTGACAATTCTATTTACACTACTTTCAAGTGGAAATTATTTCATTCCGCACATTTATGCCTTTAAATACTTTTAACATGTAAAGCTGGAATGTGATACATTTAAGGAATTTGAGTTAGATTAATGGCCAGCTAATTCAATACTCCTATTTTGAAAATGAAATGCCCTTCAAGGAGCACAATGCATTTTTAAACCAAATATTTTAATAAGCCATGAGCCTACTAATTTTTTTATAATTTCACAGAACCCATTTTTTAAAGTATATTAAAGTATCACAGCACCATTAATTTGAACCAACTTAGTCAAACCAATAATTTCAGCTTTTGGTTTCATATCGAGACATTACATCAAAAGAAAAGATCTGTACACAAATCAAATTTTAACCAGTCTTCTGTAATAGAAGTTTAACAAACCCTTACATCAGTTATTGACTACTCGGTATGATCTTCCTGAAACTGGGAATGGACGTAAAAGCTCCTAAACATAACTCTGGCCTAAACACATAACTTGGGAGATAGGGAATCGCTAGGAAAATTAAAGAGTCTCTCCCATCTCCCAGGTTCATGCCTGTATTTTTCTGTTTGTTTGAATTTAAGCTTATACAGCATCCAAGATTACATTTACCAAAGTTAAATAAACACACACAAAAAAAAAACCAGCAACAGAAATTCATAGATTTCTTTCACAGGTTGCATAAAACCCACCGGTAGATGACACCATAAAACATCAGTGGTCTAGGTTAGAAGGACTGCCATGAGCCCCATTGGTTACAAAGTAAGATCTGTTAGAAATACGAATTAATCCGTACTTTTCTCCTTTGTATAACTTTGAAGATTTCTTTAGAGTTGCCTTTTAATTAATCAGAACGGTATGGGGAGTCCACCCCAGCCCAGTCCCAGCCGAAAACCGCAAAAAGAGGAAGGTTTATGCTAACAGCATGGCGATTGCCTTCTTCATTCTTCATGCCCTATTTTGTAATGAAACTGTTATCCTGGAGATATGGGAAAAGAAACAGTCCCATGCAGCAAAGAGCCCCATAGGAGATCTGTGGCACTGTGATTCTGCAACTGATCACTACCAAGATCTATCCGCAAAATTAAGAGTTGGGGATAATAAGGAATTGATACCAGAAACCAGAGATTAATAAATCTGTCATGGTTTCAGCCAAAATCGCTGCAACCGGACCGACATATGGCCCTTCCCCCCCCCAAAAGAGGAGAGAGGAAGAGATCAAGAGAGAGAGAGCAGTTTAGAATGAACTAAACTACATTAATGAAGAATTAAAATAAAAAAAAAAAAAAAAAGAA
This sequence comes from Gallinago jamesoni, assembly GCA_025769975.1. Classification (NCBI taxonomy): domain Eukaryota; kingdom Metazoa; phylum Chordata; class Aves; order Charadriiformes; family Scolopacidae; genus Gallinago; species Gallinago jamesoni. The sequence goes on along the minus strand of JAOQGH010000062.1, from coordinate 10,788,949 downwards.
GAAAATAATGAAATAGATACAATATATACAAAACCATATCAAGCTCCCAGGATATCACTCCCATCGCCGGCAGTGATCACTCCCATCCCAGGCTGGACTCAGCAACGGATGGGAACTGGATTCCAGCTCTGGAGTCAGGCACACACAGATCAGGATCAAAGACAGTCGAACAGACAGGGTCCTCTTCAGACGTCGGCCATCTTGCTGGAAGCCAGAGAAGCAGGAGAGCAGGAGATCCGGAGAGGAGCCAGAGAAGAAGAAGAAGAAGAAGAAGAAGAAGAAGAAGAAGAAGAAGAAGAAGGGCTGGCCCTTTGGTCCCTCAGCTTTTTATACTGAGCATGGGGCAGATGGGATGGAATACCCCAGTTGGTCAGGTTTGGGTCACCTGTTCTGTCTGTTCCTCCCCATAGGTGTGACCCCTTTACACTTTTCCGTTTCTGACCCTCTAAGGGGCAAATAACGAAAATCGGCTGACCTTGGTTGTTATCACAATAAGTCTAAGCACGGCCTCTCTGCATACCGTTCCTTGGCATTGTAGCCCAAACATTGGCCTTATCATCCTGAGAACGAGCAGTTTTCTCTGCAATATGCCGTTAATTTCAGAGAGTCAGAGGAAGCCTAACCGAAATGCAAAATTACAGAACACAAAATTGGTTTGGTTTTACCTCAAACCAGGACAATCTGTCAATCACACAATCACTCGTGGTATTTATTTACCTGCACATAACAAATCAGCCTACACGTGGATATTTTGTAAGCCCTGGACAGTTCAATACCAGAAGAACGCTCCAGGAATAATAAGTATCCGAATTAGTAGTGGCTTTAGAAAAGAGAGAAGATGAAAAGGGGAAAAAGTTGTTTCAAATGGCCAACGATGATAAACAAGAAAAATCGTCAGTCACAAATTAAGACTGAATTGCCAAGACTTAAGAGTGAGACTTATGCTTGGGGAACGTCTTACTGTAGGAAACGCTAGAAACTCGAGTTTCTGGTCATTTAAACCAGAACTGAACAGAACTCCCAGACAGCATAAAACCGGTCGTACAAGGGCTTCGAGGGAAGCGATCCAAAACGCGCTTCCCTCTCCTCCCTTCCGTCAAACCCCACCAGCGCGGAGCAGACGCGGCGCACACGGGGTGACCTCTGCGCCGCCGCCTTTCCGAAACAGCCGCGCTCCTAGCGCGCCCCGGGCAGTGCCCGCCCCGCGCCTCCGGCGGTACCGAACCCCCGGCCGGGCCGCGGAAGGAAAAACCCGCCGCCGCCGCCGCCTCCCGCCCGGGCGCGGGCCAATGGGCGGCGGGCGGAGCCAGGCGGCAGCGGCGGAGCAGGCCCCGGCGGGGCCGCGTGTGACGCAGTTCGGTAACACACCCGCCCGCCCGCCCCCGGCGCGGTCCGCCGCGCCGACACCGGCCCTCCTCGCCCTACCGGGGGGAAACGGCAGCGCGGCCCGGGTTACCTCCGGGCGCTCCCCGCTGCGGGCGGCCGCTCCTCCCGGGGGCGCGGCGAGGGAAAACGCGGGGTCACAGCGGCGGATCAGGCGCCTAACGAGACCGGACACGCCAGGGTGTGGCTCCGGGGAGCACAGGGGAAGAGAGCACTGACCCGGCGGGGGGCGGCAGCGGTGCCGGGCGGCCAAAAAGTAATTAAAAAATAAAAATCCAACACCGCCAAACAAACAAAAAAACCCACCCGGAGCAACTACAGCGCAGGAGTCGGCAGTTATTGAAAGTTTGTGTTAACTCCGAACACCGCATCCCGCGGGAAGACAACAACAGCAAGAGCCCGGTCGGGGCAGTGCAATAAATAAATAAAAAGCAGCGAAAGAGGGGACCGAGCGCCTTCGCTCCGTTCTCGGGGGTGAGAAATGGGGGGAAAAAGGTCAAAAAAAAAAATTAGGACGGTCGATCCCAGATTTCCACGGGACGGACGGATTATACAACGCTACCAGCGATAGAAGCGGGCACGGAGGGCGAGCGCGGGGGGGCAGCGGTGCAGGCACCCACAGCCAGCGCACCGGGCACCGGGGATGAGCCCGGGCAGGGGCGGAGGAACAGCCGAAAACCAGGGCCTTGCCGCCCAGCCATCCGCGCTCACTCCTCACTCCCCTGTCCCTCCAAGTCTCTCCACCACGGCAACAACTATATTTTTTCAATCCCTGTAGAGAAATTAAGCCCCCACAAAAAAAAAAAAAAAAAAAAAAAAGAGAGAAACACCAGTAAAAGCTCTCCCTTCCTACCTGGGCAGGGTTCAGCTCAGTTCAGTGCGTGCCGAGGAGGAGGGGGCAGAGGAGCAACTATCTAAAACAAAAGTGGCGCCAAAACCCCCCAGTAAGAAGCGTTCTTCTTCCTCCTCCTCCTCCTCCCCCCCTCCTCCCCCGGCAGGGCCGGCGAGAGCCCAGCGGGGTTCCTGCAACACGCGGCTCCCGGCATCGGGCGTCCCCTGCACAAGTTGGCAAGAGCCTTTTCTTTACCAAATTAAAAAAAAAAAAAAAAGGAAGAAAATAAAGCAAGCCGAACGGAAACTGCCACAACTCTTCCTCTTAGCGGGCAGCCGCCGAGGAGCTCACCAAAAGTCACTCGGAGGGGAAAATTAGCCCCACAAAGGCCTTCCCCGAGCTGGTGGGGGTCCCCAGCTCCTTCAGAGGAGGCAGCGAACTGGGGGGGGGGGGGGAGGCTTAGGTCAGTGCCCGCGTCCTCACTTGGGCCGAGGGAACTTGCTTTCACCAGCCACCGGCCCAGCCACTCGGGAAGAGGGGGCCGGAGTTGCTCCAGCCCGGCCGAGCCGGGGCAGCCAGACGGCGGAGAAGGATCCCCTGACCCTCGGCACTTCCCTCGGCGGGGAAGCCGCCGGGAGCGGGCCGGCAGAAGAGCTAGGCTGCGGGAAGGAGGGGAAGCGCTACTTGGGGCGGGAGTGCCCTCTCCCCAACCTCCCCCGACACTCCACCCCGGGGCACCGCCAGCCGCCCCACCATTTTCTCCTGCGCGGCCCAGCGCTTCTCCCCCACCCCCCCCCCCCTTCCCTCCGAGCGCGGCCCACTCAGTCCGCAGCCGCCCCGACCCCCCTTTCCCTCCCTCCCCACCCCCGAGCGGCCCGGCCCGGCTTGCCCACACACACACACACAATGCCCGAGTCCTCCATCTTGCCAGCAGCCCCTGCTCGGCTCGGGAGAAGGGGGGAGGAGGAGAAGGTGGTTCTCCATTTTAGCTCGCCGAGCGCTGGGCCCGGCCTGCCCGCGGCCGGTTCTTGGGAGGAGAAATGGGGCTCCGGGCGGGCAGCGGGGGCCGCTTTCGGCGCCCTCTCGCTCTCTCACTCGCGCTCCCGCTCGCCTCCCCCCTCCCCGCCGAGGCGCGCTGGGAAGGGGGGGTGGGGAAGCGGGGGGCTGGAGTGTTTTCGCGGCTCGGCCCCGCCGTCCTCCATCTTGGCTGCGCGGAGTCCCTGTGGCCAGCCGGCCTAGCGCCCCGCGCCGTCCTCGCAGGCCCGGGGACCGCTGGCCCCGTCCCGGCCTCTCTCCGCAGCCCCGCACCGCGATCCCGAGTCCCCCCTCCAAACTTCCAGAAGCTTCGCCGCCATTTTCTAACTTACCTTGCCCAGTGTCGGCGTAGGCAGCGAGGAGGCCCAGGCTCGTAGCTCCGCTCCTATATCCCCGGCCCGGCTGCCGGTTGCGCGCACGGCCCGGCCTGGCCCGGCGACTTGTCGGCGGAGCGGGGGGGGGGGGGGTGGGTTCGGGGAGGGCGCGGGGCGCGGGCAGGTTATTTAATTTGGCGGCGGCGCTGGGGATTGTTTGGGGTGTTCGCTGCTCGGCGGCTGGCGAGCGAATGGAGGGCGCAGGCGCCACCTGGCGGCCAGCGGGCCTGCCCGGCTCTCCTGGGCGTGGGGCGACACCTGCCGGCCGCCCGCGGCAGGGTCGCACCGAGACGGGTAAACAAGGTGCGGCGCATGCGCATACTGCCATCTTCCCCCCCCTTCCTTCCCCGGGCGGGAGCGCCTGAGGGGGGGAGCGGGGCCGGCCCGGGCGGTGCGGGGCCGGCCCCCTCCGTGCGCGGCCGGAGGAGGAGGGGGTCCAGCTGCTGGCTTCATTCTCGGGGCAGGATCGGGTAACCGAAGCGAGAGGGACGGCCTAAAAAGGAGAGAGCGAGCTTGGGCACGGCCCCGCCGCGGCCTGAGGGGGGCCCGGGGGAGCGGGGCCTGGTGTCTCTTCCCTTTGCCGCGCAGAAGGGATTAGAAAATAATTGTTCGGCGGAGGCGAAGTTCAGTCTGTCTGGAAAGAATCCGTCAGCCGCTTGCAGTTGCTCCTGGCTAACCAGTGCTGCCGGCGAGGAGGCCGGCGCGGCGAGCCGTGGGGCTCCCGGGCCAGCGTCCCCGGCAGCGCCAGGCCCCGCTGCTGTTCCAGAGCCGGCCGCAGCTGATCTGCCGGCCCTCATCCGACTTGCGTTCGGGAAGCAAAGTGCTGTGCAAGGGAGGCTATGGTTTTGCAGATAAATTTACGGCTGCTGGGTGCAGGGTGCCTTATCTTGAGAACGGCAAGCTTGCGTGGCCATACAAACACAGCGTTTGCTGGCGCTGGTGGTATTGATTGTGGTTAGGAGTATTCTTCTGAAACGTTTTCTGCCCATCGCTGAGTGCGTTCCCAGTTTAAATTGGCATTTGCTCCTTGGCTCCTAGTGCGATTCCTTTTTTTTCTCCCTGCATGAGGATTCGTATGAACTGAAATGGTCACGTATAAGCAGTATAGAACAAAGTAACCAGATATAAAATTTATCATGCTTATTTTTCGAAACACACAATTCAGTAGTTCCTTCTACATTTTTTTTTTCTGTGTATCGTGTAATGCTAAGCATATTACTCATGCTGAATAGTTGCATGTAAGCATGTAGTTAGATCAGTCAGCACAAGAATAGTTTTGTCCTGGTAATTAGTTTAATCATCCTCTTGTGTTTATCTACTTGTAATTTTGGGGAGAGCGTTAGCATAACTAAGCAGGCACTAAGCTCAGATACTCTGCTCACCTGCTTAACAAAGGCAGGACACTTAAGAGAAGAGTATCCATCAATTCCAGTCTTTCCAAGCAAATTTCACTTATAATGGAAACTGTGATCAGATAAGGAATGTTTAAAATAAAAACTGGTGTAATATGAGTTGATGTCACCTAGCAATTCCAGCTGTCAGTTGTACATAAGACAGACCTAGAAAAATAAATTATATTCTATAGCTTGAATTCACCTTTCAGAATGTTTTCTCATCTCCTGTCACAGTTGGGGGAAAAAATAAGAAAATTAGAATAAAGATTCCTTCCTAAAATAGTATCCTGAATGCCTAGTCTGGCAACTATGTTCCAGGTTTCAGTTTTAGGTACAGATGCTGATTTTTAATGTGAATCTGTTAATGTCTGTCTGAAAATTGTAGAATAATCATGAATAAAAGATAACCTGTTAAAAAACAAAGCAAACAAAAAAAAAAACCCCAACATACCAAACCTCAAGTAAGTTTTAAACTTGCCCATGATCTATATGGTTGTTAAATACACACAGAAATACATGGAAAGGAGCTGGATCCATTTGTGCCTTCCCCTTATAAAGTCAACTTCTGACAGCTGCCAGATAGACAACTTTTCCACGAAAATAAACTACACACTTCCAAAACTAACATTTTGCCTGCACACGGAATTCCAGTAATGTATCCTCTGCTTGAGATACAATAGGGCTACTCATATTACAACTCAAATCCAGAACTTTGCAAGATTATAGCAGTCCTCTGTGAGAGCTGGCAGAAGCACGACACCGAAGCAGCTTCAGAGTCAGCTGTGCATAAAATCCACACATTAGTGTGTGCGTCAGGTATTTGGTCTATTCCCAAAATGCTGTAGTTTGCACTTGGGCTCAGAGATGACATGTTTTAGGTAAATGCGTTTAACAGAAGAAAAAACGTGACATCATTTTTAGGGTGTGTTTTTGAAGGGATGAATGTGCAAGTGCTGACAATACCATGGCAGAGCGTTCAAAGTTCTTCAAGTTTCCGAAGCTGACTCAGACCTTGGAAGCCCAGATTCACAGCACTTTGGGGTGTCCTGACTCACGTGACAGGGTGTGCTTTCTTAAACGTGTGACAGCAAAACATGGACATGCTCTGGAGACCAGAGTCCAGGTGCAGCGGCACTTTAGGAACCATTGGTCTCAGAGCCCGCCTAAGAGGATTTTGCACTCTCCAGTTCATTTCCTCTCCACCAGTTGTTCATTCAGCTGTTTGCCTGGCTGCTGCCAAAGCAAAACTGTTGCCTCATCAGAGAAGGAGGGAGGGACATTTATTTTCTAAGGGACTGGTTTAATTTCTTTTTTTCCCCAAACCAGATCATTTCTCTATTCTATTCAGAGACCAACTACATAAGTGATTCAGTCAGCACAACTGAAGGTGCGATGCAGTCCTACAGAGGCCGGGAATATTTCTGCTCTGCTCCAGTGGCCAGAAGACGGGAGTTTCTTAAGCCAGCTGTGCCCTGGGAGGATCCCTAACACAGCACCATGCCCACATCATGCAAATAACTGCCATAAACCAGTTTAGATAGTGCCCAGCTAAGGAGCAAACACAACAATCTCTCAAATGGGGGATAGGAATATAGGGGCCAGAAAAGTGGAACAAGTTTCCTAACCGTTGTATTTATTGTCTTTACGGGAGACAAAACTGGCTCTCTGAAGAGCCTAACTTCTGCATTTTCCATGGTTCTGGGACTGAGCCTCCCAGTTGGTACAAGAGGGAAGGTGAGGTGAAAAGCAGTTCCTCTGCTAGCTCACCACTTTTTGTAAGCTAACAATTCCAGATGGGGCTTCTACCATCTGTTCAGACTTTGTGAAGAAATAAAAGAACATCCTAAAATTTCTGTGTAGTTTCAGCACTCTGGTGTCCTTTCCAATACAATGAAAAACTGTAAAAGAAAAAAAAATAGAGATATTTTAAATTCCAACTTTTCTAGAATGGATTTGAATCTAATAGAAAAGAAGTTCTGAGGGAAACTGTAGGAGGAAGTATTCTCCAGGTCTCTGTCCCCTTTCTCATAACAGTTACACTTTAAGAGCTTCAAAGTCCACCATTTCTGATGTTGAACCCAATTCAGAGATGATTTAACAAAGATTTTGCAACAGGGACTTTTACTATGCTTGATCCAAAGAGAGCTCTTGATCAGTCACCCAGTTAAGAAACTGAGCAAGCACGGCGTAGGTACCAATTCCACGTCTGAATTAATGGCCAAAGGTTCACCACTAGAGAAGATCAGAATAGACTCAAGCTGCCAGATGGCTGATTCATTCTTCCAGGCAGGAGATTCATGCTCATGCTGCTTCCTTTTCTATGAGGGCAGTGGAATAGGACCCCCTTCTGCAATTCCATTTCCTCTTTTCTATTAAAAAAAAAAAAAAAGCGACAATCCTTTACCATTCCTTTTATTTTTTAAAAAAAGGATTTGCTTACAAAAATTAGAAAACAAACCAGAATTTCTATGCTTGATTCATTCCACGGTGAGGTGGTAACCTCGATGGCCCACATTAAATAAGCCACAGTCATATTTTTATCTGTTTAGTTGGGTACAGAGGGGAAAAGCAGTTTTCCCAATCAGATTTTGTTTCCCAGATTTTTAGAACTGGCTTAGTCACTCTAGGGAAATCTGCTCTAAATCCTTTTGGAGATGAGCTATTACATAAGAAACAAAAATAAAGACCAAAAAATGGGTTACTTTCCCATAATTTGCAGGAGAGATACTGCAGTAGCTCCTTAGGCCTTTCCTGTGAATAATTTCTTCCTTTTGCGATTTGCGTAAGTCTCCCTCGGACACCCATTTCTCGCCCGGTCTTCCCAGAACACCTAACTCAAATCTCAGTTTTGTTTGATTCAGTGAGTTTCTGCCTACCGTGCTCTGAGAGCTGGAAAGGAGCACAGAGGCACAGTTTGTCCCGTGGCACTAAAAAGGAAGGAAGTTTTAACTCCCCTTCATTATCAGCTCTAGAAACGAATAGAACCCCAGGAAGTCGCAAGTGCCTTCCTGCTAATTGCATTATCAGCAGCTTTGTTCAGTCATTTGTGCCACTTGTTACCCAAAGCCCCGCGCTCATTCCCCTCTTTGAGGCGGGGTGCTCTTGCTGTGTCTCCTTCTTTGAGGTGAAAAATCCTTTAGCCGTGTTTTGAAGTTTTCATTACCGAACTGCGTAAAGGGCCACAACCAGTTATTGGTAGGAAATAATGAAAAGCCCTTCTGCTCGCTTTGCTCAAGAGGAGTCGCTTTCAACTTGAGGCATCACTTCAACTTATTACACACAGAAAAGAGTAAATGGTGCCATTCAGGCCACCTCTCTTGGATGCGGGACATGATCTGCTCCACTTTCCAGATGGAGGAAGGTTTTGGGAGCCACGACCGAGACGCACTTGTGTCTGTAGCTAAGTCCAGGCAGGGGGATCACAAACCAAGCACCATTTTGTGAGTCAGGCACCGTGACAGCATGACTGCGTCAGTGACAAAATCTGTGGGAGAAGCACAGGAACCAGAGAAACATGTTTCAAATTGGGCAAGCTGGATAGCGGAAGGGGCACGGTCAAAGGAAGGGAACAACAGACCGTATGACAGAAAAAGGGCTGGGGAGAGAAGCAGACAAGAACTGAAATAAGGTCAAATGGGCCAAACAGCAGCAACGAGCACTGAGCAGGGGAAGCAGCTTTAGCTAAGTGACAGCTAAAAAACAGGGAAACTCCATGATACTCTTGATGTGCAACTCACCCGGCAGGAACATAAAGCAGTTCTCAGCTGGTGGAATTTCCTAGGGCCTCCAGTGCCCTGCAGACTCTGACATGGAGCCAGGGGGCTGCCTGAAAAGGGGCGGAAGGAGGCTGGCGTGTGGTTAGGGTGGAACTGGGCCAGAGATGTCGTCATTCAGCTCAACTTCTGCCCAAGATGGTAGAGCAAAGCAATTATGAAGTCAAATACATTTGTGTTTAAGCTTTGAAGAAAACCCTCCATCAATCCTCTGTCTCATCTGTATTTGCAGGCAAACACCAGGTTTGGGTGACACCAGTGGATTGGCTTATCTTGGCCTTTTCCCCACAAACTACTGAGGCCAGAACTTCGAGGGTTCAAGTGGGAGTGTATGCAATGGGAGGTTGTTACTTCCACCCCATGAGGTCAAGGAACAGGTTGACTGTAATAAGCTTGCCTGGTTTTCTGGGGCTGATACACCACGTTCCCAAGATCCTACATATATCCCTAATATGATTTCCTTTGGTTTAGATTTCATCATCAACCAGCTTCAAGGGTTCTTTCAGACAGTGCTGCTCAGAAGTCCCCTCTCTTTAGTTGGGCTCAAGGCCATTCTTGCTGCCTTGACTCTGTCAGAGTGGGAGGCGGAAGCAGAGCGAAGTGTGATCTTGTCATTAGCTGTGATTTAGATTTTTTTTAAGTGGCACAATGCATAACAAGTAGCAAGGAGTACAACAGTTTATGACATCTTGGTGGCTTGCACAGATGTTCAAAACCGTTAAGATAAAAAA
>JAOQGH010000062.1:10703064-10779327 GCA_025769975.1 Gallinago jamesoni | reverse complement strand
AACAAGTAGCAAGGAGTACAACAGTTTATGACATCTTGGTGGCTTGCACAGATGTTCAAAACCGTTAAGATAAAAAAGGGATTTGTCAAGCCGCGCGATGAGTTCTGCAGCCCGTACGTTGGAGCCAGCACATCCAGAGTCTCTCGCATGGCTTAGGTCAGGGTTAGGTAATGAACCATCTGCTGGAGCAAGTCAGCAGAACACATTAATGAAACAAGCTATTTCAGGCAAGATATACCGGCTCAGAGGCAAACACCCTCCTTGGATTTCCCTTGAAGGGTACAGAAAATGGGAGCTAGAGACAAGCCTGTTGGAATTGCCTGTCCGTATCTGTCCTGAAAAATCCCCATATGCTTGAGTTATCTGAAATGCTAAACTCTTCACTAAAGCAAAAAAGACAAAATAAAACCTTTCTGTGCTAAATATTTTATGAATTTTTATTCATCATGTATTCCCAAGAACCAAATTCAAATTTATAACAAAAATTAGCAAAATTAACATATTTTAATTTTATAATTAACAAATGTTAATTTATACAAACAATAGATTTTATTTCCTCTCCAATTAAATATATTTGTTGTCCTTAATAACATTTAGGTCAAATTAATAACAGTTGAGTCACAAACAAAAAACCAACAGAAAGCAGCCTTCTGTTATGATTTTTTTTTGCACGTGCAAATCAAATGTGCTGATCAAGGAGCAACTAGGTTAAATACTCGTAACATTACACCAATGTATAGTCACAGCAGTTATAAAAATAGAAAAAGTATACATTAAATGTCTGTGGTATTGGATTTAAAACTTTTATCACATGAAAAACTATATTCTGTATAGTCTAAATCTATTAGTGTATAGGACCGAAAGATAAAAATATATACACAGAACATATTAGCAGCTCCACAAAATAAAGAAGTCACATAATTCAGTAGAGTGATCATAAACCAGCTGTGCTTAAATGCAACCCTATGATACAAACACTATGATTAGAAAATTGAGGATCAATCCAGTAAGAAATAGGTTATTAAGAATTTTAAGGTGAATCTCACTAGAAGAGATATTAGCTTTTTTACTTAAATGCTGCAAACTGACAGGAACAAAAATGAAAGATTTCTAACATTACTGGTGAATTAAAAAAAAAAAAAGCATTTTCATGGAGATAGTTTAATTATCTCTTATGAAAAACCAGAAAGAGAAGCACTGCAAAGTATTAGCACATAAATGAGTAAGGATAATGCTAAATGTTGAAAAAAACCCACAAAAAAAATAATCAAACAATGAAAACCATTTTGCATAGGGGGGCAATTTTAAAATGAGATCACTCCTTTTATGAAGAGGATAAGGTATGTAAAGTCTCCTTCATTTCTGTTAAGTTCTCTTTTAAGGAACAAAATTAATGTATATTCTATACACAGAGGTATTTTTGTGAAAAATGGAAGGCTAAAACCAGTTTACTGAAGTCAATTTATAAAACTAAAGCAAAAAAAGAATAAATGGGGAGACAGGAATTATATGTCAAAACAGACAAACATAAAATAGCAGTAGCAAACATAAGGTGAAATATGTCAGCAGCAGTTTTACGTGTGTTCTCTGAATTATGTCACAACCAAAATTACAGAAATAAGTTAACATTTTCAATCTTACATAACATTTTTGAGAAGCTAAAATCTCAGATATACTATACATGTATATGATAATTTTTTTAGTTCACTTATTTGCAAATTTTATATTGGGTCAGACTCTTTATACAACTGTATTTGCATAAACTTCAGTCATAGAGAGTCCTACCAAAGTGAAGCAAAGGAATGATCTATAAATAGAGCTTTGCATTACTTAGGTAATCAGGTCTATGAATTGCAGTTACAGAATATATATATTTGCCTTTCAATATTGGTTTTTACATATAAAAAATTCACTTCAGGAAAATAATTTTTAAGATGTTAAAATGTATGTAGTTTGACAGCAGAAAAATCTAAATATTGCCACATGATTACATCTTGGAATTAACTGCATTTTTTACATTACATGTATTTAAAGCAATAAAGTAGGGAACGTTTGCATTTACAGTGCTGTGTATTTCACTAATACATGAAAACTTCCTGTCTTTTCATAATATTTGTACGACACAGAGGGCATTCGTGAAGTGCTTCAGCGCATCCCTTACAGGCAACGAGGTGACCACAGGGAATGAGGACGACTGATATGTCTTTAGCCATACAGATTTTACAAAGTTTTTCTTCCTGCAAACGTCTTAACTTCTCTTCAGTACTGAGATCTAAGGAAAATAAACACATATAAAGAAGTCAATACATAGTACCACTGAATTAATCTTTTTTTTTTTTTCCTTTACACACAAGGACAAGGTTTTCTTCGTATGATTTAAAGGATACACCTTTAAAATGAAAAAAAAAATAAAATATTACAAGAGACAGAAACCAAGCTGCAGTAAGGAACCCTTTTTTCTTACCCATCTCTGTCCTCATCTCATTATATCTCCCAGGCCAATACAAGAAGGGAATTCAGCTATCTGCATTTGCAAGACCTTGAAATATCTATAGAATTTAGGGTATGCATATTTCAATCAGGACCCATTCTTTTCACAGGCAACTTTTCCAAAACTTGTACAGAAGGTGAAAGAAAAGCTTGTTGATACCGGTTAAGTAATTTGGATTTTATTTTTTTTCTCTACTAAAAGAGTTTCCCCAATGAAAAGAATGAGGATGTGATTTCCTTCCCTGCCCCCATTTTTAAAATGCCCATACTTCAAAAGCTTAAAAATTTGTAATACAGAAAGAACCATTTTTGCATTGTACATGAGTTCTTTATCATTCCAGTATGCCTCATTTGAAAATGTAAACTTCAAAAGCCATCCCCTAGCACCTACAGAAAGCTCTGCACAGCCAACCACAAAATTAATGTCCATCTTCATCGCAAATTCTTTTTTCCCCCCTCAGGATGTCCATTAAAATTCTTATTAAAAAGAGAGGGCTGGTAAGATCTCTGCCTATGAGGCCAACCAGACGGTCTTTTCCCTCTCTATGAATTCACCCATACGCTTGTCTGTAACTACAAGTCTCCCGAGTTAGAGGAATGTATCACAATGGCTTTCTGAGCATAACTGGCACATCCCAGTGTAGCTGGAACACAAATAATTGAAAAGAAACATCATCTAGAAGTATACTTTTTCTTATTGGGCAAGAGGCCCCACATCTATAGTTCTTGCTTTTATTTTTATATGTCCTTGTCACAATTTTGGCTGTTTAGTTAGCATGTATAACCTTTCCCAGAAGCATGCTAAACTATTATTTCAATATTATACACTTTTGAGGTATTAATACTACTTATGTTATAGATGATATTCAGAAATATTGCTACACTCAAATATTTTAAAACCCTCGTTCAGCTTTTTATTTCATGTCCAAAACTAAATCTCTTGAATTTGAAGTTACAATACTGTAATTTGTATTTTAAGTAAGACTTGGATCAGAGGGTAGAATAAACAGACAACAATAAGATATGTTTCACAGACTAAAGAGCTGATATGAAAATACACACAGAGGTTTCGTAATTGAATTAGCTCATCTTGCTCAACTGGGATTTCATTTGGTTCTTCTTCCCTTGTATTTTCTTTCTGAGCACTTAAGTCTGCTACCAGATCCTCAACAGATGTGTGACTTTCTCCAGACATCTGCAATCTCTTTTCCATGGTGTTCCTAATCTCAGACAAACTGAAACCCATGTCTATGGCACTTTGTACCAAAGGATTCTGTAAGAGATCATCTAAAACAAGAAATTAAAAAACAAAACAACAAACAACGATTTAACAAGGATGAATCTGATTCTCGGACAGTATTCACTATAGTACTCTAAGACACTTTTTCAAATATTTAGCCAAAGAAACTGCATTTCCAATTTGAGAATTTTGCTAGTTGTAAAAAACTGCTTTATCAAAACACCCAAGACTGCAGATTTGAGAATTCTTCCATCCCAGCTTTCCCAGTCTTCCTTCATCTATTTATAATAAACAAATCCTCCTAGATTTGCTATTCTAATCAACTACTTCACCTTCCTAAATTGTAACTCCAACTTCTTAAAATGTAATTTCCACTCTCAAAAACAAGCAGCGTGTGAGAGAGTTCTAAAATAGGTTCTGTGTAACCATTCTTATTAGCAACAGCTATCACTTCATTCCCTGTGAGGAAGCTGCTTGACTGTCCTCCTACTACCCCTTTAACTGCCGTGTCTTTTTAGTGCTTGGTATTTGTGATAAACATTGCAGGAATGTGTAATACTGGAACACATAACAAGCTATTTAAGCTTTTTCAGCTTCCTAGTCCTTGCCATTTAACTGACTCTTCCTGCCTCATGAAAAGCAACAGTGATTACTTCATTTCAGTATTCTTTAACATCAATCTCACAGCACTCCTAATTCAATACTTGATGCATATTGCATCCTATACTTACTTCTTTCATGGTTTACAATCTTTATTTTACAATATTTATCCAACCATGCTGAGATTTCCCCTAAGAGAAGTAACATTCATTCTGCAGTTCTTTAGAAGCAATGAAGAGTATCATCCAACAATTTGCCTGTCATACTTTATTGAAAAATGTAATAGGGTTATTTTTAAAATTAACCATTTTCTTTACTACACATGCAAATATGAATATTGCAAAATAGGAAGGGGTTGATTAGTTTGGGGTTTGTTTTCTGAACAGATACCTTTAGGAAGTATTGTCCCTTCAGCAGCTTCTGTCTAAAAGTGAAATATAAAAAGACAAAATTACAATTCTGGAGAAGGTAGAAAGAAATCTATGCAGTTACAAGGCAGAAAATAGCTATTTGATCTCAGTTATTTTATTGACTAAAACTATTAAATTTGCTCTGAACAGCTACAAAGGGATCAATGTTTCGTTCTGGCTTTCATATTTTTTAAATTTTCATTTAAACCCATCTTTGCTATAATCACATGTACACAATTCTTAGCTTACTCAGGAATTCTAAAATAGTATTTTTAAGTTTAACAATGCTCTACCAACAAGAAAAGAAAAAGGAACAAAGAAATTATTCATTGCAAACCTTAGGTTCCCAGGCTACAAGAAAACAATAGCACTTGTTCAGTGCCAAATATCCAACATATACAAGGTATCCTACCTGTGATCCATAACCCAACTAAGGAGAACTGTGAGATCTACGAACCCTGAATAACCAAACCAAAATATAGTTCCATGTCTTTCATTTTCTGCCAATGAAAGAAGCAGCAGGAGAACTAAATGATATGCAGATAATTAGAACAGTAACTTCATATAAAAATTATGTTAAGATTGTTTCTATTTAAAAAAAATATTTGATTAATAAGCAAGACACTTACTGTTGAATCCCTACATCCATCTCTTAAGTGAACGTTATTTATGAATTCTACCCCCTTTTCCTTTCTCACAAATCTGCACCTATAAATGAGAATATTTAATTATAATAAAACTGCATAAGCGGCAAACAAAAGTTGACTACATAACCTTGGAAAGTTTTGATCCATTTCTTACATCGTACAGAACGCTTGCTTTTGAAATCTCTACTTAGTCAAAATCAGTAACTTCATTTAAACATTTCTAAAAATACCTTAATCACTTCAGCAGTACTTAACTTTTTCGCATTTTTGATGAACCACAAAGCTAAATAGTTGTTGGCCTTGAGAGCTGATGACACAGGTTTATAAAAATAAAGATTCCAATGAAAAACAAACGTTAAAACGTTGGTTCTTTTAGTGTTTTGCAATCAAAGCAAACCAGCCACTGTTCAGACAGGTGCCTTACATGCTTTCTTTCCCTGCTTTTCAACAAGCCCTAGCCACAGAGCAGAGCTTTTCCCTAACAGAATACTTAGGGAATGCTGTAACTCCTCAACAATGGTTCTCTAGCTTCAGCAGTTACTTCACCTTCATGGTGTCCTGTTCATGGCCATAGAGAGCATGCTATGACACTGCCACTGAAGCTCATGTGCAAGCAAAAACCCCATATATGAGAGTTAATGATCTGAGAGGAAGTAATCGAATCTGACATAACTTAAGCAACCTAAAACCAAACCCAGGTAAGGAGGAGTGAAATGCAGCAAGACAATGCATATTGAAACATTCACTGCACCAAGCCAAAGACTTGGGATGGCATCTCTTTCAAATGGCAGCAACTAATAATTAAAAACTACCTGGATCGCTATTGAAAAAAAGGATCAGCCAATGCATAAATACTTCCAACTTCCAGAGAGCCTTTCACCACAGAAGACAAATTTAGCAGCTAACATATAAAAGACATTGATTTTATCAATGTTATACAAGTAACTGTCTTTGTACTTCGACAGCTTTTATCCACCTGTAAGAAACAATGAGTCATATACTATACCTCCTTCCCTCAAAACAGATTTTTAGACAAAATTAGCACTCTTTCTAAAAACTACTTCTGGGGCTGGAATCTTCAATCCTTTAAAGTTATGCAGAAGTATGTTTTGAATTCAATAGCACTAGGGACTTCCTCAGGTTTGTTTGCACCACGACAGAAGTTTTGTCATTTTGTATCCTGACATAAGTTACAAACTTTGGCATGTATGAAGCTATTAAAGTAACATTAGGAATGTAGCACTTGGATAAATGATGGAGAAAAAAAGGATCAGATAGTATTCACAAAGCTTCACAATTTTGCTGAGACATCTGTTAATTTCAGACACAGAAATCATCTCTTCCCTTTAAGAATTCCTACAAACAAGCTGACATACAAACGACACTGACTTAAAGTTATTCAGAAGGTACAATTTCAGGACAACCTTTCAGACTGATTACCTCTAATGAGGTAGTTGTGCCCTCAACCTCTTGGGATTTAATTGTCTTTCCCACCCATTTTAGAGAACTCCCTCCTACCTCTCAAAGACTTAGGTTAATGTCATCTTTTGAGACCTCCAACATAACATTAAAGCATACCTCAATGATTATACATATAATAGGACAACTACAGATGGAAAAAAAAAAAAAGACCCCATGCAAAAAGTTACTTAAAATCTTTTCTAATTTCTGAAAAAGAAAAACAAACCCTGGAAGACAACTGATACTCCTTTGGTGCCTACATGACAAAAAAGAAGAAGAAAGAAATGGAGGAGGGCACCTAAAAAATATTCTTGTATTTTTTTCTTTTCACTGATCTAAACAATGTTAAACCATAGCCAACATTCTGAAACTTTTATTAGTATGGTCTGTCAGTTTATTAAAAGATAATAAACTGTAAATAAGAATCAGACATCCAAAAAGAAACCAGTAAAAAATATTTACCCAGGAAACCATTTGGCATGTTGATCCCAAGGGTCTTCATTTTCCTTCCATTCTTGCAATCCACCACCACAGTGGAAACACACAACATGATCACCATTACCTGAAGAAACACATGACAAGAAAGTTACATACTTCTAGTAGGCATAATACTAAGTTTTCAACTAAAATGTTACATTATTAAGAAAAAGTATTTATTTTATTGATTAGCAATTTTAACGAAAAAGAATTCCATTTTCAAGGAGGACATAATACATATGATTTGAAACAAATGTTTATGAGAGCCTTGAGTTTAAAAAATAAGTCACGTGAAATATTCCTGAATTTTATTTTAACAAGTAATTATACAGATAAAAAGTGAAAGCTAAAAATAATCTATTATCAAATAGCTCAACGCACTGGTAAACAAGTTGTGAAGCAGTCTACCACAAAGAATTAAGGATGTTTACACGCCTTTTCAGTTTTCCATTTCACCATTAAGATTCACAGGCTCTGAACAGCAGTAGCATAACCGGCTGAGGAGACATTAGGAGAAATTACATTCTGTCTTAGCACTATGCCTACTTTAATCAAAGACTGTGCCAGAAGCTACTCAGATATTGCGTTTACTGAAGTGAGAGGAGGTATGGATAGATTTTTCTTACAGAGCCAAATCATTCTCAGGCCACAGGAAACAGAGTATTCATAGAAGTCACTTGAACAGCCATCGGGACTGATAAACTGGTACCTATTTATCTCAGCTCCACAACACAGATCTCACTTGGCCGAAGAAGCTGGGTACTTTTAGGAATCCAAGAAGAAATCAATAAAAACAGTTCTACTGGGTACAAATATTGCCCATATAACACTCATCCAAGAATATATCAAAGCCACAAGTAAAACAAGTGGAATCAGATTAAAAAGTCCTTCTGAGAGCTACTAAGAGAGAAACCAATTAAGATGAGAGCAAGAAATTAGCCCGGATAATCCCCTTTTCTTTGTGACCTAATAATAGCAACACTTTGTATACAGCATCTCTCAGCGAAGAATTTCAAAGAGCTTTAACACCAGTGTGCAATTCAATCTAATTGGAAAACCAGTGCACAATGCCATTGGGAGTCTTATCTAAGTCAAATATTACATGGCTATGAGTAAAAGCTCTTCCACTGGAGTCACTGTGTTCATAAAGCTTTTACATTAGGTAGTACCAGTATTTGTTAGTTTTGGGTGTCCAAATGCTATGATAACATGTGTTAACTAAATAAAATGGTACACAACCTGGATTGTCTTGTTCACAGGCTTCATTTTTCAAAAAAATATTAACTTCAATAATTGTCACTGTGAAAAATGTACTATGAGGGTTTTAGCAGGCAAAGAAAACACACTTTTTTCCTGCTAAATAAGAATTTATGACCAAGTTTATACTTTGCCATTAAAAATACCTGATATAATGTATATAATTTTACACAAGAACTATGAAAAGTAGTTTACAGACTTAAGAAATTCTGTCAAAACGTTCCATATTAGAACAAAAACAATGCTTGTTTTTTCATAACAAAACACATAACATTTCTTTGCAAAAGATATAAACCATTTTAAGGTCTGGCTTACCTACGCTATAGAACCCAGCTTCAGCAAGCTGCTCCTTGTCAACAGGATATATCCAAGTTAAAAATGTTTGTAAACGTCTTCCATATTCTGCCATAGATGGATTCCTTGGATGCTGTGCATCGTTCAGACCACTTCTCCCAAATTCAGTAGGAACAGATTCACTTGGAACATTTCCAACATCCCGGCCCAGGACAAATAAGCATTTGGGAAAATGTCTCTTGTGTTCTGACCAAGCTCTGTCACTGGGTTCCCACTGTTTCAATTTTCCACCACAACAAAAACATGCCACTTGATCACCGACACCTGTATAATAGAATCCAGCATTAGCTAATTCCTTTGGTGCCAAATGGCCATTGAGGGGCCAGTTGTGAAAAGACTTTAATCTTGCCTCTTCACTGCACATAGCAGGGATTTTAGGATACAAATTATCTGACATATCCACAACCTGCCCAGTTCTCAAAAGATAATCTGCCTCCAGATCAGATGTGTCATCCAGGGCACACGGGAGGGCTGAACTGCTGCAACCATTTTCCGTTCTTTGCTGGTAGTTCTGGGCGAGAGGATGTCTGTTATTTTCCATAAAAGTAGATTCAGTAATAAATTTGCAATTTGAGGAAAGGTTTTTGTGTCTCTCAACTGCAGAATCCCCAAGAGCCCATCCTTCAATAGTTACATGGCAACTGAAGCACTTCACTTTGTCACTTTCTCCAGTATAAACAAAGCCAGCTCGTGCTAGTGCTGATGCTGAAACTGGACAGTCAAGTGGAAATCCAACAAAAGTTCCTAATCGGTAGTGTTCCTGTGCCCATTCCTGGTCATAGTCAGTGTCTGGAGTGGTACAAGCTTCCGAGTTATCTGGGCCATTACACGTCATCTCTTCATAAGTAGGGGTCTCCCTTCAGACTTCCTGGAGAAAGAATAAATGCTTTAGTTTCATAGACAGAAGAACAGATTATACCCATATGTGAGTCTGGAAAATGACTAAATTAAACTAGCTGTCCTTTATGTACTGAAATAATGCCTCTTTCTCTTCCCTCCCATCTCACCCTTGCCTGCTTCCTCTGCCATGCAGAGGCAAACACCAAACCATTAAAACCAAAATAAAATAAAGCTGTAAAGAAAGGCAGGAAGATCATGAAGTTTTATAGGCAAATAAAAATTTACCCGGAAAACAGAAGTTTATATACTTAGAGCTTTAATAGCATGCTCTACTTCTTAACAAGCATTGGAAGAATGATATCAACAAAATATTTAACAAAAGCTCTGGGCAAAACCCTGCCAAAAGGCTTCCGAACCCAAAATACAAAGTTACTGACTTAGAAATGCTGATCTAAACTAGACCACTATTGCAAGATTTTATAGCCCTGAAACACAGGGCTATATTCTGAAACGCAACTATCTTCATTTTCCCCTGTATTAAGGCCATTACAGCTGGGCAACAACTGGTAAAACCATCATCAAAAAGAAAAAAAGCCTTTGGACTTGTGTTATATTGTAAAGACATACATCTCAGTTTTCCTTTTAGCTGACTATCAGATGTTTCACTGGGGCATTTTACCAAAATGCTGTGCTCTGCTTCTAAGATCAGTGTTTCAGACTGCCCAGTACCAGTGTTCATGTCCTGCACAATTCTTCCACTTTCTCATGCCCGGCCTACGCTCTGTCAAAAGTTCCTGTGCCTCTGCCATCACCTCAGCTTTTCCTCCCTTCAGGAATGTCATTCTCCTCACCACCTGTCCCACATTCCTATTCCTGCCTACACTCTTCCAGGGTGGGTACCAACTGTAGCCCTGCCCCACACCTTTCTGTGCCAGAAGGCTGCCAAGAGCACTCAGACAAGCCGCTGTTTCATGAGGATGAAAGCAAGGAACTTGGTTCCTGTAGCTCCTGTGCAAGAACCACAAACTGACACAGTTATCGCTGTCATCCCAAGACGGATGAAGTCGGAGAACAGTAAAAATTTATCTATCATCCTCACAAGCGCAGTGATATTAGTGACATAGAAAGTCTTAGGCAAAACACAGGTTACTGCTGATACACATATCAAACTTCTCCTTTATTAAGTGGTAAATTAAGTAATGAGACTGCCCAAATGGACTTCTTAGAACAAAACAATAATAATTCAGCAATTAGCAAAAATAAATGCATATAAGAAAGAACAGAATATGTATTTATTTGAACAAGTGTCATCACCCATTTTCTATATGGATCCTGAAATACATCAATTTCCAGTTCTCATGTTTATAAGGTAGATCAGACAAAAATGTAGCTTCCTCAACATTTGCATTAATATTGATTATATTTTCGGTGAGGCCAATGTAGGTGTTATAGGTATAATAATTACTTATATAATGCCAGATTTAGCTTCTACAGGAAGGACAAAACCTTTTTTAAAGTTCAGAAGAGGGAAGGAAAAATTAAAATGACTACGCATTGCAGGATTGTTGCATTCTTTGCCAAGATGACAAAGATAATTAACCTACAAGCAGGTTGAGAAAACATGACATTAGAGACCCAGCATGCTTACTTCAGGTAATCATGGACACAAGTCTACTTCTGAGCACCTGCTTTAATTCTTTCTCCAAGTCAGTTCGTGACTAATGTAATGACACTAGAAATTATACTGTGGTTTTTAAAAATAGCTTTTCAAAAATAACTTCTGAATAAATTGCATGGACTGACCTACAAAGCTGACCTATATGCTTGTTTTGACTTTGAAGGTCAAAAAACCCCCCCCAGTAATAGTAATATGAATTGTATAGTAGTATGTGTAGAATCAGTGTAGTAATATGTAAGCTATCACAATACATTTTTTGTTAATATACATATGTATATTGCAAACAATCAATTTTTATAACAAAAGTTTGTAAGCTCATGTTTATTTCCTTTTAAAATCTTATTTAAAACCCTCTAGGACTGTTTCTAGAAAGATCTCAAATGAGTATATGGCTCTATCATTATTAATTCGACACTGCATTCATAAAATAATTTGTGTTACTCAAATACTGTTAGCTGCATACTAATTTTCTTATCTGCACGCCTAAAAGACTTTCTACAAGAAAGCAAACAAAGCCTTCCACATATCCTTCAGATATTTCTTTTCAAAATGTCTGTTGAAAAAACAAAACAAATGCATATAACTTTCAACGTATGAATAGCAGCATAGCTTAATTTCTATTTTACTTACACAGAAATGAGTTGAGAAACAGTGAAAAAACAACTCATCCTATTGAAATTTTTACATTTTAAAAATAGTTGTATATTTACTTTAAAATCAGAATAGAACTTCTACATCCCCTTTTGATCTGTTGCACACAAAACAACTGCAGCAAACGAGAGATGATCTACTCAGCCATTCTTTGTAATTTGCCCTTTCTGTCCTTAGTGATATCAGGGGTAAAGACAGATCAAGGTTTAAGCCTAACAGATCTCAAGAATTTACTACAATGATGACTATGATATATGACGTTAATTAATTTTGTCTCTTAATGGTTTATGTCCCCACTTCTCATAAACTACCTCCATGTTCTCTTTTAAGCACCACTTAACTGCTCCGTTACCAGAACTCATCCTAAAAAAAAAAAAATCTGATACAGCAGTATCATATGCATAGAGAGTCAAACATAACTAATATATGCCAGATGCATATATATATAAAACTTCATTATAACACGAATGCACTGCTTACAGTAATTATTTTTCATAAGCTAAAGAAGGAATTTTTACCAAAGCAATCTGAACGAATATTGTACCTTAAGTAAGGCCCGGATTCTCCAGTGCCCTCTGACAGGGATGATCTGAAAATCATGTTTAAGCTACATGAGCAAGCCTGGGTCTTAGAGTACTTTTCTGCACCCTTTTACTAAAGCTTTCCTCCTCCTACATCAGAAAATTTAAGAAAACTTATGACATTTTTTTTAGTAAATAAGCTGTAAGTTCTGAAAATTTTTTATGTAATGCAATTGGTAAATGTCTACTTTTTAGATAACTTCATTACAAAGACCCCACTTCTTTTGAAGCAGGCTCCATTTTTAGTGTCTATAAACATACAATGTTTAATTGTGCATTTTCTCCTCTTCTCCCAAAACAACTTCTCACCTTTAAAAATACAGGCTGCAGAACTCAATATATCATGTAAGGTGGTGCATGTCATATATGACAGACTTTCCTAACTGGAATAACAGCACGGGTTTTAAACTATTACTTAAACCAGTTTGTACTAGTTTCACTCCACTTACTCCTAGTGTTTCCTGGAAGGATGTGTGTGTGTTTTAATGACACTAAAGAACTGAGAAGGAAACACTTGAGCAAAGACATAAAGAGGGAAGGAAGAGGATCAAAGACTAAGCTAAAATATTAGAAATAAGGATGAAGATGATATTCAATTAACAGAGATGCTTTTTTTCAGTTTTAGTGACGACTTTTAATTAACTGTGAATGCTAGGCAAAAATAAGCTAGCAGAACAACCTAAAATTCAGTATTTCTACCAGTCTCCACTGCAATGGAAATCACAAGATAGTGCCTTTGAGCCTAATATAACAGTGGTATCTTAAGCAGAAAAAAATATAAATCTCTATGTAAATCTGTAGTGGAAGTTCTAACAATTGAGGGAAAATATAACTGGAAATAATCTAGCTAGGATAAAGCTAGAAAAACATCTACATAATGCATTCATCACTCAGAACATTGAGATTAGCAGCTTTATTCTTTCAAACAGTTTTTTCTACAGTGCTACGAATATTTCAATGCTCCTTCTGTTAACACAGTGAATAAAAAAATAAATAAATTATGCCCTAAACACGGTAATAATCAAAGTATCTGCCACATTTGGATTCTCTGGAGGTAAGCAATCTACCTCAGGCCTCACAGTCAAACCAGCATGAAAAGCAAATACCAAAAGAGCAGCAAGCACTGAAAGAAGGTCCAATCACCACAGATCAATTCTTTAATATGAGGTAACTGTTTCAAATTATATCACCTGCTTTATTTAATCTTCATCTTTTGCAATCCCTTGCAGGTATCTGCTAGCTTTAACAACACACCATTCACGTCAGAAAGCCCTTTCCTTACGACAGCCCCTCTAAACATAGTTGGTTTACATTTCAGCATAATTTTATCTATAAGAAAAAGACATTAACATATTCATTAAGCATTGAGGCAAACTCTTCGCCTGTGTGAGTACTGCTTTAAATACATTAGTACTACTTTAAATGCAACATCAAGTTCAATTATTTCTATTTCAAACAACTCTTAAAAGCAACTGTTCAAATTGTAAAATTAAAACTAGCTTAGGAATGGTATTTCTATACAGGTATTTTAACAGTTGCCCTAATCCAGCTAACTGGAGTAATGACTTAAAACTATATCCTGCACTATAACAGCACTGAAACATTAACTGCAGAAGAAAAATAACTGAAGGTAAATTTTTGAATCATTTATGCCTAAGAAACATCAATTCATAAAAAGCAGCCAACTAAGACATGTATAGAGTTTACAATACATACCAGCAGCAAACCCGAGTTCAGTGAGTATACTTTATGCATATGGAAGTTAATTAAGCCTTTCTGCATAGATTTAATTAATCAATTAGAAGTAGAAGGTCCAGAAATGTTAAAATGCATCTTCACTTATAAAACTCAAGGGATTTTCAAACTATTATCGAACCATTAAATATCTTCTTATAGTAAGTAAACAAAGTCTATTTTAGCCTGAAAGACATCCAGAAGCTGAGCCAAGATTAATCCTGCTTTTAAATATCTGAAAGTATTTGTCAGAAGACACCTCCCACTTTCAAGCTAAAGTACCAATGTATGTATTTTTTCTTCTGAAATGTAGTCAATAGACTAAAGACAAAAATTTATAGCAAAAATGTTAACTTATTCAAAATGCAAAATTGTACACTGTAGTATTGCAAGCCAAACATGTTCAATTTGTGTTTAAAAATATTAAAAGATACAATTATATGCAGAAATACATCATCATTGTACTACCTAGAGCTGAAACGCTTCAAAGGGAAAGTACAGAACCAGCTTTTCTCTTTCAAGTATATTTTATTAGACAAGATTATTTCCATCCTTAATCCTAAATCAGACTGGCATTCTAAAGAGTTATTTTTAATTCTTCCACATGACAGGCATGGCAGTAACCTCCAAGTCACAAACCTTCTTGCACAGCCTCATGTTCCTGACCAAAGGGTACATAAACATGGAGCTTCTACTGCTTGACATGCTGACTATGAGAGCAATGTTAGTGTATATTGTTGACTGAATTTTGAAATATGAGTAGTGCACCAAGTAAATATCAAACAGAACATACTGTACCACCTGACACGCAGATTATGCATATGTCACTTCACTGAATTTCACTTTGTGCCTGCTCAGCTGCAATGAGATCAAGGAAGGTGCATGCTGCTAACTGAAAGCATACCTATAAAGATTAAAACCACAAGAAGCATAGAATGTATTTAAACACTGTTTACAAATTTTAGCACACATATCTAAGTATCAGTAACCAGTTAAAAAAAATTCTGCTTAAAGATATATATTTATTTTTAAAGAGAGTATGTATCTCATGCCTTTTGATTCAGAGCCAAAGCTTATATAAATCCTTCAGCTCAGTTTCATCTGTCTGATTTTCCAACTGGTCCTACTTAGCTTCCCATCAGGGTTCGTCATCGTAGGAAGCAAGTCAGCTGCTCAAGTTATAGTAGGCTATTAGATCCTCCTAATTCTTGATTCCAGTCACAAAGACTTTTAGAGTCTCTCCATCTTAGAAATAAAGAGGCCAATAGAAACATACCATTCTAAGAATGATTTTCCTATTGTATTTTTCTTCATGAAGTCATGTGTGTATGGAAGAGAGCAAGAATGGATTCATGGCAGTGGTCTCAATAGGTATGAGTAGGACAAATTTGCATCTGCCAAAGGCAGAGAAAAAAAAAATTGCTTTTGTGAAGTTGCAAGATAAATGTCTTCACAGGAAATTTAACTGTATTTATGAGAAGGAAAGAGTAAGTACCAGCTGCTATAGAAAAAGCTGGCAAGCTGTAGGGTCCTACAGAGCAAAAGTCAAACATAAGGCAATCGATTACAGTCATTATAAGTGTTATCCAAAATGACCGAGGAAGAGGAAAGACGAAAAGTCTGGAGAGAGCCATTTTAACTCTATTACACGTTGCCAAGTGTTTAGTAGAGAGTAAAGCGTGAAAGAGATGTTGGCATTTTTAATTTGGACACAGGAAAACATATCTAAAGCAAAGCTTTAGTTCTGACAGCTGCTACCACTGAAATTAATTGCCTACAGATGACAGACTAAACTTCCAACACTTTTCCCTCTAATAGAAAACATCTTGGAAGTTATTTTTAATACAATTTGAAGCATACTTCCATCCATGAAAGCCTACCAATACATTCTGGGGGCTATGCAAGCCATGTAGTTCTACCCTCCTAAAAGTAGAAATGACAAGCTACTTTTGTTGACTATGAAGTTGATGAGCTAAATAGATTAAAAAAATAAATAAATCTGCAATTATAAAGTACATCACTATACAAATGTAAACCCTAAAAGTTGACTTACTGTGCTTTTGGTTAAAAAAAAAACAACAAACAAACAAATACCCACTCAATGGGGGTACATTAAGTAGAATAGACAGTAGGAAAAAATGCTGCAAAACTTGCAGCATCCTGGGATGCATCTCCTTTCCTGAGTGTCAGCTGTGCTCCAGCTTTTAGTGGTACAGCTTTTTTAGTGGTACTTCCTTTTACAAATTGTTCAAACTTACAGTTGAGGAAAAAGATGGAAAAAGAGGGCATCTTTCATCAAGGAGACATAATGATAGAAAACTTTAGCTACAGCAACCTGCTGAATCTTCTGGTTTCCAAAGAAAGAAGTTGTAAACCAGACAAGTACAAAGAGCCCATCTCCTTCTGCCTCGCCCACTGGTAAAGATGTTCACTTCACCCAGCTAATACTCTTGACCACACCAGTGCCACTGAGTGCATTATTCACATTCATTTAACTGCAGCCTGATGCAGAAGTCTGATACCAGTGACACTTTCTGGTATCACTATCATGAATGTTTTGCCGTTAAAGAACGAGGTGAATTTGTATATATATTTTTACTGTTATATATATAAACACACAAGTCATCATCTTCTAAGCTTGGAAATCTCTCTTGAATTATCCTCTATATTTCAGTTTTATGTCTGTCAGGAAATTGGAATGACGTGGAGATTAGTACTAATTGTAGTATCATACCAAAAGTGAAATACGAAAGTTGCACCTGTTGAAAACGCTCTGCTTGCCTTTCTATTGAATAAGAAACTCACTGAAATGTAGAAGGGGAAGGACCATGAATTGCAAAGTATGTACATGTTCATTTTATGTTTTATATGACAGGAATTACATTCTTCACTGCGGCTGGCTCCTAAACTTCAACAGGATCCTAATAAGCAAGTTTTAAAATAGAACCTGCTCTCTAGTAAAGATGATTTTGGATAGACATCAAGTACAAAATTAACACAGAAAGCACACAGGTTCTCCTGTAACACTTTTCAGTTATACACATACAGTATTACCACTTCCATTTCTAAAAAAGGAAATGCTCCCATAATTAGATGTGTAGAATCTACCCTCATGAAATGAATTTACATCTCTTCCTCACCCACTCAAAAGTACAGTACCACATGGGAGGCTAAAAGTCTTACTTATGGTGTCAGCTAGATAACTAATCAAGGAAAGAAAAGGCTAGAGCATATATTCTGTGGCATAGTTAGGGCTATTATGAATTATCACCAACTATTCTAGTATTCCAGGTCCTGAAGGACAATCCAATTTAAGTTTTGCAGCGTGTCTTCTACAGTCTTAATATATTTTCAACCTTCACCTTTTCACGTTCAAAAATCTTGCTATTTCTGGAGGCTGCCTTTCAATCAACGTGTTCAGAATATTTTGGATTACAACTCCACCAGACAGACCACATGCTATGAAAAACAAAAAGCAACAAAAGACTGTATGTTGATAACTCCTGAAAAAAAAAATGCAGGGTACTTACAGTAGTTTTTCCTAAAGAAATTAGTATCCAACCAGATCAAGTTTAGTAACAGATAAATCAAAGCAGGTACTGGTTTCATCTCTCGTTTCCACCAATCTTTAGAGCAAATTCCAATGTTTACAATCCTGTTGGGAGAAAAAACAAAGGTTAAAAAATTTCCTTTTCACATAACCTTCAATATAGTTTACAAAGGCACAACTCCAAAACTATGATTAAAAAAAGAAATTAATTAAAATTTTATCCTTTGGCCAACAAATCCAAATAAAATATATTCTGAAGTTGAAAGAGTCTGAGATTGGGGAAAGTCTTAAATTCACACGTTTTACTGAAACTAGAAAGGCACATAACATTGCTGAGACTCCTGAAGATCCAAAGAGAGTAAAACAAAGTCCTGAAATTAAAAACTAGAGGGCAGCAAAAAGGAGAAAGACTGTAACAGTAGATGGAATAGGATCCAATGATCCAGCCTTTTCTCTCCTAGGAAATTCTGCATCTGATTATAAATTGGATTTTCGGAAACTCTTCAGCTCTCTGCAGCTGTCTTGCCCACCCTGACAGGATACCAGACTCAGAAGCAATATCAAGATACACTGAGGCCTGAAACGAAGTCCATCTTTATACTTCAAAAACAAAGATATGAACATATATTTGCTTACTGTTGTGATAACACTGCAAGTCTGATTCCCATTAGTGGGAGTAGTCAAAAAAGCCCCACAACCAATCAACAACCCTCATCAGAATTCTTTCACTTTTGCTCCTGGTTACAAAGGGCGAGGTCAGAGGAGTTACACCACAATCATGAACTTGTTCCTTTGCCCTTCTTGGCCAATGCTGTAGGTGTAGTTTTCTACAGAAAGTAGTTGGCTGTACTTTAAAGGGCCTCAAGGAAAACTGCCAAGCAGTCAAGTAGATAGCAAAATGAAGCACTTACAAAAATGAAAAATATCCAAATAAAAGCTTAATCAACAATTCCATCACATGAAAACTTGCTTTCTTAGAAAACTTCACTGTTGTCTTCTGTTACGTGGTGATTTATTTCATGATAAACCAAGCATAGATTAAGTTAATTAATATCCCAATGCTCTTTGTTAAAATATTAGATTTTAAAAAAGTATTTGACAAAAACATATTTTTTCCCTAAGTTGGTTGCTTTTCCTTCCAAATTAATCTACTGTAAGATCTCGTAGTTTCTAAGTGTTCATTTAAGAAACAAAATCTTTCCACTTAGCTATAAATTGCAATGTAAGATTGTAGCAATGAAGGGATAATGAAAGCAGTTCTGCAAAGATAGTTTCAAGATCAAACTTACACTTTTTTAGCAGATGCAAATTAATAAGCAATTAAAAGGGACAGAAATTACCAAGACTGAAAATAGTTATTACATCAATTTATAGGGCCTCTATCAGGAAGGCAGGAGCATCAGAGAGACCCTAGTACAGAAACGGAAATACACTAACTGTTAAAGAGAAATGTATCAGCATACATACATATGTAACACTGTGCAAAAGAGAACTGCTTGAACTGAAGTTTGAATTACAGCTGAAAAAAAGATGATCCGAAAAAACTTCCTGCAGAATTCTTACCGTAGAAAACCTGAACAAAACTGCATTTTTATTAAGAAGTGATACATCTACTAATAAAACCCAAAACAAAAACAAAACGCAAAAGAAAAGAAAGAGTGGGCAAGGGAAGACAAGACAATATTAGAGTACGTCAACAAGAACCCAGATGACCACAAAACTGCGCATTACCACAGCAAAGGTTTCTTTTACTGCCGTAAAGAGAACACAACCTGAAACGTTCTATTCAAGGGAAGTCTCTTGCGGACCGTCAAGCCGGCCAGGGATGGCTGACCCGCCCCGAGGGGCTGCGGCTGCGGGACGGGGCTCCGGCTGACCCGGGGGGCGGGGCAGGCCCGGCCGCACCGGCAGCTCACGCCCCGTTCACGCCCCGAGGGAGTGCGCCCCGTTCCCATGACAACGCCACCCCCGCCGCCACCGCTCGGGAGAGGCCGGGACAGCGGCGCCCCCGCCAGCCCCGGCACCGACTGCCTGAGGGGCGGGAGGGGCCCCGAGTAGCGTGGAGAGACCGAGCCCCCTGCCCCGCGCGAGGAGCCCCGCCGAGCTGCCCGGGGCAGCGAGAGCCACCAGTCAGGGAGCCCGTTCCGCCCTCTGCCCCGGGGTACCGACGGCCGCGGCCGCCTGACAACTCACCGCGCCGCGTCCTCCTCCTTGCCAGAACCGGCTGCGTGGACCGCTCCACTGCCGGCGCACGGCGAGAAAATGGCGGCTCCCGGCAGCCTCTCGGAGGCGAGGCGGGGGGGGAGCAGCGCCCCCTGGCGGGCTGGGGTGGGGCGCGGCAGGCCGGCGCGCGCCAGCGGAGGGCGCCATGCAGTGGCAGCGGCGGGAAGGGCTGCGCGGCCGCGGCCGCCGCCGCCTCAACCTCGCGCCTCAGCTCCTTCTTCATCCCCTCAGCGCCTCAGTTCCTTCTCCGTCGCCTCAGCGCCTCAGCTCCCACCCCGCCGCGGCACCGCACCACCCTATCCGGGCCGGTGTTGAAGATGCTGATTCTCCCTTAGCATCTTCAATGGCCCCCTTCATCTCACACCGTCTTCTCCAGACAGTTTCTGGCCTGGAGCACGCTAATCCCCAAGCTCTCCTTGCTCTAACCTGTTGTCCCCGCAATTACGGCTTGTTATGACTTAAACCTATTAGACACAGGGCAGTGTGGTGGGGAGGGGAGCTCCCCAGCGGGTCTGCAGCCCACGGGGTTCTGTGAAGTCTCATGGATGCTGTCACCAACCAACTGATAAGATCGATACTAATAAAGTCACGAGTCTGACCTAAATAAGATGTGGTTCTTAAGAACCAGCCTGGCTGCAAGACTGCATGACAGTGCAGTTATTTATTCTGAAATTTATAGACTTCTCTTAACTGGCTGCATAAGGGGAATTGAGAAATGATCTACCAGACACTGATCTCCTCAGCACTCACAGAAGACGTGAGATGCCTACTGTCGGTGCCTCTCAGAGCAGCTCCGGCTGTATTATAACTGTGGCTTAATCTTCGCCCATAAATCATAGGGATATTAAAGCAAAGCAGGTAGTGGTACATATTAATAAGTTTGCCAGGGACTGGCCTTTTTTTTTCCCTTCCAATTGTGTTCTCACTAGCTATTATAAATTTCATGCGTTTGGGCCAGAATTTGCCAACTCAGGCAGAAATCTCAGGCCATGTTCTTTGGTAGTTGTAACCAAAAGCACCTAGTAATTTTCAAGACTAAGATCATTGTTGTACAATGTTAAAATATTCCATTAACCATTTTCTCTTTTCTTGAAACTCACGTGCCCTCATGATTGATCTAACAAATTTTAATGTATCCGAGATACTTGGCTTCACGTAGATGACCTGCTTCCTGCTATCCTCAAGAAAAGTCAGCTACTTGGAGAAACGTTCTCAAACTTTGTTGGTTTCCCCACCATATGATAAGTAGCAACTTTTCCCAAATCTTATGTCTCTGAAGACTTGCAGCAGATAGTTTGAGATATTTTCAGGAGAAGTATTCTAATCACACAATGTGCCAGAATGTTTGCAGATTCCAGGGCTCAGACTGAAAGCCCTCTGGGATAAGGATTGTTTCTCACTTTATGTTGTCCAGCAACTACTAAGACCCCAATTTGATTCAAAGCTCCTAGTTATTATAACTTAGTGGCTTCCATTACTATAAGTAATGATATAGTAACAAACTCCCTTTGGTTGATTAGAAAAAAATCATAATGAATATGCAGTAGTCAACAACACACACTTAGTGTAACTTAGGATGCAAGTCAAACATAAAAGGTTTGAGTATTAAAGGCAATATTTGTGTTAGCCAGACAGACAAAGACATCTTGCCCAAAATGCCAAGATGATAACTATACATGTTTTACTATCTGAGAAATAGCCCTATTGCAGTAGTGAAAATCACATCAATCTAAACTCATTTCACATCATTCCAAAGCAAGATAATTTATTTAAGGATCTTTGGCATAATATGACACAGTAAGAGGCTTGTGCCTTAACACTGCAATGTGAATATGAATATTTAATCTTATAAATCCTTGTCATATCGCATTATTAATACATTCATTAGCAATGATTTTCACAAAGGCCATTGCTCTGTTGATGTTTTGATAATTTTCCAAATGAAATGGATTGTTTTTAGAGATCACAAGGTGTTTTTACAGTAATCGACTTACATGGTTTGATGTCTAAATTGAGAACTTTGGTAAAACAAACCCAAAAAGCTCTACTACCAATACCTAGAAGAAGTAGAAGAAAACAAAATGGAAAAGAAAAACATCAGCAATAAGGACAGTAATGCTCAGAAAATGTCTATTTTTAAAGCAAGCTAGGTTTTTGTTTTCTGTTGGGCTTAACCAACTTAAAGTTCAGTTTGAGCACAATTCTGAATCACTCAGTGGAACTGTAAGCCAAAGAGTACAGCTGTGCTGTAAACCCAAAACAGTATCTTTAATGACCCAACAGCATTAAAACTAATTATATTACTTCAAAGTACTTTTGATTGCAGATAGAATTGTACAATGGTGGTATTTGAGCTGCAGAGAGCCATTACACTTTGAAGAAAATTTCAAGCAATATCTTTGTCAAGACAAGCTGGATGTAGACAAATGTTTGTATATGCTGCATTCCCTCCTCCATTTGAAATGGAATGAGCAAAATTGTTTCTAAAATTTGTTGAGTAGTCTGTATTAAAACAAACAAAAAATTTAGTTTATTGACTTAGTGTAGATGTAGCCTCACTGAGCCTTCTTGTCGGCTTTTTTGTGGAAGGATTTCTAGCCACGACTTTATGGACCTTAACTGACCATAGAGCAATTCCATACATATCTTTGTCTTAGTTGTCTATTTTATTCTCAGATAAACTGAAGAAAAAAAAAAGAACAGAAATTTTACAGAGATGAAAAGAACCTTTGGTGAGATAAATAAATGCCTCTCTCAATCTGATTTATATGCGTCATTAAATTATAATCAATGGATATGGAAAATCATCTTGCCGTGTAGAAGTGCACATATGCATGTGCACATTGTGGTTTCTGTAGTGCTGTGTTCCTGCATGATGGACCATATTGTAATTTCTCAGCTCATGTAATTTGTGCTATAAATAAGTAAAGAAACAAGCCAGTTAGCTTGAAAAGTAGATGGTACTTAGCATAAATGGTGATAGCTTACACACTGCTCTCCCAAGCCCAGCACTGCACACTGGAATTGTATTTGTTTGTTCTACCCTAGGTAGTGAGTTACCGTATATATTATTACATAGGATTGATTGAAACTGCTAATTTTCATTAAAATGTCATTTAAAAAAAGTAAACATGAGTCAACTCATGAATCTGAAGTGTCTGGAAATGTTGGTTTTGGCTGCAGCTTGTTTGAAAATGCACATTTGCTTAATAAAGGGGCAGTACTGGGGGGCATAGAGGGGAGCTTCCAACCACTGCCTATGTCTGACTAAGGGAACTCCAACAGGTGGATTTGGGGGGGATTTTCTGCTAAGTGAAAGAGATTTCAGTATCCTTCTGCTTGAGCGTTTTTTGGGTGTGTGTGTGTGTTTTTTTTTTTCCCC
Organism: Gallinago jamesoni; assembly: GCA_025769975.1. NCBI lineage: Eukaryota > Metazoa > Chordata > Aves > Charadriiformes > Scolopacidae > Gallinago > Gallinago jamesoni. The sequence goes on along the minus strand of JAOQGH010000062.1, from coordinate 10,755,752 downwards.
ATAGCTTGGACAATTTTCAAATTGGACAATTTCCACATGCTTCAAATTGTTTCATGCAAAGATGACCTTTTAACATCCTTCTGGGTGAGGAGTTGGTAATATTTGCAAGATAAATTTAATGCAACTTCTACTAAAATTTCCATGACAAACAAAAGTTTATTTTTAAATTACTATTCCAAATCTTTAAATACATATTTTGGATTAATGTGGAGAATTTTAATTAAATTATAGAAAACTCCATGAAATTCAACAAGGACAAATGCAAATTCCTACATCTGGCAAGGAATAATCTCTTGCAATGATAACTGCTGGGGACCATCTGCCTGGGAGCAGCTCTGCAGAAGAGGACCTGGGGATGTCGGTAGACATGAATCAGCAGAACAGTGGCCAATAGCATGGTGGGCACTATGAAGAGGAGCACAAGACCCGTGGATTGAGGGGACTCATTACCCTTCACTCAGCACTCATTAGACCACATGTAGAATACTGCATCCAGTTTTAGGAACTCCAGTACAAGAAAAACCCTGATCAGCTGGGGTGAGGTCAGCACCCTTGGATCACTAGGATGGTTAAGGGTGACCAAGGAAAGAGGGAGGACTGGTTCAGCCTGGAGAAGATATGACTTTGTGGGACCTAACAGCAACCTTCCTGTACTTTTAAGAGGGGTACCAGAGGCAGGCTCTTCACAGTGGTGCATGGTGGAAGGACAAGGGACAAGGTGCATAAATTGAAACAAGAAGTTCGGAGTGGGTGTAAGCAAAATCTTTTCAACCATGAGAACAGTCAAGCAGTCCCCATCCTTGGAGGGCTTCGTGGCCAGTTTGAATAAAGCCCCAGGAGACTTGATCTGACCTCATGGCAGGGGCTTTGATTGCCTCCTGAGATGCTTTCCAACTTGAACTATTCTATGAGTCTATGATTAAAAAATATAACAAATCATATAAAACTGAAAAATCAGATCATACCAAAAGTATAATCTCTTTGAAACTTCCTATAGACAACCATGCTAAAAATTTCAACCATTTCCAAGCTGAGTCAGAAAAATATAAACTGGACTGAGCAAACAGTTCTTTGACACAAACTGTTTAGTCAATAATAGGTCATGAGTCACAGAGGTTCATAAGGGAAATTGTGTTTGTTGATATATTCCCTAAGAAATTAATGTAATTTCTTATTTCCTACTAATTTCATTGACTCATTAATGGGTCCATTACTATCAGGTTAATGAGCGGAGTGAAAGAAGCTATTCAATCTGCAGCTGGAATTATTGCTGCGGTGTGCAGCATTAGAAGGTGTAGCAGAGAAAAAATCAAACGCAGAAAAATGACAAAACAGTGCCTTAACTAGGAACATTTTCTCATGAATATGACAATAGAAAATTGAGTAACTGGTAAATAACAGACATCTGAAAGCTGTGTTTTTCCCTTGAATTACATCCAGTGTTCTTGCTACCATTGGAAGAAGAAATGCAGTTATTTGATGGGAATAAAAAAGCCTTGCATTTGTTTGCTGGTCCACAGAAAATCAAATCTGATTCTTTCTCCCAAAGAGTGTGACAACTATTCCCCTTATCCACAGCACTTACTATTATGGCACATTCTTCATTTCCTTTCATTGCAAGCATTTGATAAACATCATTCTCATTACATTTTAGTGAAGGTAGTGGGAAAGTCCAAAGGGAAGTTAGAGATAATTAGAGGTATCATCATAGTATAGAAATAGGAAAAGTTCTAAAAACATGATGAGCCTTTTTAATTTCAGCAATGAAATCTTAGGCATGACAGATTTTCCTGTAACTCCCAAATCCATTGCTGACCAGGCAATGCAATAAAATACCTCCTCATTAAAATTAAAAGCATCAAATAATGGTGGAAGCACTGAACCTGAGAAAATATGCCCTGTGAAGAAGTTAGCATTTAAGCATGTAAATAAACAGTCTTCTTTTGATGTCTGGGTATATTGCTGGCTGAAACTACTTCTAAGTTCACTTGCACATGGTGTCAAATCAGGGACAAACACAGAACATTTACTTTCTTTCACAATTCACTGAGCAGGCAAGCTGAGGTAAATGCCAGATGAAGATGAAAATGGTAAACATGTGGCTAGAGATTTATTTTTGCTCTGTTTGAACTGATTAATTAAATAAATAATTATCTAGAGCTGGGACTTTGGACTTAGCAAGCATGTGGCATATGGCCACATACATGGTTTCCTATTTATATTCCTTTATGCTGGAACATTAGTGGTGGCACACAGGTGCTATATATTATAAGTCAGTGATATAATAAGTAGAAAAATGCCAAGTTCAAGGCAACAGTTGCCTGTTCCATGCATGCTTCTGCATGTTATCCTAATGGGAGAAAAGAGGCAGAGAAGGGTGAAGAGGGATGCTATGATTAAAAAACACGTCCCTTTTATCTGATCATTTTGGTCATTCATTTTTCCCACATCCTGTTGATGATGTCTGAGAATTATTATGTGTGTGGGAAAACTCAAGATTACCATCTTAATTTTAGCTGGGCAAACTTGTGAGTAGTTCTTAAGTGCTTTATATTGCTGCTTAAATAAAGATATAAAAAGATATTCTTCACATGTCAAAGGCAGGTGTGTTTAATCAAGTATATTCTGACTTTGGACTAGCTCAGAATCAAAGTACCAGACGGAGAAGCAGCAGGAGAAGAGAGAACAATGGACAAAGTGCCACCAGGCTGCTTTCCAGGTTGGAATCAAGAATAAGGAATCAGGACTGAATGCTTCAGAAATAGCTTCTTTGACTCCTAACAGTCTGCAAACCTCAAGTTTAGGTGGAGGTTCAGGTTTTCTCTTACATGATTATCATTAGCCACAGACACACTTTCATTTTAACATACCTGGTATCTGGGGTAAGCAACCCAAATGAGGGCATGGACCATGTTGATAAGAGTTTGACTTACCAAATTTAGTTTTTACCTCCAAACCTTCATATTCTCTCAAAGCACTAACACCCTTACCTCTCACAATAAAACAGCACAAGGTACCTATGGTGTTCAAACTGTTTCGCTCACATATGCCATGGGGTAAGTGCCTGCAAACTCCAGTAACAGCCGTGCTGATCAGCTCTGGCAAGTGGCAGCCACTGCCCACCCACTGATAAGCGGTGACTGTTTGCAAACTTTGGCTCCCTACGCTTCCTGCACCACCAGCACCCAGCCAACCCTCCAGTCATCTGGAGCTTCTCTGGACACATCCCAGAGGAGAGGGGCAGGAGCACAAACTGGAAGCACATGCTGCAGAGCTGCCTGGATGCCAGCATGGGCTGCCTGGATCTCTTGATGCTGAACCGCCTCTGCCATGGAGCTGCCACGCTGGGCCCTTCGTGTGCATGACTGCAGGCTAGCAGGCTGAAGTTAGCATAGGGATTTTGTCAGCAGAGTGCAGTAAGCCAAATACCATTTTCTGTGGGATGCAAGTAATTCAAGAGGCGTAATGATAGAAACCCATCCTGAAGAGTATCTGGCTGTTAGACAAACGAGTGATGAGCTGTGAGTTCAGGAATACCTGCTTTACAAGTTGTATTCTGCCATTCTGCATTAGTGGACTCAGGTAATGCTGCAAGACTCTAAACTGCATTGCTAGTCATACTGTCACTGCTTACAAAATATACAAATTTCCTAGTTTTTTCCATATTTTCACACTTTACATACAACTACTTTGAGATTCCAATAATTGACCTGGATGCAGCACTTGCTAGGAAGGTGTATGGACTGGAAGTCAAAATGTTTCTTAATTAATTTATTAGTTTTTCATTGTGCCTTCATTCTTCAGACCAGCCAACCAGGAATTGTCCATACAATGGTTCCAGCACTGCAAAAGCAAAGCCCTTACAACAGCTTGTCTCCATCCGTCAGACAAATCCCAGCAGTAACTGACTTGCAGATGTCCGCTTCTGCACTATCATTTTGCCATTTGGTGAATCTGAGATTGAAGAAACAATTTAATTTTTTTTCCTGTATTTGTAGATTTCTCTGTTGTTCAGTGTCATTGCTGAACCAGGGCGTTTTGGGTGTCTTTTTGTCTTTCCTTGTTCATGCCAATCAAAGAAAACCTCAACCAGAAAACTTTCAGGCCGTGTCTGGAAATGGAACCTAAATCTATGGTTGGCTCTTACCTGTGCTGTAAAGTGGGTAAGAAAGGCAAACAACAAACAGCTCTTACTGAAACAACCCTGCTTTCTGCAAGCTGAAAAGAAACAAACTTCTCCCAAACACTGTGTTCCTCCACATCCACTGATTGTAATTAAATCTGGTACATTTTATAGCTCAGGATGATGAAGTGAAACTGAGTTTAGCTATGAAAAAAAACCCCAAAAGTTGCAAGATCTCTTTGACAACCACCATCTGAGAATGTTTCTTCTTTCACTTGCCCAGCTGAATAGAAACAGCTCGTACTAGATAAATCTTTAGCGTTCTTACTTGCCTAAACAACGTTTACCAAATGGAAATCATCTGGAAAATGTGGAAGCATGCCTTTTTTGTCCGCTTTTTCTTCTGTGTGAGAACTTAGGAAATGTCCCCAGAAAAAGAACAGGAACAATTGCCAAATGATTGATTAAAAAAAAAATTAGGAACTTAGAGCAATTAATTCTTACGTGGACATGATATAAAAGCCAAGTAATAAAGGACATTTTATTCCAGTCATTCTTAAATGTCTAAGCAAGAAGAGTAAAGCACTCAGTTGTTTACCGCTCAGAGCACATAATAAAGTTGTGACTTGTCACATGAATTCATGAAGTGCATTAATAGAGAGGAAGTGAGCTGTTGGACACTTCATTTCTCCTGGTTTTGTACATTTCTAATTCTCCAAATTGGTGCCTGTATTATTTATTTAGAAAACCAAGAATAAATACATTTTTATAGGATTAAATTAATACTATTTTTTTCTAACTACATATTTTCCAGAAAATATGCTGCACCCTTATAACCTTTGTATTTGCTGCTGAGCTAAATAACCTCCTACTGCTATCCAGCTGTTACCATAGTGCCCAACACAAGCATTTTCTTTAATGTAGTTGGGACAAAACATACAGATTGCTTTTTTATTCAGGCAGGAAGCACAGTAGGTGACTCAAGACTGCAGTGTGACATACTGTGCCTTTGCAGTCATTCTCATTTTTCCTTCTTTTCAAATTTTTATTTTATCCCAATATTAAAAAAGGTAAATGTCAACCTCTAGAAATAACAGAAGGAAACAAAAAGCCATTCTAGCTTTTAAGAAGGGTCTCTGACTCATTTATGGGAATCTTAGGATGCCCACAACTCCTCTAGCACACAAAAGCCTCATGAAAAGATGGAAAATAATCTATAAAAGCTGTTTTATAGAGCTAAAATATACATCTTACTTTTTAACCTAGGAATTCCTTACAATTCACGTAGCACCAGGAGGTACTAAGAAAGATGTCTACCACATAACCAAGGATAAGATAAAATTAAATACAATTTTATGGACTAGGAGTGAAGACAACTCTGTCAATGAAGAATTAATCTGAAGAGGAATTGGTACATACTTATTTTAAAAATATTTTGCTTTGCCTATAATAACTTATTAAAATACATGAGTGTCTATGTTTTAGAGGTTATGTATCATGCATCTTTATTAAGTACAACATATTGTCCATAAATCCTATCACAAAATGCTTTCTATAGTGCTATAGAAATATTGTGGAATCAGACTCTTCTCAGAGTAGACACAGGTTGCAGCAAGGAAAAACCTGGTTTGACTGAAGGAAAAAACACTTCAATGCTCAAACACTGGGACAGTGAAATCACCTCCTTGAAAGTATTCACAACTGTGAGATAAGGTGCCGAGCAACCTGGCTGAACTTTTTAGGCCCTGCTTCAAGCAGGGCTTTGGAGCAAGTGGTCACCAGAAGTAGCCAGCCTAGAAGTATTTTGCGATTCTATGACTGTAAAAGCCCCCCAAAATGTAAATGGCTGATATAAATATATATATTTTTATACATAATAGCTAATAGGAAATGTGTAATAGCTAAAATATCTGCAAGAGAATTTCTAAAATATATCTAAAATATATTTTAGCCAAGCACTAAATAACTACATTTAGATCCTTTATAAAGATCTATATCTGTTTTTTCCCCCTTTGTATCTATCTTAAGTGTCACTAAAGTTAATGGAAAAGTAGTAAGCAAATTGAGTCTAGAACAAATATATCTCTACAACTCAAGTATATTTAATCCATAGTTATATTTTTATATATGCTTTTCATACCTTTTTTGTTATGCTGCAGCTCTAAATATGAAATTGAAATTACATAGTCTTTCATTCGATGATAAATTCTGAGGAAAGATTTCACTTCATGTGGACTTGCAAGAAAACTCTTTCACTACCTATGCTTATTTAGTATTCTTAATTATTTTTATTTAAAACCTGAAAAGAATAATTTGGAACAGAGACTTGCAATGTGTTGAAAATTGTAAATATTTCTGAGCTACAAATCAATATATTTACATATGAAAAAAAAGTAATATATTAGGATACGACTTTTCAAACCTTTATGTAAGAGGAAACTTTACTCATGTGTAGCCTGTGCAAGTCTCAGCAGGTAAAATTACTCACCAGCATAAATGTTCCCAAGAATAGGCTCTAGATGGATTGTAAATAACTTACAAAGTATCTACCACACAAGAGAATCGCACTCTATCAGGGCCCACAGCTAATGCATTTCATTTACTGTAAAAGTTGTACTATTCACCACAATTTCACTGTACCATTTAGTTACTATAAATGAAATGTACAGACAATATAGAAAATGTAGTAATGCTGACTTGATAAAATTGTTTGACAATAAGTGACTGTACTTTAATCCCAGGCCTAATTATTCGATAATTATTTAAGTAGTTAATAAGCTATTTAATTAATAACCCAACCCCTACAATAACAAAATACTCTTTTACTGAGTCACTGCTGAATGGTAGATCTACAACACTTACAGGTTTTCTAAAATTCCTTTCAATGACATTCACTTTGTGAAGCTTTAGAAACCATGAAAACACTTAAAACTCTCATCCTTTAAAAGCTGTACCATATTTTAATGATATTTTAAGGGCGTATGATTCAGACATCTAAATATATTTGTAGGCTCGAAGTTGCAGCCAGTGCCTGTGAGAGAAATGTACAGAAACCGGGTAGTTCTGAGAGACCCATTGAAAGCCATGAAGCCAGGCATCCAACCTGCTTTTGAAAAATCTTATTATGATCTCAACTGTATCTTAAACACCTTTGAAATTCTGTTCTCGTATCATTAATTCCTGTGGTTGATAACTAAAATGTGAATGTTACAGAATACTACTTCTTTATTAGGGCTACATGGCACTCTACTGCTGTCACAGACCCAAACCACAGGCATTTGCTACAAAAATCCACGCACTTTGAAACAGTAAAAATTGCCATTGCACTGTATTGACATGGTATGAAGACAACATTTAAGAAAAACAACTACAAGGTCTTTAAAAAGAAGTCTCTGGCTCTGGCAAAGACAGAAGGAAGACAGTATTTTTAATGAAACTGCTCTCGATGATGGTTGAGAGACCTAAGCATTTATTTGTAGAAACAGTCAGTATTTTGCAAGAAGGTGCAACACTGAACATTTGTCTCTTTTCTACAACTGAGTAACTTATCCACTTGAAATCCAAATTCAATTAAGTAAGCCCATAATTCATTTTACAATACTTAAAGGTTGCTAGGTTGTTCCATTCATGAATTACAAAATCCAAGTAAAAGAGAAGTTGAGTTTAATTTATAGTTATGACTGCCGTCATATTGTTTGCATTAGCACATGAAGCTACAAGCATCCATGTGTTATAATGAAAAGTTGCTACATTGACCTGAAATGACTTTTCCTACACTTAGATCTCATAAGCAGTGACCTTTATATTGAAGTTATTATCTTCTAGCAAGAAACAGCAAGCAGAGGTACATGCTTCTCATAGATTTGATAGCTATTATTATTAGGCTATGCTCAATTAGATTTTCAAATTGTTTCTGTCACATATATTTCTACATTGCATGTAATCACTCCCTTTACCTTCAGCCCGTTCCAGTCTGTACCAAATATACTTCACAACAGAAGTGGTTTAGTTCCCTTTAATAAACTCAGGATGTATCCTTTTGGGCCTGCTATGACTTGATGGCTTTATTCTTCTGTATTTCTCCACAAGTGTCTTTTCATCCTTATCATGAAGGCAAAATTTCATATGCTTGCATTCAGACCTTGCATGGCTCTGTGCCTACATAAGTCTTTGTTCCTAATCCCTTTTGCTAGCTTCTTGTTTTCTGTTTATGCATCTCTAAGGCTTAGCTTTTAAATACACCTGTTGCACTCTCTTGTAATACCGTCTCATGCTATTCCTTAGGCTTGCCATTCTGTGCCTCTTATCATTCACATGTCTGTTTTAAACATATTGATTTCATGAAACTTTTAAAAATGACCCATCATAAATATATTAGGCACTTTTAATCCAAGCTTATTTTTTATCATGCTGCGTAATGTATGCCTGAAATGTAGTTCGTGTCTAATTTAAAATCTAATTACTTGAGACAGAGAATGTCTCTGCTTCTTTCTTGCTTGTGCTACCGCAGAGCTTAGGGGCTGTAGTGGTGTAGGTGGTGCACATACACATCAAAAACAACGGCATTCTCTGTAGTATACAGCTTGCACAAGGACTGGCTGTGAATAGTAATTAAAACAACACTGTTTTCTCACCCAGTCAGCAGTTACTTGGATCTGCTGGGATTCTACAGACTTTTTGATGAGGGCTATTTTCAAAGTAGAGTAACAGTTTTACACAAAGTGCTTGCAAGCTGGATGCTTCTGTCAAACGTGGGGCACACAGTGTGCGGCAGAGAAACCACAGCAGCGCTAGCACTGAAACAAGCACAAGTGCTCTCAGGCCTCATCTTTTTTTTTTTTTAATTTATTTTATTTTATTTCAAATTCTCAATTTGCTTCAGTTTCATTGTATTTGTGAAATGATTTACACATTGATAAAGAAGGAAGCATGTACAAGACTGAGAAGACAAATGAAATAATGACTTCTGGAAAGACTGAAAACATGCTACCTGACCAAATGAAGCAATTCTTAACTCATATATCCTGATTAGCAACTGAAGGAAATTAAGAACAGCTTGGAGAGACTTAGGGAGATGAGTAACTTGTAATAAGATGGGCACATGTGTTAAGGATGACAATCAGAAGACATCCTTAGAGTTGTTTGTCATAAGTGTTTATACCTGTAATCAAAAGGATGTACTATCTGCAAAAAGATGAAGTTTCAAACATAGCACAATATATCACTGATACCCTGAATTTCTATTGGAAGCTGTAATAGAACAAATAAAGTGATATAATCAATTAAAGAAATGTGTACTTACAGGTTTAGGGTTCAATACTGTATCTTATTTCATAAAAAATTACCTCACAGAGCTGTTACGCTAGTGTGACCATGTTAAAAATGTCCAACAAAGGTTAACATGTAATTACAGTTTAGATTTTTCATTATAACTTTTACCTAAACCCTTTCTTTTACAACTTTTATTATGAGAATTTACCAAATCGACTAAATTAATGAATTTAATAAATAACATAATTTATTAAAATAATACTAACTCATCAGAGGATAAGGAAAAATGTTTTAATTTTCAAAATATTACCTAAATTGCAATTGAAAAACTAATTTGATAACGTATTGGTAAAAATGCCGTGATAAAAGATGAAGAAAATCTGCTTTTTATTTTGAAAGCTGAAAACTCTCCATCTTGCAACATGGCTCACAAGGGATGCTGAGGCAGTTCATCATCATGGACAGAAGTATCTGGATTTTGAACTACTAGGGTTGTATTTTTCACACTTCCAGAAATTTAGAACAACTGAACACGTGTGTGCGTGCACCCCAGCCATGCACTGTTTTGCTTAATGCTTTCCAAATAGACAGAACTTGAGTAACGAATAAAATACCCTGAAGGCCCCTTACTTGAGGGCCACATGAGCTTAAGGTAGACACCATTCTGAAAATCATACCATCTCATTTATTTCTCTTGAAAAGGTCTTTCTTTAAATTTCGGTCCTTTAGGGGAAGAAGTTGCTTCCATAGGAAGGCAACATCCAAGAAGTTTACGTCTCTTCAGCTTTGCTTCATCAGCAGGGCAGTGGCTCGGCAGAGAGGTGCCTGCCGTCCCCTCACCTCTCTGCCAGCCTCCAGCCTCCACCCTCACATGAGGTCTCCATGACCAGGGCACTCCCCGCAGCTGGCAGCTCTGAGGGGGTTTTGGGGAATTGGCGATGCAAAGCACCTGTGTGAGCTGATGCAGGCAGAACACAGGAACGACCACAAAACCACAGATTAAGGGCAAAGAACAAATTTAATCTCAATACCTTGGATTGGGGAAGCTCTGAAGCAGCACCTGGGCAGAGGCAGGCAAGCAGGGAACGCAGGCACCACAGAGCGAGGGAGAGGCCTTGTTAGTGAGAGAGTCCCTGTTAGCAAGGGAGTGAGAGAACGAGAGAGCTCACACTTGCTGTTTGGGCCTGTATTTCAAGGATTCCGGCCGGCAGAGTCTCCTGCTGTGCTTTGATCTCTTCAGCAGCAGGGCAGGAACCTCAGGCGTGTTGGATAAGGTGCCCCTGAGTCCACACCAGGCCGATGTTATTGTGGGAAATGAGCCAAGTTTTGCTTCAGCTAATCGATATATTCTTGTTAATGTATCTGTGCTAACAAAGGAGTCTTAGTAGAGTCTAATAAATTATATCCAATTAATCCTCAGAAATGCCGTTGGTCTGTCAAGGGATCCTTGTTTGCAGAGCGTTATCTAGGTAAAGAGAAACAAACTGGAACATGGCCTTCAACACAAGGAATCCAGAGGACAGTGGAGTATCAATAAGGCCAAAGAAACCGGTCTTGGACAGTACATCTGTCAAGTAGATGACAGCAAAGACTGTGAAATAACGTGTAGTGTAATCAACTAATCAAAGGCATGTTTAGGATAATGATTTTGTAGGGTAGGAGTGTGTATACCTCATGTGATAAAAAGGTGTAGACTAAACCTGGAATAGATCAGGAGGTCGGGAAGAATGTGAGCTCCAACTTCTCCGCCAATGAGAAGAGAGACAGAAACTCAGGTGGCTGGGATTAGGTATAAATATGCAAAAGTTGAAAGATTGTACGTGCATCTATTTTTGGTGCAACTGATTCAGCACTGTTTCGTATTAATAAGTTTTTAATCTTTGCTTCGATAACTTTGTCCACTTCAAAATTCTAAAATGTGAGCGTTTCTCACATTATCTAAGTGCAGATGTTCTACTTGTTGAGCACATAAAACTAAGCAACAATTAGTGTGATATGTTTTTTCCAGCACCCCACATGCGAGTTACTGGAGCGTTGTTTACAGTTCTCCTCGCCAATCTTCTGCTACTTCCCCACAGTGCCACAGGGTTTTTGGGGGAGCAGAGAGCTTTGTTCCCATTACAGACTGTTTTTCCCCCAAAAAACTGTTGCTCTTTGCAAATGGCGATGACAGGATCTGAATTGTGAGCTCAAGATTTTGAAAGTAACAGAACGGTTTTTAACCGTTCTTAACTGTCAACATCCTTGTAATGGATGAAATAGGATTAATGGTGTTTTGTGTCACTTACGCATTAAACACCTCTAACGCACCCCATGCTGCCCCCGTGTGCTGCCTGAACTGTTTCTGCATTTGTGAAACCCCTTGCATGTTTTCACAAATTCGGGAGAGTGAGCTGCATGACACGATGACACCCGGCTCTACGCTTAGTCTCCCATTATAAATTACGAACATGTTCCCCTACCCCACGGGAGTTTTAGTCTCTGGTCTGTGCTGATAGCACCCCCGCTTCCCCGGGGTAGCCCCAGTAGCCCACAGGCCCCCCCTGGCCGCCGGCCCCGGAAGTGGCGCGGGCGGGGCCCATCGGGAGGGCGGGGCTACAGCGCGGGTGAGCGCTACCGCGCAGGCGTGATGGATCGGCGCGCGCCGTCTCCCAGGGTACGGCGCGTCTGCGTCCCGTCGTGCCTCGCGGGCCGTTGCGTCCCCTCTGACCCGGGGCCGTTGCTCCACCATCCGGGCTCTCGGCGCCACACGGGGAAGATGGCGGCGCTGCTCCCTGCCGAGTGGATAAAGAACTGGGAGAAAGGGGGCAAGAACGAGTTGTGAGTGCGGGGGCTTGGCGCGGGGAGGTGATGGGGTGCTTGTAGGCCTCTGGCCTGCGGGAGGGAGGGGAGAGCCTGGGCCTCAACGGTCGAGGGAGGCTGGCGGGGGGGCCGGCGAAGAGGTGGGAGCGGGCGGGGAGGACGTCGGTCGGGGCTGCGTCCTTGCTGCTGGAGCTTAGAGACGACGCCCTGGTCGGGCTAAGGGCCCAGGCCGCCTTACTATCTGGCTCGGCCTCCCTTGTGGGCTGCTAACGACCTCCACCGACACTCGGCCCCGGTAGCTGGGCCTAGCTCTCCTGGCGCCCGTTGCCCGTTCCCCGAGCGCCCCCTTCCTGCCTCAGGGTCAGGTTTATTGGGTGTTGGGCTTCTCTTTAGCCAGCCCCCCGGGGTAATATGGAGCTCGAAGCCTTCTTGCTGCGTTGACCTTTCTGGCAGAGGCCTTAGCACCCGTTCCTACCTTTCTACCTATTCCGGGGTGATTAGCACTGTATTCCTTGATTCAGGCAAGGTAGGTTCAGCTAATCATTCCTCTTCGACCTATAAGGTATTCGGAGGGGTCTGGTTGCAACTTTCCAAATCAATCCAGGTGTGCTGGGAGCTTTCCCTTTCAGGGCCTTTTGTGTATCTCTTTTAAGCAATCTTAACTTGGTAGGTTTACAGATGTGCTGCCTGTAGTGTTTCAAGAGTACATCAGTTCAGGGGCTTAATTCATCAGTTTGTCCATTTCACGTTACTATGTCAGTTTGGAGAAGGGTGTTCGGTGTACTAACTATGTTTTTAAATTACCTTATTTGAATTCTTCCACGCACTTCTGTTTTTCTGGTAACTAAAAAAAAAACCAAAACCCTGCAATTTGAAGTATGGGTGTCTGGGGGATGACTTTAAGAAATGCTTCTTGATATTCACTCTTTCTGTTAATTGTCTTTTGTTCATCTGTTTCAAAAGGTTGTGCAGCAATGGTAACGATCTTCCCTGTGCACGAAGAAAAAGGTAGTGGGTTAGAGAATAGAGGGTATAGAGGCTGCTTGCACAAAATGCCATTCTCCCCAGACCTTCCTTTTTGTAGTGAAGTGCCCCCCCCCTTTTATACTCATGTCATTTTTGATTTTGGATTGTGCTAGAACCATTGCCACATTAGCATGTAAGTTTAACATGTTTTGATGTGAATGATACAAGGTCAATGAAAATCTCTTCTGTACCCACATTTCCAACAATAATAAATGTTTGGGAGCCCCTAGACATTGCTGAGATTTGCATTGCTTTTTTGATTTCCTGGTTAAGATTTTTATGGAAATAGCTGAATTTGTATCCAGCATGGCAATATTTTTGCAATAAGCACAGAGACCTTTTTATTGAACTTCAGTGTTTAGAAACTTCTATATGCATAAAAAAGAATAAAATGTATACTGATACCTTTCAGAAATGCATAAATGACTATAATAAAACAGATTGCCTTTTTGTACATAATATTATATATATGTAGTTGCACTTGCTAGCTTTTCTGTAATGGTTATTAAGTAATTTTTTTGCTTGAAGTAGTAATTATGTTCTCAACCATCATGGAAAGAAATGGTTAATCTGCTGTTGGACCAACAAAACAAAATGATAGGCTAAATTCCTGGGTTTGTGGGATTTGTACTTCATTTGGAATACTGCATAAATGCAGTTCTGGGCATGATTTAAAGAGTAGGTTGCCAAAGAAGCCATCCATTTAAAAAAAAATGGGTTTGGGTGGTTTTTTTGTTTTTCATTTCTTTATTTTTACTCTACAGAGGCCTAGTCTTATAAAGCCCATGCATGAAGTCTGAGAACTTTCACTCTTGTATGGAGCAGTTTGTTTTGTTTTTAAACAGAGTGGTGGGCTTATTCACAGGGAGAAAAATACCAACTTCATTGGAAAGTGAGGATAATAGGACAAATATTTAGCAGAAAGAAAAGATTAGGCCTTATGGAGAATACTTATTTGCTAGAACATGAAATAGCTTACATGATTTTACTAGATTAGCCCAAGACAGTATTTTGGCAGTTAGTTACCCAACTAAATCCACAACTTTGTTTTGGGGAATAAAAAACTGTACTGATGGAAGTAAATGTTTTGGGTTTATTTGACATTTCAGCTTCTACTGTGGTTAATAATGGATGCTGAAGATGACTGCTGTACGTTTTCTTATGTAATCCTGAGTGTTATGGTTGTGATCTACCTGTGCTTTGAAACATACAGGACTTGTAATATTGCTGTAGTCTGTGGGAGATACTGTTATTGGGGTTGGGGGAAGGGGAAAAAATTAAAAGAAGAAAGTATGATTGTTTTATAAAGAAAACAAAATATAGGGATGTTTTAAAGAAATTCAGTAAGGAAGTCAGTTTTAAACTGATCTTTTGCTGTGAAAAATAATGAACCTTATTTTTGTTAATGTGATCAGTTTGTTGTGATATAACAGTAATATCCAAAAGCCAGAAGGTAAGGATTTTGTATGTGTCTTAGAGTGTCATAAAGTTAATTAGTAAGGCAGCATCGTAGAGCTTAGGTAGCAGTGACCATTCACTTCCTATAAATTGTTCAGAGACCTTGTTAAAAACAGTACATGCTTTGAATGGAATTAATCTAGCTACTAATGTCCAATAATATGTAATACAAATAAGTAAATATCCATCATGTGGTAGTTTCAGGTATTCTTAGCTGCCGAAACTATAAATTGGTCAGGATGTGGTCATCTCATCTCATTTTCTATTTTGTTCAGACCCTTCTCTGTCTAAATACAGTTTATTAAATTATGTGAGTAGGTTTTGTTACTGCCAGATATTGTATAAAGATTGAGTTGGAATCTGTGTGACTACTTATTATGCTGATCAGTCTAGACTCCTCATAGGCCTATTTGTATGAACTTATACTGTCCTTTGTAGTGAAATGGTATTGTTTTGTATAGTGTCTTCCACATTAATGTGCTGGTCTATGACTGTAATCCATATGGACATTTGTAATATGCATACGGTGGCAAGCACTTAGTATTAGACTGATACTTTACCTTATTTTGTTATAGGTTAAACACATTGAGGACCCTCTAGTAGGGAAGTAGAGCTTTAATAATGTACTTAGCTGGCAGTTTATGCAATATGTTAAGCCTCAAGATAAACTGAAGAAGCTTAATATTCTGTGAAAGTGAAGTTTTGAGACTCAATCTTTCAAGCACTCCCAACATGTTTAGTACTTTACTTGCAGGAGGAATATTAGTGTTGAGTTAAAGGGCTGAGACTCAGAAAAGCAGAGTTTAGTTGTTCTTTTGCCATCCTGACTGCAAAATGCAATTGGCTGTACTTTGTCTCAACTAGAGAACTACCCAGATCAGTTAAGTTATGCATATGCATAAATGTTTGCAGTCACAGGCACTTTGTGATAATTACTGCCATATTACGTGTGGGAGTGTAATTGAGAGTATAGGACATTGCGAGTGAATTGCAAGGCTTAGGTTCAGTTGCTGGCTCTGCCATGCAAACTTGTTTGATAGGTGCTCAATGCTCCTTTGGAATTTGTTGTTAAAGCAAATCTATCCCATATGAGTCCAAAACAAATTTAATTTTGAAACTTTGGTTTTCTGAAGTGATTCTGTGATACTTTAATTATTTTTACTTTCTAGGTCGTTCTATTTTTTAATTGTATTTTACGTGTACTACACAGTTTTATCTTTGGATGAAGGGATGTAAATTTCAGCAGAGTAGGGAAGTCCTCCATCCTAAGCTTGCAGCAGTGAACTATGAAATTACTGTAATAAAAGTTTCAAATGAACTCTTACAACAGACAGTTTGGGTCTGTTTAACTGAAAAGTGGACCTGATAAACAATGCCTAGGACAATGGAGATGTAAGTGGGAAAGTATTTTTGTGGCTTTTTTCTGAATTGATTGATTATACTAATATTGGTGGTTTATTCTTGTGAATGCGCAAGCATTTTGATTTTAATTTATGATGTGCTTAGTTGAGAATAGTTGAACTAATCTCACAGCTTGTTGATACTGGAAGGGGGGGGGATCTGCCTTGTCTTCATTCACCGGGGCCTTTACTCTGGTGCTTACTTGACCACCTGGTAAGTTGCTTCAACTTGCAAAGCTGGCAGAAGTCTTGTTTTTTGACCAGTTTTCTGCCAAGTTTGTCAGTTTATTTAACTGATATGAAGGCTAGAACTATGCAGCCAAGAAGGGGAGAAGTATTGGTGAATGTGTCCCTTTCTGCAGCAACAAGTCATTAAACCAGCTCAGCTGTACTGTCTGACAGCACCTTCGGAAAAGGTCATCCTTCTTTGGAGATGGAGTTGCTGTATGAAAGAGTATAAGCACAATTATTAATTTAGGTCCAAAGAATGATACCAGCATCTTCTTTTCTACCATCAAAACTTACCCATGTAGACTTTCACAATAATAAATTTTTTCACCACCCCCACCCACCCAATTTAGTAATTCAAGGGTTCGTAATTACAAATATAAAGCAAGGTGTTTTACAGACTGATCTTAAATACAGTTTCTTGTTATATTGGTCAAACAAATTTGTGTCTTAAGGTGAAGGGTGAAGCTGATAGTACTGTCTTTGCATTGCTGAAAAGGGAATTGGAAGAGGTTAAAACTCTTGTTTTGTATTAAAATGTCCTTAAGTGAACTTTTCAGTCCAAGCAGACAGGATTGTTGCTTGTGTAACCTGGTTGATGACATCCCCTTATGATATAGGGATCAAAGTGAGCATCTTGGCAGATAACAGTAAAGTGAAACATCTGATTCCAAAAGGTTATTTTTATACAGAGTTTAGAAAGTAGTGCTTATAAGGTAACTTCCTTATAGAGGAGTAGTAATTAAAATTTAAGAAAATCTGACTTATATCAAATCGATACACTCAGGGAATGGCTGGTAAAAAAAGAATAATCTATTATTTATTTTTATAAAGTGCACTTACCACTCATGAAAAACAAAATAAATTGCCTATTCCCCATTTGCCCTGTCTTTGTTCTGGTTATTTCCAAATATATTGTATTCTCTTCAATAGCATTTAGAACAGCTTAGCCATACCTTTGCTTTTTTGCTGAGCTTGCATGTTTCTGCTGATTACATTATATGTGAAATTGCCCTATTTTCATCTCTCTTTAAAGGGCAAATATACCTTGTATTTGCTAATTACAGTCCTTAGATTGCTGGAACAGCTGTTTAATGGTGCTAGGCACGTAATAGTCTGTATATGATACAAATAGAATGAGTAATGGATTGCTACAGAATCCTTTTTTACTGTTTATTTTTCATGATAAGCCTCTGTAATAATTGTACATACCTGCCTTATTTCAGAACATGCTTGAAAATCGCTCCCACAGGAAATTGCAGTTTTCCCATCTTACATAGGAATATGATGTAGCTCTGATACCGTCATCAGTTTCTCCATATGAAAGACTTTTTGATGAAAAATATGTGAAAAGTGTGAAAACTTGCAAGTGTGAAGAAAATTCCCAAAATATTCATTGGTGTCTGTTGTGATATAGATAAATCACTACCTTTTATAAACTACTGTTGCTTTTAAATGTGAAACTGCTTCTGAAGCCTCATGCTGGGGTGACCATTGTGGTAGAGGAAAGAGAAAATTCTTGTAGCTTGAAACCAGGTCCCTTTCTAAGCCATCGGTATAGTGGAGAAGCCTGCTTTTTAAGCATTTACTTGGTAACACACAGAACTACCATTTCATGGAACAGTCTTTAGTATAGTTTATACATATGGCTAATTTGGTTGAGGAAGCCTCAGGAGCGACTAAAGACAATGTGACCTGACAGGTCTCTGCATCCTTTAGTGGAGTATTTTAGTGACTAGAACTGCTAAAATTGTGTTGCCATTGAAAAACATAGCATCAGTAGATCATGCACATTGTTTAATATTAAAAAACTTTACAAGCTGGAGTTTGAAAACTATCATAGTCACAGTATTTCTAGGAGAAGCGTTTCCTCATTGCTTACAACAGTAGGTTAATGCTAGCACTTCTGTGCTTCCTTTCACATATTGAAATTATTTAGTGTTACTGCTTTTCTGTGTGTAGGCATATGTAATGTTAGGAAGAATGTTTTTTTTAAGTATATGATAGATATATATATAAGATCTAATGGGTGTCTTGCATTTCTTTGCTGTGCAACTTCTGTGAATTAGTGTTTAATCTATGAAAATTAAAATGTAGCCAGCCATTTAAAGTGCTCAAATTTGAAGTTATTTTAGCCAGAGCAACAATAAAAGAAGAACCCTAAAACATTTATGTGTGCATGTGAATATCTAACTATTATTATGTATGTTCAATTTTTTTATATTTCCTGTATTTCAGTGTGCAACTATGTCGTGTTCTCAGTGAAAACAGAAGCCATGATAATATGGGTTTCAGAGGTAAGTTGTGTTTTGGTTGTTTTTAATTCAATTTAAAAAAAGCCTGGAAACATTTGAACATAGTACTTCTGCATGTATTGACTTGGAACATTCATATATGGTGACCATTAATGTGTGCTAAAGGTGAATACTGCAAATAATAGGGCAATACAAATATCCACAACTAGGCTTGTCTTCAGGTGTCCATTTAAGATGTTTTTGATGGCAGTAAGTAGTGGTGGGATAGTCTGGTATTTCATCTATGCTCTACAAGATGGAATTCCTTATTTGAAATTCAATATACAACTAGATTTTTTTCTAAAAGTTAAACATATGAACACTAATGTATGCAAGTGTGGTTGTATACCACAAAGTAGTTTTTACAACAGTACATGAGTTATGAGTACTTTTTCTCCTTTGTTAATGAAAAACACTGCTGTCTTTAAGTTTTAAATTCTCACTTGAAGAAATCTTTGGTGTTTAAAGAAGAGTTAAATTTCCATTTGCTTTGCAGAATCTGTTTGAAAAAAAGGTTCTATATTACTCATGTTCTATGCTGCTTTGTGTTTTGGGTTTTTGCTAAAATAGTTGTTTGTAATAGCAGAAAAGATAAACCAAAATATTTCAATGTAAACTATAAGTAATATTACTAAGCAAGAATTTATTGTTCAACAAAGCAAAATCACTATTTCCCAAAGTTTTTTGAAAAAAGGCCACGAGATGTTCTGTGCTTTAGACAGAGGTTGACGATTTCTATATGCTGTTTTCTTTTTCTTTTTCCTTGCTGTCAGGATATAAAAGATACAGTGGGAATGATGACATAGGTACATGTAATAGCTATATTGGAGAAATTAATAGACAGTAAATAGTTGAAGTCCTTCTGGTGATGGAGAAAACCCTGAAAGTAATCTGGAGTGAGGTACAGAGATGCTGACTGCTGAGAATTTGTTTGAGGCATGTGACCTGGATCCTGTTCTGGAAACTGCACTGGCACTTGCATTTCTGCCTTTTAGTTCCAGAAAGGCATATATTGAAGTCCAATATACCACAAGTTTATGGAGACAGGTCAGATTTGGTGGTGCACCACAATGTAGGGAGCCATGTGCAGAGGCACGTCTGAGGCTATGCTTAAGGCTGGCTTGGGTTTATAATAAATCATTAAATTGGGTACTGCACCAAATTGTACTGTTGAATTAGCCTTAAGTAGGAGACTTCTGGTTTACATAGAATTGATGTCTAAATCAATCCTGCTATATTCAGGTCTTTAGAGGTGAAGTTAACTTGTCCATTTAAAAATATATTTAAAAAAGTAAATCTGCTTTGAATGCAGCTACAGTGGTCTGCGGTCACCAAGTTATTGAATACTTGGCTTAAATCATTAAGATTTGTAACTTGTCTACCCATTGCAAATATTGTTTGTTGAGTAAACCACATGGAACCAAGTGCAAAGTGAAAGCATGGAGTTCTATTTTTCATGTAGCAATATTGTGGTGTATTATCAATTCCTTACAAGTTTGCCATAGCTATTCTTGCAAC
This sequence comes from Gallinago jamesoni, assembly GCA_025769975.1. Lineage (NCBI taxonomy): Eukaryota > Metazoa > Chordata > Aves > Charadriiformes > Scolopacidae > Gallinago > Gallinago jamesoni. The sequence goes on along the minus strand of JAOQGH010000062.1, from coordinate 10,735,632 downwards.
TGTCATGCTTACTGTTGCAAGGTTTTTCTCAAATGCAGTACCTTTATTCAGTGTTTCAGCTTAATATAAGCTTTTGTAAGACATCATTCTTCAGTTATGGGAGACTTTTCCTAAAAAAAAAAAAATATCCTTGTTAAGCATTTTTTCTCCAATTTAATTGTATGTTCTCCTTTTTGAAAGCATGTCTGTGATGAGATATGATTAAGAAGTAGTACTGGAATGTTTTCTATGTATGTGTATAATATGGTACTTGTGAAAATTGTAAGTTAAAGATGTCTTTGTTAAACCAACTGCCAAGACTCAAGTTATTATATTTAGGGCTATAGTTCTTTATCCCATTCCCCTCCATAAATTCTCTAGGGAAAGTGGATCACCTCTTACTATCTGCTTGTGTGAAGTCTTAGATGCTGCTCAAATTTTAATCTATCAGCAGTAATAAAGTAACCCCCCTCATTGGTAAGAGTAGCATATTCATTTTACTTATTGGGTGTCTGAGGTCTACAGCATTAGTATAAACATTGCTTTAAAAGTTAGACCAAGGATTACCTAATTGTTCCTTAATAATCTGCTTTCTTTCAACAGATATCCAGCAGGCTTTGTATGAGCTTGCATACCATGTTGTCAGAGGAAACTTAAAGCATGATCAAGCTTCTAATGTTCTCGGTGATGTCATAGTAAGTATATATTCCTAATAATTGAATACTTATTACATTTTTAGGTTGTTATAGAAGTCCAAGTAAAAATCAAGTAGGATAATATTCAACAGACTACTTTTTCCATGTCTAAAAAGTCATTCTTTTCTAGTCCTTTTTCTTCAGTTGTGTGTGCTTGGAATATAAGCAGTCTGTTATGGTTTCATTCTTCCTCTACTTTTTGTGGTAAGGAATAGGTATATTCATTTAAGCATAAATTAAAACTGAAATAATTTTTAGGGGCATATTAAGACTGAAGTTTTTAATCGCTGAAAATAGATTTCACTTGCTTATGTAGCATGTCTGTAATGCCACCTACTGGTTTTTATCATTTCCATCTTTTTATTCAGTGTAACTGTGCCTGTCTGCCATTTTACTCTTGAGATGTTGAAGTCCCATGACTGCCTTTAAAATAATGCATTAGACTTATTTTTTTGTTTGAAAAAGCTTTTTCTTAAAATACTTTGCATAACTAGAGAAAGTAGGGAAAGGAGTGTTTTCCTCTGAACTTCTCGGGTTACCAAATCTTGGTGTTCCTGAAAGAAAAAAAATAAATTAAAAAATCATCTAAAAATTATTTCTTATTCTTTCCAAGTTCTTAGATTCCTGTTTTGACATGCATAGAACATTAAGTAAAAATACATTTTGCAGTCTATTCTAGGATAAGCTTTTTAGGTTTTTAGATTTCTGCATTGGGTTAGAGAGAAGTCATGGCTGATAATGTTTGATCTTCAGTTACTGTAGGAAACTGTAATTTGTTTAGTGCCTGAGAAAGTATAGTCTACAGGCTGGTACTGCTCTTCAGACAGGGAGTTCATTGTTGTAGAGAAATGGAGGCAGTAACCATTGGGTTTTGTCCCTGACCACTAGATACTCTTTTAAACGTTATTTTAATTATTTCATTATATAACAAGAATTAGTACAGCATTTATGTTATTAGTCAATAATTGAGCCTCTCAATTATTAATCAATTATGATATTAATATAATTGGTAATAATAATCACATTACTAATTAATCTGAACTTACTTCATGATGTAGTGTTGGCTTATATAATGGAGTAAGAATTTCCGAAGACTACATACTGGTACTTCTGTATTGATTGGGTGTGATCTTTTTTCCTTTTTAGGAATTTCGGGAAGACATGCCTTCCATCCTAGCTGATGTATTCTGCATATTAGGTGAGTTGGGTTAACTTCCTTTTCAGCGTTGTGACAGACTTGGAGAAATCCATGCTTTATGCATTTGCTTGTTGACTTCAAGAAATTTCATTACATCTCTAAATAAATGTTGATTTTTTCCTCAATATATCTGTGTTTCAGTTATTAATGTCTTTTCACGCTGCTTTGTTCTGTTGTAATTTCCAGAAGTTTACCTGTTAAAGGCAGTGGAAATTGATCCACCAAGAATAGTTACAGGACCCAGCTTGTAAGAATGTAGGATGATAGCTAATGGAATCAGCAGCATAGTGTTGTTATCATTCTTGAAGTATTTTAAATAAAAGTTGACCTACTGGTAGGTAGATCCCCTGTTCCCAGAATGTGTTCTGTAAATATTTTTATCTCTACAGTCACTGTTAGTGAAATGAAATGTACCAATTGTCCAGAAATCTAAAGACAAATGGCATTGTTTGCCAAGTTACTGTCTGCCGACTGAGCAGGCTTTATAGATTTGTACTTTTTATTCTGGTAATAACTTCTAGATTTTTAAGTTCTATTGTTGATCCAAAGTTGTTCCTTTCATATTTTTTAACATTTTAGTTCTGTATACTTTTTTCCAGATCATAGTTCTATCTGCTTGCACTTTCTGTCTTGTTCTATGTCTCTGTTTTTTCAAAAATTTTCGTCAAATTCTTTTGACGAAATATATATATATTCTCATCACAGATCTGGATTTCTTCCGTATACTGTAGTAGTAGTAGTGTGGCAGCTTCTGTGTTGTGGCTGCCTGTGCAGGGATGCATCTAATTAAGTTTGGATATACAGCCTCATTTCCATAACATCTAAATGATGAATTCTGACTTCATTTTATTCATAATGTTTCATTCTGTGTATATGAATCATTTTTTGGTAATAATTAGTTTTTATAATGCAGTATTATACCCTTTCATTTTTTAAGCTGGGTTAGAAAATTTACTGTAGTTGCTTCTTGAACTACTTGAATAACTGAAACTAGTCTATCTGTATCTGTCTGCCTTTTTTTCTTCTTCTTTCCTTCAAGTTAGTGTGTCGCCAAATGCCATACCTCCAGTAGTAATAGAGAAGTTGTATGGCTAAGGAGCTAGATTTCAAACTGTGGAACAAAGGACATTTGACAATTTCTTGCTCATTTTAGTTTTCCCATCTAACCAGTATTTGCTATTATCGGGATTCTTTTTTTCCTATTGTCTTCATCTTACAGTTAACATGTTTCAATACATGAGAATTTGATTTATTCACTTAATCCACTCATCCAAATTCCCTGGACTAATGTTTTTGTGCAGATTCTTATTTGGCTGAGAGGCTTGGCTGCCAGGGTCCATACTGATCTGGCAAGTCTATTGCCTCTGCTGCCACTTTCCTACATCATTGGTTTTCAGTCTGTTTGGGGGCTTCTTTCTCAGACTTCTGATGTTTTCTCTATGGAGCTAGTTTTTCTCCGTGTATGTATGGGGATGGTTTTGTGGTTGTTTTTTTTTTTTGTAATGTTGGCCTTGAATTCTCTTGTTAAGTTTTCCACTCCTTCTGCAGCTCCTTGTTTCCTTTAATGATGTGCTTTAGACAGGTGTGCTTCCTTGGCCATTGTTTTATGGCCTGTCTTCCTACAGGAGTGAATTTATGAATTGCATTCAGTAGTTGACAATGCAAAAGAAAAGAGTAGAAAGACAGAATCATAACTAGTAAAAGACTGTAGACCAGGCAGTAAACAATAGTTACCCTGAAGATGCAGGGAAAGAGACTAGAACATTACATTAAGATACATTAAGGATCATGCAGTTCTTTTCAGAAATTCATATTTCTCTTTTCGTCCTCATTATTGATTCTTAGTTTGTCATAACCTTATTGCAACAGAGAGAAGGGCAAGGAAAATTATCATGGCATTTCTCCAGTTTCTGTTTTACTTTCTCATGAGATTTGTGGATGTTTGAGAATTGTCTTTATATTATGCGGACTGCAAAGTGGATGGGTAGGTGGAAAGAGACAAGAAGCTAGCATGTTAAAACCAAGCTACTTTGCATTGTGTTATCGTTAGCATTTGTCAGAATAGTTATTAAAAGAAGAAACTTATAAATTCAACAAGTAATGATTTCTTTTTTTTCCTTTTTTCCCTGTGTTCTTTTTTACTAGATATTGAAACAAGTTGTTTAGAAGAAAAAAGTAAGAGAGATCACTTTACCCAACTGGTATTAGCATGTTTGGTAAGTTGGACTTGGAAAGTCTTTTAGTAAAAATATATTCCAAAATCTGACAAGAAAAATCAGAGTGTTCTGAAGCTTGCTTTTTATGCTTTTTTTTTTTTGAGAAAAAGACTATTGAAATGTCTTAACAACTTTCCAGGGAATTTAAAAATGCATTTTCAGAGTATTATGCTAGACTAATATAGTTGTCCCTTGAAGTCTTTAAAGAGCTTTAAGAGAACTTAATTTTTTTTCTCCTGTCAGTTCAACAGAAATTCTGCTTTTGAAGTATGTTTTGAGGTAGACTTCTCCTTTATGCAACCTCCTCTCTCTTTATAAGTGGTGTTCCTAACCATGTGGAATAAGCTTGATTTGTAGGAAAGTTCATCATGTGAAAATAAGGCTGTTCTCCCAGAATACGAGAGAGGATGGGTATAAGCTTTGTGAATACTCAGTGCTTGGTGGTAATATCCCTAAATTCTGTGCAGTGTATACTTTGAAACCAGCCTAGGGCTTCTTTCTTCAGTGTGTTCTTGTATGTAAAATCTACCACTGTAAAATTCCAATTTCAGTTAAAAACTTTCTCAGTTCTAGCTGCTTCTACATTTGAAGCAGAATGCATTTAACATCACGCTGTGTTCTTATCTTTGAACTTTTTTGTTGTAGTCAGAATATGTATGCAGCCTAATATAATAATAAGATGGTTTCTAGGTTGTTGTAATTCCCAAATTTTGATGTATTTTTTTTGGTTTCTTTTAGTATCTTGTATCTGACACTGTCCTAAAGGAGCGTTTAGATCCAGAGACACTGGAGTCATTAGGACTTATCAAGCAGTCTCAGCAGTTCAATCAGAAATCTGTTAAAATAAAGACAAAACTATTGTAAGTTTTGGGGCAAGGGTTGTTTGGGGAATGGGTTGTGAGGGGCAATGGTAATTAGTCTAGTAAAAATGTTTTGTAAAGGTGTGTAATGTTTCTTTTAATAGAAGTATTTTATTTTCTCTAGGAAATGTATTTAATTGCATTTTAACTTGTCATTGACAAAAGAATTGTTAGCCCTCTTAGTTTTCAAACTCTTGAGAAATGTAAAGTCTTTTTTAATGTCACCTATTGCTGTGGCTTTTGCTACAATGATACCGTATGTGCAGATACTTAATATTTAATGTTATTTGTGAAAAATGTGAATTTACAAAGTATAAGGAAATGAATTCTTGCAGTTGTATCGGTTAAGCATAGGCATTTAATTTCATAAATAAGCAAATATAGTTATGTTAGTTTTGGAAACACAGGGTGTATTTTTGTGGTGTATGTTTGGTTTTTGTCTCCGTATCCAATGTTTCTGGCTCAATCTCAAAGAACACCCCTTGAGACTAGAATAAGTCCTTAAACACAGCAGTTCTCGAGCACAGTGTGTAAGAGCAAGCTTTACTGTTAGGTATAAACATAATCTGGCTTTTAAATGGTCTGCATTTGAAAAAAGAGCTGGATTTGTTTGGAGAATGCTCACTACCTTGAAGGTATTCATTTTATAATTTTTGCAATAGCTTGGGTAAATTAAAAGTTCTTAAAAATATGTGCAAAATTAACATTTTGTATAATCAGTTTTAATATTGATGAGACCATAAATAAGCTTCACTGTGGACATGTTACACAACAGTGTGTATTTTCTGTTTATTTGCAGTTATAAGCAACAGAAGTTTAATTTGTTAAGAGAGGAGAATGAAGGTTATGCAAAGCTCATTGCAGAACTTGGGCAAGATTTATCTGGAAATATCACTAGTGATTTAATCCTTGAAAATATCAAATCTTTAATAGGTAAGTAATCTGTTTAAAGAATGTGGGCACAATGTTTTTCCTACGTGGTCTTATAACTACAGAGAGTGACTGCTGTTTGAGATCATCTGTGGATCAAGTAATTTGCCGTGCAGGCATGTAGTGTGTGATAGTAACACATATTAGTAGATCACCTAGGACAGGATTATGACCTTTGGAAGTTTCCGTTCTGTAAATTAGTTAAACTTAATTTAGATACTGAATTTATGGTACAGCCTTAAATACGCATGCTGTTATTTTGATACATTTCAGCAGTGTTTGTTGAGAATGCACTTATCTCTTAGCAGGGAGATCAGAGTGTTACAAAGCAATGTGTATTGCTATTTTAAGGTACTCAATTCAAAGCATGAATGATCTTTTGGTCTTAAAGAAGTTGAAGAAGTGATTCCTTATGAAGACAAATGAAAAATAGTAAATTTTCTTGCTTTATCTAGTTCTGTTTGTGATTTGTCCATATTTCTAAGTTAAGATTTTGCAAGAGTGTCACAAACAAAGTGCAGAATACACTAAAATGAGGAAATATCTATAATTCACCCCATTTTAAATCTGTAATTCCCCTTTTTGAATAAAGAGTTTTAGACAATATATAGATGTTAGCCCCAGTACCTTTTTCATATTGTAGCAGTGCAGTAATGGTCAAAAAGGTATGCTGCTATTTTATAAAAGGTAATTTTTGATTTATCACAAAATTTTGCCTGAGTCTAACAAAACAAGGAATTTTGCAGAGATCTAGAGAAGATGATGGTTTTGCTAATTATTACATTACAAAATATGTGCTTAGTTTGGGGAGTTTTATAACAAAACACTTTTCTGTCTTCTGGAATTTTAGGAATTGCAGATTAGACTTTCTATAAACTGTCAATTCTTTTAAAGTATTAACTTGCAGTAGGTCCTGGTGTAGTAGAAATGGCTTTTGGGAAGGAAAGACTCATGCAACTATATATATAGTGGATGTGCCTTGATGAAACTTCTCATGGCACAATAAAGATAGTAGTCTAGATGTGGATTCTTTTGATAGAAGTAATATTTCTGTCTTGAGCATGTGTTCTGGAGTTTTTGATGGAAAAGTTTATATAGTAAAATGAAGGTGTGATTACAACAATGGCTTAAGTGGATCTATATCTTTGCTCTTCCTCCCCTCAAAATAAAGAAACTCTCTCCCTATTGCTAGCAATAATACTAAATTTACAGGAAAATACAGCAAACTGGATCAGGGTCTGAAATGAGATGAATTTTTGGGGTGTAAAATTTGTGCAACTGCATGAATATGTGTGCCAGCACAAGGGGGGAGGAAGTAGCCCATGCCTTTTGCTGGCGTTGTGATATTAGAGAGGTTGGGTTTTTACTTAGTAAATGCTTGCCTTAAAACGGTAATTTCTAGTCTTTCTGTAATCCGAGTTGGAAGTCCTGTTTAGTATCTTTGACTAGTTCAATATTCAACATAAGTCAAAGTGATCAATGCTGTATTTACAGATGATGCAGATTATTTTGCTGTAGATAAATCCTCAATTTTAACTGAGAAGAATTACTTTTAAAAACTAATGCGTTTGTGGTTTAGTAACAGAATGAGGATAAAAAGTAGTTATGTTAAGCGTTTCTTCTCTGTTTTTCTCCACTAGGATGTTTCAACCTTGATCCTAACAGAGTTTTGGATATTATCCTAGAAGTCTATGAGTGCAGGCCTGAGTATGATGACTTCTTTGTACCACTGATAGAGTCTTACATGTACATGTGTGAACCTCAAACTCTATGCCATATCCTTGGGTTCAAATTCAAATTTTATCAGGTAATGTATTTCCATTCTTAATTTTTGGTTTCAGTGGTTGACTGCAGTCAGTGACAACAGATTTTTGCTGCAAAAGTTTTGATTTTTTTTTACATAAAAATTAATTTCTAAATTATAAAATTCCAGTATTAAGAGCAATAATTTAATGATTTGAGTGGAAATCTCTGATGTATTTTTAGAGAAGAATGCTTAGCACTCTTCAAGTCAGACAGCTGCAAACAATCCTGATTCCTTCCATTTGAACTTGGGTAGTTAATATAAGGACTGGCATTACAGAAGAGATTGTAATTTATAAGCAAAAGAATTGTCCCCAGGAGTGAAGAGTATGTTTGCAAGGGAGTCATGGTTGACATCTGGTAAAATACTAAAGGTTTTTTTTTAAGTGTATGGTTAGTAATTGCATGCAAGCACCAAGGTGTGAAGATAATGTGTTTTTTTTCCTGAGAATTCTGATTATGTATTGCGGTTAAGTCTAGTGGCTTTGGAGTAATAGTAGTTAAATAACATGGTACCAAGCGGAACTGTGGGTTAATAAGTTTCATCTGAACTTTGAACAGTTTCTTTTCTGTTTCATGACCTTCTGCAGTGGTCTGTTTGCTTTTTTCTTAAACTTGCAATCTTGTCTCTCTTAGGATCCAAGTGGTGAGACACCTTCCTCCTTGTACAGAGTTGCTGCTGTCCTTTTGCAACATAATCTCATAGATTTGGAAGATCTTTATGTTCATGTAAGTGACAGTGCTGCTTTGTCAAATACCAAAACTAAAAAAAAAATTGAAAAGAAAGGCAGATATTTTACCCTCATTCAGAACATAACGTTTTTTATGTCTCTTTAAAATTTCCAGCACTTTCTAATGCCCCATATTCAAATAAACACACACTGACATGTAAAAGCTGTAAGACTTTCTTTGAATTATCTATGTAGCATCTTCCAGATTCCAGTTTACCTCCTGCCTGAATAGGAAGTAGGAGGCGAATGCCTGAGTATGCATTAAAATGCCCAAGTAACCTTCCTTAATAAGAACTCAAGCCTTTGAGTGTTTTGCTTTACAAGATGAATTATTGAAAAAATTGGTAGGACAGCCAGCTCATGACGTTCTTTGCTTAGGTTAATAGTATTTTTTTTTGTAACCCTTACATATTCCTGAATAGGCCTCTCGTTCCATCTACAAGAATTCTGACCATTTGTTAGGTTGAAAGAGGAAAATGGAATTACATGTTTAATCATTTAATCTGAGATTTTTCCTCTCTAGTCTTGACAGTCTTATCAAGCAACATACCGATTTGGCATATGATAAACAGAATGTTGCAGTTATAAAAATATTTTTACATTATACACCAATTTTTAATTTCAGGATATCCATAGATGTTTTAAGACTCTTAACTCTTCCACTGAAACCAAGGAAATTACTTCTAGTTACAGCTATGGAAGCTTTGGAATGTAGTCTTGCCATTAATTTTGTGGCAGTTAATAACATGAGTCATAATCTGACTTGTCAGTAACTGTCTTCATAGGAATATTTTGGTTAAAAATGTGTCAGATGGAGCAAGAGTAGGAGTGGATGTCTCAGGTAATTGGTGTGGAGGGAGGAATGCATGAAAATAATACTAGTTTAAGGAACATCTGTAAGTTGCCAAAACAAATGCTCAGGCTTGGAATTATAGTGGCCCATGCAATCTCAACTCAGACCTGTATAGGTATGGGCATGCTTTCTGAGAGTCTCACAGCTGGAATGGTCCCTGTGTTCATTTAGGCTGTTCAGCTTTGTCGTTGTCATTGTCATGGTTTGGGCTGGACCAGCTGCTGAATGAACAGCAGATGCTCTCTTTGTCCTCTGTCCCCTTCAGAGAGGAAAAAAATAAGAGAGGGATTGAAACTTACGAGTTGAAAAGAAATGAAACTATTCTAATGAAATAATAATAATGAAATTAAAAAAAAGATATGAATATTAATAAGTCTTGTTTGTAATCTACTTTTATTCCAGACTATCTCTGCCAGTCTGTCTTGTCTTTGCATGTTTAGGATGGCCTCTTTTGTGCCATGTTTTGTGCCTCTTTTTAGTTCAGGCTTAATTTAACTTGCCACGGGAGTTTCAAGAAAATAATTAGCGTGTAGATGTCGAGTCTTAAGTGGTATATATTGTGCAGCTCCTATACAGTAGCAGCTGTCAGGATTATCATTCATATCAAGAATATTCTTTCCCCCTTTGCTCCCCTTTCTAAGCCTGTAAGAACTGTTCTCTATTTGTTTATATATACATACAGCCATACATAATGTTTATCTCATTCTAACAACATGATTTATCCCTTAAAATTCCTCACTAGATATTTCTTGACAAATCTTAGTAGCTTACTCGTGTTTTCAAATGAGAAAAGGGTAACTAAACCTTTTACCTTTACAAGTGTGATTCTTTCTTCCCCAAATTTCTATGAAATTGTGGAATTCTATCTTTTGTCTGAAGATGATGGTTCTTAGTCTTTCTTCTCTCCGCTGTCAGTTTGGAAGGATTAAAAACAGTAAAAATATTCCCTTGTTAAAAACAATAGAAGAAAAGATTACTGTATCAAAGAGGTCGTGATCCTTCAGTAAGTTTTGATTACTTATTTGCAGTTAAATGTTGAGCATGGGATCAAAGTGAAGTTTGACTTTGTCAGAAAAAGAACTTTTCTTCAGTCTCACAACTTGGCCCTTTAATTTTTTGAGCATAGGGTTATTTTTCTCACCCTGACATTTCTCAGTACAAGATCTCTGAGATCTTAATATAAGATGGTTTGTAAGGAACAGATGTTACATATGTATAACCCGCGTTACTGATAAACAGGAAATTTGTTAAGCTTTAAATGTTATTCCTTTAAAATAAAGCGCAATCAAAATGTGTATCTAAGTAGGCTAACTGTTTTTCCTTGGTGATTAATTTTTTTCCCTTTAGATGAGCCAGTAAAAATTTATGCTTTTGAATATTCAATTTGTTTTAAAGCACTGAATTAGGTAAATTCAAAGTATTGAAAAGTATGTGTATAATTGTCACCATATAGCTACAGCTGAATGGTAAATTGGAAGAGGGGAAGGGGAGCTTATACCCTCACAACCCTGGTTGTGAGGAAGTAGAACAGTATTATTTCTCATGAGTCCTTGATTTCAGAATAGTCTGTTAGTAGGGATCATGATAGCAAGGAAAAGAATGTTCAAGGGAATAGGTTTATATGATTAGGAACAAGGAAGGACAAACTTCTGCTTCAAGCTCAAGTGATCAAAAGTAGCAGTAGGTCAATTTGATTTTCAGATATGATGTTTGTTCTGTTTTTTTAGCTTCTTCCAGGGGATAATGCCATCATTGAGGAACACAAGCGAGAGATAGTGGAAGCTAAGCAAATTGTCAGAAAACTTACAATGGTTGTCTTATCCTCTGAAAAGACTGAGGAAAAGGAGAAGGAAAAAGAAAAAGAAGAGGAGAAAACTGAAAAGGTGTGTGTGAATATTTTCCTTTCCAAGAAAACTATTTTAAACTAAACATAGTAATTGTTATGAAAACATTTTTATATTTATTTGAAACGTAAGCAGGCATGTACTTCTTGGAAGGCTTGTGTCTGTACTCTGATTGCACTTCTGTTATACTGAATGTGCAAAATGTGTTGTTTGGGGGTTATTCTGGATTTCTGTGGGTTTAATGTTCTTGCTTCAATGGCTAATTAATTTCTCTCCTCTCTTTTTATTGTATCTCCATTAAGTGTGTCCTAGCATTCATATCTTTAACAATCTTCACATATCTTCACAATCTTTAATATAGATTTTTTAAGATCTGTGATAATATAATCCTAGCTGATGTCTTAAAAATAAGGACATCAGTAAGAGTTCATTTCTTATGTCTCCCAGTCAAGAATTGGGACATAGAATTGTTTTATGAATGTTGGTATAATTATCCTGCATTGTAGGAAAAGGTTGTAATTGAACATTTTTAATTGCAACTGTCTGCTCTGCTTTCTATTAGATCTGTATCTTTGTATGTGTAAATGTATACTCTTTATTTAAGGTGCTAACACGTCATATATTGTTCATGTTGCCCTGGGTCTAATTTGTTTCAGTGTGTCCAAGCCTTTAAAAGCAAGGTTATTTGATCTCTTAGCAGCCTTTCTGTTGTGATCTTCATTTGAGTGTCTTAAGTATTGCTCAAACATCTTGTTTAAAACAAACAAACAAAAAGTAAAATTAAGCGGAGTTCTGCAGAGGGGGGAGAGATCCATGAATCTTGACCGCTTCTGTTTTTAGTTTTCTGTATCCTTCTGGGTTCATTATATCCATCTGTTTTGTCTACTTGCTCCTATTTGTTCTCCCCCACCTTGATTCTGTGCATCTCTGACTTTAATTACTCTTTCCAGTTTTCTTGCCTACCTTGAAAAAAATCTAATTCTTCCTTCAGGCAGCTGACATAGTCACTGCTCTGTGGCGCTCAACTACAGCTGTATCTGCTGCTTACACTAATTCCTTTCACTAGCTTTAAGTTTCTGACCTCCCTTCCACTCATTTTCAATATCCCTCTGGATTATACCACATTGCTTTGGTCCACCTTCTCTGCAGTCAAATGAGGCTGCCTGCTATTCTCTGAAGTGTGCGTGTTGCCACATTCTAATGGAGAACCAAACTTCTGACGGGACGTGGGGGGTGCGTATGTTACAAATAATGTCAGAAGAATTAAGTCAGTTTTTACGGCTAAGCTTTAGAACTAAGAACTAGGGGATTTTAAGCTCTAGCAGAAACTGCAACATTTTTCTGAAGGATTACAATGACAAATGAATTCTGAACCTTTGTGATGGGAAAATGGAGAGCTGTACTTAACAAAAAGAATTTCTGTGACTCTTTGTACAGTTAGGCAATGAATGCCATGTCTTGAAAAGCTTGTTTCTGTGTTAACATTTTTGTTTGTGATCAGCTGTGCAATTCATAGCAATTAGTAGAGTAACTACATGTGAAAGCTGTTAACATCCAAAGTACTCCAATTTAGACTGTTAAAACTGCGTACTGGATACAATCTTTGATACAGTACCATGGAATAAATGCCTGGATAAAGAAAATAGTGTTTAAAAGTTACTGACTTAACTTTTCTACACACAACACAAAGGATTCTTAAATGCTTGCATTGTTCTTAAAATGTCACGTAAAGAAATAAGCTGCAATAGATTGTGATATTTTGAAAAGTTCCTGATCAGACGTATGTCAGATGACTTTATAAACCTTTGTTTTTAACTTTTCTAATTAATCCATGAGTTAGATTCTATGTGGAATGGTTTATTATTGCTTTTGAAGTGTGCTTATTGTCTAGCTGATTTTTATTTTACTTTTTTTTAACATATAGTTGAAATACTAGGGTTTTTTTGTGGATTACAGCTGCATACGGCTTAAGGAGAAATATTAAGAAGACTTTATGAATACACTTTCTCACTAATTGTTTGTTATTTTGCAGCCTCCTGATAATCAAAAGCTTGGTTTATTGGAAGCTTTATTAAAAATTGGTGACTGGCAGCATGCCCAAAGTATTATGGATCAGATGCCTCCGTTTTATGCTACTTCACACAAGCCTATTGCAATTGCCCTTTGCCAGCTTGTGCATGTGACAATTGAACCACTTTACCGCAGGTAAAGTAAAAAATAGAATTCTGTTGCTACGGGGGAGAAAACTGCTATTTATTTATAAGGATGAATTCAATAATAAGCCTAACTGTGTTGACACATTTCTAAAATTTCCATTTCTATCACATATGAAATGCTATGCATCTTATTTTTCAGAGTTGGTGTACCTAAAGGAGCTAAAGGGTCGCCAATTTCTTCTTTGCCAAACAAGAGAGCACCAAAACAAGCAGACAGCTTCGAGGACTTGAGAAAGGAAGTGTTCAACATGCTTTGTTACCTTGGTCCTCATCTCTCCCATGATCCCATTTTATTTGCAAAAGTGGTGCGGCTTGGAAAAGCATTTATGAAAGAGGTTGGTGTGACAGAACAGCTTATCCAAACTTGAAAAATACCAATTCCTCTGATGTAAAAAAAAATTCTCAAGTCTTACTAATTGTGAATATATTGAAATATTTAAACATAAAAAGTTTTTTGACTAAGGACAAATTTGGATAATCTTATTTTAATTCTTAATAATTTTTATGATCAGTAGACATAGCATTTTTATAAGCGACTTAAGGCACTTTAGGTTTATAACCAGGAATATTTAGTGATAACTAATTTCATTATCTGTGTATGTGTATATTTTGAAAAACACAGAAGTGATACTAATTGCATAGAAGTATGCAATTTAAATGCACATTTTCAGAGTGACAGCATAGACAATGGAGAACACTAACCTAATACATGTCCAGTACTTAAAATAGTACTTTCTATTCCATCTATTAGGTTACTTGGGAAATAGGGGATGTTGCATATTTTTAATTAGTGCTGTGTCCCTTGTTCTGCCAGTTAAATGCTGCTATTCCTGAACTTGTCAGTGACAAATCTCTGGATGCAACTAAGGATGAGTTCAATGTGGAGATCTAAAACACCCTATGAAGCCTCAAGTAGCCAACTTTAGAAATAAAATGGCCTCTTGATATTTGTTTTTGGCTTTTGACTGTATCTACCACATATATATTGAAATATTGGTACTATGACCTGTTTTAAAAGGCTGTATGTTGAACTTTTATTCTGAACTCCCTTTGAATGTACTCAGTAGCTCAGGCGGAGGCTAGTGATTTCTTTTGCTACTTTTATGGCTATTTGCCTATCAGCGTTTGTTTTATTTTCAAGTCAACAATGGAGGGGGTTTAATGTTTTTCTTTAAAAAACAGCTCAGAGAAACTTTAGAATTCATTGTTTTTGAAATATATTTTTTTACAATTATTAAAAGCACACACGTACCACAACTGCCCCCAACTTAAAAATCAATATTTTTGTTACCTAGCTTTTTATTTTAACTTACGACTGAAAGTTGGAGAGGTTGGTTGATCTGAATGGTACCAGAGAGGAGATTTTCAGTTTTACAGCTGTTTTCTTGGAAGTATTTTTTGTTTCAACTACAAGTAACAAATATTGGAATGTTCAAAATTTATGTGCCACCTGAGGGGAAGCTTTCAGCTTCACATATCCAGCTGTGCTTGATGATGCAGAGCTAAGAACAGGGTTAATTCTTGGGACTGAAGATTTTTTTTTTTTGGTCTTAACTGTCTTTTGTCAAGCGAGTTTGCTCTCATCACATTCCGAGATGCAATGATAGGGTGACAGAAGCTGCACTAAGTTTAGATACCAAGTAGTCTTTGTAATAAAATCATGGTAACTTAAAGTATTTCCATCTTCCCTTCCCTTGCTTCCATATCTTTGTAGGAGACGTAATTTCTCAATGTTTTCTCATCCAGAATGCTAAGTTTCCCAATGGTTAATATTCTTGCTTTGTGGCATCTTTCTTGCTGGCCTGTGAGAAGATAAACTGTGTTGCACAGTTAGTTTGGAAATCATAATTTCAAGGGAGTACTTCATTTTACTGCTGTCAGCAGACTATTAAGACTACTTTGTAATTAGGTTCAAGTACTGAAGGTTTGTGAGAGAGCCCTTATTTCTTTGTATATATGTACAGTAGAATGCAGATCACTCAGTTATAGCAATCTCTCGTGCAGTTTTACTGTAACTACATGATTATAATAGTTAAATGTGTTTCTGACAAGAATGAGCAACATTTTAGCTATTTGCTTTAGGTTGGATCTATGAAGAAATTCGTCAGTGACAGAGTGGTTAAGGTAACATAGGGAAAGTTATTTTTAATGCACTATTGCCATCAGCATGTTCTAGTCATGAAACTACATTTAACACACAGTAGAAATAACTGGAGGTGATTTGACTGTAAGTTAACCCATACAGTAGTTTAAAAGTTAGACTACTAACATTGCACTGCGGCTTTCATGCTCAAGTGTACCTTTAAAATAATTGTGCACTTACTGGTGTGATAGCTTAATATGCTTTTCATGGTGAGCGGAACAACAAGAGGCGAAAGTAATTTAATAACGAAGACTAAAAGCTCAAGAGGGTATTATTGTGAGAGAAAGATGGGGAAAATAATCTGTGGCTGTTAATAAATTGCGTTGGAAGTCCTGGGTCATCTTGTAGGTAGGTGGTGAATGTTTAGGGCATTTTTTTTACCTCTCTCCACTAAGAACATCCAGGAGTTCATATATGATAGTAAGTTTCCTTGATGTTTTAGTTATTACCTCTTTTTGAGCAAAAGTGTAGAAAGCCCCTATGTAATGCATTTCATCTCTGCATTTGAATTTCTGTTTAAAAATATTTTAATGCTGACAAATCTGGAAAATTAAACATTTACTAGGCATGTGGCTCTTCAGTTTTATGCTTTTGCTGAGGTATCCTTGTTCTGAAGCTGTAAGCATTATGTTAATTATGCTACAATTAACATGATTATCTTTGTTACAGTTTCAATCTGATGGAAGCAAACAAGAAGATAAAGAGAAAATGGTGAGTTCATTTTGGAGGAAGGTGTTTTATGTGAGATTGGTATAGAGACCAAAGGTTTAATAACTGTACAACTCTTATTTCTCTGTAGAGTTTTATGCTTTAAGAAGTAGATGTTAATTGTCTTTTTTTATAGGCAAGTTTGAGCCAGTCATAGGTGGAGTGTTTTGTCCTTTTTTTTTTTTGTCTTCTGCATTCCTCAAATCTAATCTTGTTCTTTTAGTCCAATGCATTCTATTTCTTACTTGCTCAGAATCAGTTGGAATACCTTCAGCTATTTATTCTAGAAATACATTTTTTTGTAGTGGCACCTTATATCTGAAAGAATTTAGCAGGGAAAAGCATAGAGAAAAAGAAACATTAGAAGTAGTGGAGATGTTTAATAGTAGGATGGCTAAGTTTTCTTTCTTTCTAAATTTTTGAATTTATTGAATTATCGAGATTAGTCACAATGAAACCCAAGGAATGTTTAAGGAAGGGGGAGGATAGGATGCTGAACGGTACTGAGCCTTGGAAACATGTATAAAGCCTTCAGGTTTTAATGTGGAGTTTTGAAAATGGAAGTAGTGGCAAGGAATACCTTAATCCATTTGTAAGCAATTGCCAAAATCTATTTTCTCCTGTTGCACTTCACGCAAGTCCACAGTATATCTTTTAAAATTATTTATTTGATTTTTAAAATATGAGTGCAACTTGCTGGAAACTCCACCAGCTTTGCTCAAATATCTTGTATAAGCAAATAAAATACTGACAGTATATATAGAGTCCATAAATTATATAATAAAATGTTGATGATGGGAGATATTTTTATGTCCTCTTCAGTTTTTTTCCTCTGTTTAGAAAGTCTTAATCTTGTGGCAAAGTTGTATTTTATCAGGCTACTCAAATGTGCATTTTCTGCATATCTGCCTAGCATTACTTCTGATGTACGTACTGGATTTTTTTTTTCCTGGTCTTCATCTCAGGAGATACTGTTTAGCTGTTTGTTGAGTATTACCGATCAAGTTTTACTTCCATCTCTTTCTTTGATGGACTGCAATGCGTGCATGTCTGAGGAATTATGGGGAATGTTCAAAACTTTTCCATACCAGTACCGGTGAGTAGAATAATTTGTTTCCATTCTTTGGAAGTGGTCTTTTGAATTGTCAGTACTAAAAATAGTTTTCCTTTATAATCTTTCAAGGTACCGTCTCTATGGGCAATGGAAGAATGAAACATACAATAGTCATCCACTTCTAGTGAAAGTTAAAGCTCAGACCATTGACCGAGCCAAATACATCATGAAGTAAGTTGTCTAATTCCATAAATAATTATCAGTTGGGATACAATCAATGTCACCAACAGAAAAAAAAAAGCCATGACAAATACATTCCCTTTCTAATGACTCGGTAATTTCACCAAGTACTTCATGAACAAGGATTAATGTGCGGTGATTAAAAACTGTCAAATAAGTAAAGATTCAGACAAATTTGTCACCAACAATGCTATTTCATCTGTGAAAAATATCCCTTAATTATTTAAAACCTTTTCCATGGGTATGCCATTACTTGATAAATTGCTTTGTTTATGGAAATATCAGAGTGCAACATATTTCCTTTAGGTATGGAGACTCTTTAATCTGAAGAGTCTCAAAAATCTTGTTGCAGTTTCTGTAGGTTTGAAAGTGGGGCAGGAAGTTGAATTGAATGGAATAATTAGTTCTCATCTTCAAGTGGCCCACAACAGTTTCAGATTTTTGTCAGAGCTTTGGGTTCTTCATTTGTTGTTGCCAAAAGGAAATGCTATACTTTTATAGTGTGGGTAATTATAACCTTTCTATATAATAGGCAAGACAGACTAATTGTTACCGGGTAAAAGACTTTAGACTTGCAGCTGTGAAAGTGTTTCTAAGTTGTTTCTAAATGATCATTGTTTCGAAATGATTTTGATTCTCTCCTGAGTTGTGACATAGCTAGCATAGACAGTAAAATTTTACATCCCTTCTCTAGTTTGTACAGTGGTTTTCAGTTGTGCAGCTGAGCCACAGTGCTGTCAGTTGTTGAGATTGTGTGTACGATTTACTTGTGTGTCGACTTCAGGTTTCATGTTAAGCTCATGTCTTTGGTAGGGAATGCTGTGGAAGTGTAACACAATGAAATTAACTTTGTTTTTCAATTAACAGAATGCAACAAATGCAAAATGACTGATCTGTGGCTAAATTAGTTGTGCAGGAGTAATTAATAGCATCATGTTATTTTTAGATGTGGTATAGGTCCCATTGACAACTTCCAAATGCAAAGTGCTCGAAGTTGAAACTAGAGTACAGTCCATAGTAACATAGGGACTACTGGCTTGTTTGTATGCCCTGCACAGTATAGATTTACAAATTTGAGGAGTAATACTTCTATGCTTTGATTTCTTAACAGTGTATCTGCTAGTGAGAATTTAATCTCTGCAACTAATAAAGGTGTTTCTTCACTGGAATTTACCTCTTGTTTCAGTATTCTTTTAGCTTGTCTGTCACAATAAAATAAGTTCTGTTTTACAGGCGTTTGACTAAGGAAAATGTGAAACCCTCTGGAAGACAAATTGGGAAGCTCAGCCACAGCAATCCAACAATTTTATTTGATTATGTATGTATTTGAATGTTACATGTATTTGAATACTGTTTCATCCAAATAGCAGATACCTTCCTATACTTTAATATTTATCTTAGTTGGAGGGCAGTTCTAATTGTATTATTTCTTACTTTTGATGCAAATTTTAAAATATGATAATTTGCTAGTAGTGCATGGGTTTGAGATTAACTATGACAATAGCTCTTTAGTAACTGCCACTGCACAGAAAATCATGTCCACTTACTTATAGGAGTAAAGTATTTAGTTAGCTGACATTGGTCTCAGAGGTACAAGGCTGTGGTGACCAGGTTATGCAGAATACAAATTAATGTTAGGTTGCTCTGGGCAGTTTTATATGTGTGTAATGAAGATTATGTCAGTGTTATTCAGAAGAAAACAAAGCTTTGAAGTCTGAAATACATCTACAGAGTCGGGAGGATTTTTAAGATTACTTGATGCTACAGGATGCTTGAAAGCTGTGAAAGTATGTTGATGGACCTCCACCTTATTCACAAATGTGACTTGTGATTATTGATCTACCAATTTTTAGATTTTACTTGAAGACATTAATACTGCAATAGACATGCATGCATGCATCATGTACCAAAGAAGATTCTAAAATTTTATTAATAAGGTTTACTTATATTTTTTCATGATCTAGGTTCATTTTTTTAAATACTCTTTTATTATTATAAACAGCAACAGACACTCTTACTGCTAAGGTTTAGGATTCTTAAGAAATCTTAGAAAAAAATGAGTGAAATGTGTTTGCAATTTTCTGATAATTGAAAAAATACTAATTATACAGCATTGATGTTAGAGGTATGTTTCACTGATATCTCTAAGGCACTAGATAAATTAATAAGGTTTGCCTATTACTTTGGAAGTGGCTTAGGACCTTTTGAAAAATTAATTCCAAAGGATGTTTTGTCTATGTTTTAAAGACAAACATTGTTGAAATGCTTTATATTTGTTACCTGAAGGATAAGGAATACTGTTCCTGTTCAGCTGACTGTCTTTTGTCACTTTCAGATTTTGTCACAAATACAAAAATATGATAACTTAATAACTCCGGTTGTTGATTCACTGAAATACCTCACTTCGCTGAACTACGATGTCTTGGCATGTATCCTTTTATGTAAATCAATATGTCTAGTTACTGATAAGTTGCAGTTGTAGCCAGATTAAATCTGGGTTTTGTGAGTAAATGCGATCTTCTACTGTTTCCTATTCTTGCTGTTTTTTGCTGGAAATTTGAAGTTTGAATTTTGGAAGTTTGCAAATACCTTTGCACTCTTTTTGGGTTACAGAATCCTCTCCATTCTTTCACACTATGAAAATTATACTTCATTTTTAAGGGCTTTTTTTCCTACTTTCATTCTGTTCTTGAAGGCACGGTGGTCCTATAAATAGTGAGGTAAATACTGCTTTTTAAGTTATCATTTCTTTCATATTTTTTTTTATACCAAACGGTTAGTGGATTCCCTATATCATGGTTGCTATACTTATGTATCAAGTTTATAAACTGCAAATTGTGGACCTGGAAAAATAGCTCTTGTGTAACTTTTGTTTTTACAAATTGAGGAAAAATATTATCTTTAACGCTGCTAAAGACTGTATTATTGAAGCTCTGGCAAACCCCGAGAAGGAGAGAATGAAGCATGATGACACTACAATCTCGAGCTGGCTGCAGAGTTAGTATTCTTGTTTTATTTACTACATTAATGTTTAAAATGCTTCACCTTCCCTATGATCAGACTATTGATCATTATGATCAATAATTCACTTGGATATACCAGCTAATTTTTTAAAATAGAGAACTGGCAAGTTTAATCAACAGGAAAATATTTTTGTCTTTGTATTACAGAAATACATTTATTGCTAACATTCCATGCGTACTTTGTTAATACTTATTTAATGATTAGTATCTCATGAGGTGCAGTCACAGCTGTTTCTACTTGCTTTAGGTCTGGCTAGCTTCTGTGGTGCAGTTTTCCGAAAATATCCAATTGAACTTGCTGGTCTACTTCAATATGTAGCCAACCAACTGAAAGCTGGGAAAAGGCAAGTCTTGCACAACTGATCTTTATATACTCAGTTTTAATAATGTATTATTTGGATGTTTGCTGATACATGGGCACTCGATGTAGTACCTACTCTAGTGATGGTAAAACTCCATAATACCAGGAAGGTTAAGCAATTGAAATAGCAGAAAGAATAATATCCTCTCTAGTACATTATTTTTCCTCTAATTGTATAAGTGTGTCACGTTATTTTTGAAGTACTGATTTTTTCATTTGTAACTTACTTCAATACAGTTTTCTTAACAACTAGCCAGACAGGGAATGAACTCTGCTGGTCTGTAATACTTTCATACAGATGATTGTATGTTATTTGAAAAATAAGTACCTGTGATGTAACATGGTGTGACAGTGACACTCTTAGTTTTTAATTTCACATAATCTCTTTTCTGCAGGGATGGCTCTAACATTTTAATGTTGTTTTAAACGCTTTGTCCAATTCATTTAATGGGAGTTGAATTGCTTCCAGATATGTTACTGTTAATTATAACTCAAAAATTTTTTAAACACGGTTTCCAGTTTGAAATTTTCTTTTCCTTTTGTCCTTCCATCATCATCACTTAGCATTATTGTTTCATTTATTTATACAATTTTAATGTGTTATTTTTATCACATAGGTGAGTATTGTGAATTCTATTGTGAATCCCCATATGCTTACTGAAAGACAGCTTACCAGTGGAGATAACGCATGTTATTTTAGGGTATTTATGTTGAGAAATCTAGTTTTTTCCCTTCCCTGCAATGTAGACGCTCAGTCTCATGTGCTCCCCTGTCCCCAATTTATTTTGTATTCTGATGATGGTACAATCACATTGAGCTACAGAAGAAGGGTAAGTAGTGTTTCTTGTCTTTCTCCGGAATTAAGACTTCAAATATTTTGGTAAAAAAAAAAAAAAAAAAATATTTTTAACATTCAGTCGAGTATTGACATATTAGAAATAAAATGGATTTACCACTATGACCAGTCCCACTGGACTGGAGTATTCAAGTATTTGAACTGGAGTATATGGTGGTATTTATGCTGCGTCTTAGACAGAAAACATACTTATGTCTGGAAAAGCAAACAAAAATATAAAAAATAGCAATAGAAAACCTTGTTTTGGAGGGCAAGGATCAATACTTTTTGTAAGTAGGTCACAAATTTCAGAAGTTACTGGAAAATATTGCTGATTTAAATAATCATGATACAATTTACAATTCTTCTGTTGAGTAAGCCATTGTCCTTATTGAATTCAGAGCTGGAAGTACAGCCTGCTCTCTGGACAGGATGATTATTGGAGTGTTTCGTATATTCTAAGTAAAAAATGTTTTCCATGTTCCAAATACCCTCTTGAAGCTAATTTTGCCAGTAAATTTCTAAATCTGTGTCCTATTCTAGGAATTTTTAAATAAAATTTAAAATATTCCGTGTGCATGAAATAACTGTATAGATACATTATGAAGCATGTTAAACAAAGGGGAACAATAAACTTTATGATTAATTTGTTGATACTTAATAGCACCACACACTATTATTTAAAAAAAAAACCATGAAATTGTTCTGAAAGAGTTCTGAAATCCAGCTGTTGAATGCCTGCATTGCTTTTAAGTACTAATAGTTTACTTGCAGTAAAGATATCCTTGTGTGCTCAGCAAAGTTTTTTCTTCAAAAGGGAATTAAAATGTTATTTCTTTTAATGTGCTCATAGTGTTGCTTTGTACTGTGTATTGAATGTCGTAGCTTCAATTTCTAAACAAATTTTCTTGGTTTTACTCCACTTTTTTGTTTTCTGTGCAGCTTTGATTTGCTTATTTTGAAAGAGGTAGTGCAGAAAATGGCAGGGATAGAAATTACAGAAGAAATGACAATGGAACAATTGGAAGCCATGACTGGTGGAGAACAACTAAAAGCTGAGGTGTGTTCCTGTTAAATTTAATAATAGCAGTTGCTTATTAATGGTGGTTCTAAAGAATGATTCATGAACTGGTAGTGTAGATGAGAAAGATGTTACTGCTTTCATCAAGAGCTTCCCTCTCTGAGCTTACAAGCCTTGCCGACAGGCAGCCGAGGCAATGTATACATGAGCCTTAATTGTTGTGCTTCACAGAATCTTTTATTAACGAGAGCAGCCTTCATTACGCAGTGGTATATGACAGACCTGCGAATTACAGCAGCTGATGAGCTAGTATGTTGAGCAGTCCTGCTGTTTTAGCCCTGCTCTGGGGGCAGCGGCTCCCTGTTGAGTGGAGTTACATTTTAAACCGTTTTAGCAATTAAAACTGTTGCAGCCTTGGTGTCAAAGACCTAGTTGAGTCTGACCTAGACTCCCCAGGGAGTTGAGTAGCTGTAATTGGAACTAAAATCTGAAATTCTAGTATTGAAAAGAGAAGGGACTTTGAGCAGATCACAGCAGACCTAGGGCTAAAATGCAGTGCCATAATGCCTGACCTGAAATGTCACTCTTCATTTACTGTGTAAAAGAGTAATTAATAGCATACAAGACAATTTGATTCTTTTATACATAAAATGCAGTCCAGGATCAAGAGAGAGAATTTATTGACAGACGGGAAACTTTATCAGTGTTAACTCATCCGTATTTCTTCAGTCAGAAGCACACATAGTTTCTATTTGTGATGCACTATTTCCAAACTTGGGCAAATTTTTCTGTACTACACAGGGTGGATACTTTGGCCAAATCAGGAATACGAAAAAATCTTCTCAGAGACTGAAAGATGCATTACTGGACCATGATCTTGCCCTTCCGCTGTGCCTGCTTATGGCTCAACAGAGAAATGGTGTGATCTTTCAAGAAGGAGGGGAAAAACATCTGAAACTGGTGGGAAAACTGTATGATCAGGCAAGTAAAACCACTTGCATTTATAAGAACCCCTCCTTTTCTTTGGTAACTTCTAGTGTATTAGCACAATATATAACAATTCAGCAGATAAGAATACATAAGAATTTTCAAAATGTGTTGCAGTGATTTCATTAAAATATATGGGTGTATTAAATATGTATTATATTGACAAGTTACTTCCGATTGAAAGATTAAAATACCCTTTGTCGTCAAAAATGAAGTTCTTATTTCTTAAGTTAGCTATTATGTTTTTCTGATCTTACTTTGTTAGAGGAAATATCTGTTCATTTTATTTTTTTTTAAGGAAGCAGCCCAAATTCTATTGCTGCCTTAGGCAGTGGGAGCTAGTTTCATTTCGTTCTGGTAGAACAGAATGCTCTTACAGTTTTGCTGCCTTCTTTAGGCATGCTGTACTATGTGTTGTAAACTTTTTAAAAAAGGGGGGGGGGAAGTTTTAAAGCTCTCCCTAACTTCACTTTTTAACAAAATACTAACTTTTGCTAACTTTATTTTTTACATGTAGTGCCATGACACCCTGGTACAATTTGGTGGATTTTTAGCATCTAATCTAAGCACAGAGGATTACATTAAGCGAGTGCCTTCTATTGATGTTCTGTGTAATGAGTTTCACACACCTCATGATGCTGCATTTTTCCTCTCGAGACCCATGTATGCACACCATATTTCAGTAAGTAGAACTCTTCTGTTTGCTTGCTGTTAGTACTGCTGTATTGCACATTACCATTACGTGTGTTAGGTTCCTGCTGAAGTTTACTTTGCTAAATAAAACTTGTAGAATCTTGGAGTTTAGGAGGAGAAGCTGTGGGCTGGAATAGGTTGTCCTTTATTTTCATAGAAAATATAGCTCATGTGTCAGCTCTCACACAGCTGACAGAAGTTGTAGTTAATGAAGTCATCTCTTTTGATTTGGGTGATCATTAGGAATTCTCTCCCTCCACATTCCCCCAAATGTGTAAGTTCTTCTGTGGATGCTTTAGATGGATTTTTTTTTTTTTCCTGTGGAGGAAAATGTAGCAGCTGCCAAAAGGCGTGATATCTCAGGAAGTGCCAGAAATTAATTTGTCCCTGCATCTAAACCGCTAAATATTGAGAGCAATTTTTACTTGGTGTAGTATAATGTGGTACTATAACAACAAGTAGGAGCACCAGTGATAAATCCCTCAAGTATGAATGAATACTAAAAGTTCTGTGTGGCATTCTTCGGTGCTTTATGTACATAAACATTTGCACACATAAAATATCATTTATGTAGAAAGGTTTTGGATAAAGTTAAGTTACATTGTAAAAGTTAAATGATATTGTTTGTGTACGAAGATTACAAATTTTTCATACTTTGTTTTTTTACCCACAGTCAAAGTATGATGAACTAAAAAAAGCTGAGAAGGGAAATAAACAGCAGCACAAAGTTCACAAATACATCACATCATGTGAGCTGGTGATGGCTCCTGTTCATGATGCTGTGATTTCTCTGCACCTTCCCAAGGTTTGGGATGACATCAGTCCTCAGTTTTATGCTACATTCTGGTCTTTGACAATGTATGACCTTGCCGTCCCACATAGTAGCTATGACAGAGAAGTCAATAAACTTAAAGTCCAGATGAAAGCCATAGATGACAATCAGGAAATGGTAAGTTTATATAATATTATGGACCAGTTTAAACTTTCTAACCTTGAAAGATTTTTTTTTAACGAAATATTTTATTAAGGTCATTTAGATCTGGGAGGTTTTATGTCACCTGATTTGTCACATTCACATAACTTAGATTGGCTTTTACTTTTAATGTGGGAATTATAAGGACCAGTGACTTTAAGTGAAAATTATTGGAAAATTCTGTGTTTGAGAAGGCAATCTTTGATACCTGTATCTGTGGTTTAGCTGTTCACTTTTGTCTTAACTTTAGTCAGCAGTATTCATAAAATCAGTTGATTACTAGAGGAGAACATTATTTAGTGAAATAGAAAGCTTTTCAAATATTCTTTAGCATTATAAGGGATTTAATTGCTCTACTTATAGCAAGTGTTAGTATAATACTAAATGAGTTCCACTGACATCTTACAGCCTCCAAATAAAAAGAAAAAAGAAAAAGAACGTTGCACAGCACTTCAGGACAAGCTCCTTGAAGAGGAGAAGAAACAGTTGGAGCATGTGCAGAGGGTTCTTCAGAGACTGAAACTAGAGAAGGATAACTGGCTCCTTGCAAGTAAGTATGTGTAGGGGAAACACTCTGGAGGTTTTTACAGTTGTCACTGTCCCCAGGAGTAAAAGTTCAGCTTGCACTAATGCTCTTAATGTTGATTTAAAAATTTGATCTCCTTACTGTGCTAACAGACCTCAACATACAAACTTTTAATTGGAATGTAATATGTCCTTGCTGCAAATGCTGAGTAATTGGTTTGCAGGGAGATGTTTTGTTTGTTTCTTGCAATGTCAAGACCTTTTAAATATTGCACTATTTAAAAAATAAAGAAGAGATTGACCAGTTGAGTGTAAAGTTCTAATTGCAAGGTGGCTTGCACTTATTTACTGCAGTTATAATGCTACTAAGTTGGGATAATTGCTACATTGCAAGAAATAGGGGTGTAAACTCTCGATTAGTGGTTTGAGCTAACTTACTTTGAGTCCTGTGATTAGGAGCAATATGCCAGTATTTGGGTGGTAACACAAACCCTGTTCCAATGACAAGATAAGTACTGTGTCAGCCTAACAGCACCACAAAATGAAAAAGCATGCAAATGTTTTACACGACAGAGACATGCAGGAAGCAGAACAAACTGTTTTCTCTGACAAAGCCTCTGTAATGTTTCATGTGAACACTACTAGTATGGTTAATCTGAAATGTTTTCCTCTGGTCAGTTTTCTCTGGAAGAACTTTCAGTTTGTAACTGGAAGTAGTTGTTCATCTGTCCCAAGGAACGTAGCATAATCCAGTGGAAAAGCATTTTATTGTCCGACTCATGTAAGACACACCCAACTGACTTAATGAAGAAACATTGACAGTTAAATCAAGAAAGTTTATTCCCTATAAATATTTAATGTACCGGTACAGACAGCTAATTAACTACATGAAATTACTGGTTGAAAAATTACTGCATGGCTAAAGCTTGGTCTAAAGCTGATTGATAGATTTGTCTGTTTAAGAAAGGACCCAAAAGCACATATAAAGTTGTGTAGATATGATCTATGTGTAAACATGTACTCTTAATACAGACATTTGTGGGTTACATGGAATAGCTTATTGTTGGCTCTTCAGTGCTCAGGGTTCAGCTGCAAGGGGTTTCCTAGTATGGCATCCAGAGACAAATGTAACTTTTTTAACAGTTTCCCCATTGAAATAAATTAATCTGTAATTGTGCTATATTAAGCAATTGAACAGCACATCCACTGTAATAGTATTTTTAATTATTATTTTTAAAAACTATTAGTATTTTTTAAAAGACTTGTTTCTTGTGCAGATACTTCTGATAGAGTGAAAACAAGTGATACTTGTTTTCTCCTTTCTAGATATAATAATGGTATGGAGAAAGAGCAGATGGTGTTCCCTTCACTTATGTGCAGAATTTGAGCAGTTGGAGAAATGTACAAATGATTTTTCTGAGCCTGTTTTTCTCCACATGGTGTAATAGAAAAATTTTCCCAATAAGACACAAAGATATTGCTACAATCACCCTCCTACCCTCCCCTCTGTCCTCAGACAGCTAATCTTATTTTGACTTATGAGTGCCAAAGATATGTCGGGAGTGCAAGTGGCCTAATGTACAAACTTGAGAATGTGCATATGTGGTACTGAACTTTTTAAGAAGAGAGTATTTGAGTGTTAAACTGTTAACTAACTAACTTTCTTTTTTCTCTGAACCTCTTTGTTTTTGAAGAGTCTACCAAAAATGAGACTATCACAAAATTTTTGCAGTTATGTATATTTCCTCGATGCATTTTTTCGGCAATCGATGCAGTTTATTGCGCTCATTTTGTAGAATTGGTGCATCAGCAGAAAACGCCCAACTTCTCCACTCTTCTGTGCTATGACCGAGTAAGTACCTAGAACTGCGTGTATTTATTTAATTACTATTATGAGCACGTGAAACTAGTATCTCCCTTACTTCCCAAAGGAGGTAAACAAAATAATTACCTATGTTTAATTCCAGAATCTATGACAATCAAAAGTTGCGTTGTGTGCTTCAGATTCTACAAACCAACTTTTCCTAGAGCTTCAGGGTATTATTGTAAAGAAATTTTGGGTTTGGTTTATCCTAATGGGACTAGAGTTTTGGAGCATAGTCATAGGAGTTGCGTTTAGGTTTTGCAGTGGTTTGCATTTCTGTAGCCTCATTTAACCCTCCCATTTTAGCTGTGTGTGCCCTACTGCTGCAGTATGAACTTTCTTATACTTGCCTGCTTCCCGAGGCAGCATCCTTAGGACCCTTCCGACCCTGGAATGGTACTACGGATTGTGGACTAACTTGTGTCACTGCTGAGACATGGGAAGGGACTCCCATGGTGGCATGGAGAGTACTTTTGGTAACAGTAACAGCCTGACTTTTCTGAGTCAAAGGTGTTTGCTTTTCTCACTGTTCATATGGCCATCCTTTTTCTCCTGTGGAAGAAAAAGGTATAGAACTTAGGACGGGAGAGTCTTGCAGGATGCATTCAGCTGCAGCATTCTGGCCCTTAATGCTATAAGAAGTCAAATTTTTATTATATCTGTTCTAACAGATTGACTATGAGCTTTGATTAAAAGGATGTGTATGGGGCTGTATTGTAAAAAATTACGGTGAAGATTTCTTTACACGTGAACATTCAATTAAGATTGTCTTGTTTCCTTTGAGATGAGACATTTGAAGTATGGAATCAAAGCAGATACTTGACTCCAAAAGAGCATTCTTACTCAAATATTCAGTCCACGTTCTAGGTAACAAAGTAGGCAACTGCATGAGCCCTATCCGATGAACCTGTGCAGACCAAGAAAAGAAGTCCTTTTGCATCAGCTTGGTTAGGTGTTTGCTTCCACCTGCTCAAACTATTAATTTGAAAATAAAACAGTTATATGCTAAAGCAGGCACACTTTAATATGGAAAAACTGCATGTGTGAAGGACCAGTAGTTGGGTAAAAAAGTCTTGTTAAAAAACGGAAAGCATTTTTATGGGAGATCTCTATATTTAGAAACCAGCTTAACAGTGGTGTAGATGAGAGAAACTTGAAAATCTTGTTGTTTTTTTTACTTTCTGTAATTCAGTAAAGTCACTAACTTTTTATTACTGTTCTTCACAGGTTTTCTCTGATATTATATATACGGTTGCAAGTTGCACTGAAAATGAAGCTAGTAGATATGGCAGGTTTTTATGCTGTATGCTGGAGACTGTGACTAGATGGCACAGTGACAGAGTTATATATGAAAAGGTATGTGAAGTTACTAAAACGTGTTTGCTCATGAGAATAAAATGGCCGCTTGTGTAATTTGGCCCAATGAAAATGGATTTAGTGAAATGATTAGATTCAAAAACACTGTGTGATTAAATTTTCCTGATGGTGTAATATTAAGTTTCTGTAATTCATGTACTTTTAAGAGGTAATTTTGTGTAGTGTCAAAAAAATAGTGACTAAAAAAATCTTACATATCTAATTTTTCATAGCATGTCTTGAAGATAATTTAGGGAACATATGGAAACTCTTGTAGTAATTCTTGCAAAAACTAGTTAAATTGCAGATAATCTTTTCTCTCACCCACAACTAAGATTTCAACATAAATTTTAAAAAGGTATGTGTGTAAGTCTTGTGAAGTGTTATTGTGTCTTAGTCTTCAGCAAAATCAGTGGAAAAGCACTTCAGTTAGCATGTTAACTTTTTTTGGAAGAATAAAAATAGTAATTCTGCAATTTTTTTTTTTTATGGTTATATAGGAATGTGGCAACTATCCAGGCTTTCTGACTATATTACGGGCGACTGGATTTGATGGTGGAAATAAAGCTGATCAATTGGATTATGAGAATTTTAGGCATGTGGTACACAAATGGCACTATAAATTAACTAAGGTAAATAAAGATGCAAAAATCTTATGGTTTTGGAAGCTTTTATAAAAAAAAAAAAACACTAACTTCATTAGATTTAATTTGTTTTTTAGGCTTCTGTGCACTGCCTTGAAACAGGTGAATATACACATATCAGA
This sequence comes from Gallinago jamesoni, assembly GCA_025769975.1. Taxonomy (NCBI): domain Eukaryota; kingdom Metazoa; phylum Chordata; class Aves; order Charadriiformes; family Scolopacidae; genus Gallinago; species Gallinago jamesoni. Next base: position 10,705,758 of record JAOQGH010000062.1, on the reverse strand, counting down.
AATATCCTGATTGTGCTGACCAAAATCCTTCCATGGTACCCAAAAGTGCTGAACCTGGGCCAAGCCTTGGAAAGAAGAGTACATAAGATATGTCAGGAAGAGAAAGAGAAGAGACCTGATCTATATGCATTGGCTATGGGGTAACAACACCTTACTTTAAGAAAGTGGTTAAAAGTGGATCGTGAAAGGCTTCTAAAGACTCGGAACTGTTACAGTCCTAACGTTTGATTTTTACCTTATCACAGAAGATTTCGCTATCCTGCGTCTCAGGGCTGGCAGTGTGAATGAAAACTTTCATTTTGTGCTGGATGATCACTAATTTCATTTACAAGACTCTAGTAAAACACTTTAAATAGTAAAGGTTTCCATTCACAGGAGCATAGCTTAATTTTAGAGAAATAGCATAGCAGCAAGTATATAGGAGGGAGAGTAAAATGAAGAAAGCCAAGGGCTATTGATGCAAGACTGCTTAGTTTTTGGAATTTTGTATGATACTAAAATGCTTAGTTATGGTTTACATCTTTCTGTGATGAATGAATGAATGCAAAGTCATCCATGTATGCTTGAGGGGCATTTCAGGGTGCCCTAACAGTTTTAAGTTTTGTCAGTTGGCTGTTTCTTCTGCATGTTTGGCAGGGGTGTGTGCGTGGTGGTGGTGAAGAGGGTGTGGAGGTAGGGCTTCTGTGTCTAGTGGTTTGTTTTTTTTCCTTTCTTTTGAGCTCATTGATAAAGGGGGAAGACACTGCATATCAGTTGGGAAAAACTGTGAAATAAATAACAGATGAACTGTTAGAATAGATCCTCATTTAAAATTCAACCCATGTTTTACTTTGTTTGTGCATATTTAACAATCTGTGCGACTTGCAGCTATTCGGGGCAGTTGAAAAGTAGGAAGCCTTTCATGATACCTGAAAATGAATTCCACCACAAAGACCCACCTGCCAGGAATGCTGTACCTGCAACAGTACAAAATGGGCCAGGTGGTGCTGGGATGCCTACGTCTCTCACAATAAATACAGTTCGACTGGAAGAAGGCACTGCTGAGGAGACTGGTAAACAAACCTATGATTATTATTTACTGATTTTTTTGTGTTCTGCATTTAATTACCTATGTTAACTGTTAGCTACACATGATCTTACATGAATATGCCTAGCTTTTTGTTTTATTTTGACTGGTAGGATGTATATTAACTGTGTTGAAATAAAGCTGTTCTCTTTTTTAACAGATAAACTAAAGGAGAAGTCTCAGGGTGTGGTGAAAGTTATTAATAAACCTGTCAACACTACACCAAAGGTGACAACAAGCAATGGAAACAGTGCTTCTAACAGGTGAGAAAAACTGCTCTTTGACATTCTCTATTTGATTCGTTCAAAACAATAGAATTGTATTTGAAACTGACCTACCTTTTCCTTTTCACTTTCAGGTTCTATATAAATTGTTTCAATTTCCTCAAAGTTTAATAAACTGTATTATTTCTTCCAAAGTACATAGCTGTAGTCATCTGACACTGTTGTTAAATGCATTCCATTTTAGCTAAATAAAGATAAAACAAATGTTATCATTTGCTTGTTTCTGTTATGGTAAAGAGACCGCAAATCTAAAATCTGACAGTAGTTGCTTCAGGAGATTCTGTCAAACCATCAGAAGTAAAATTTTTGTGGTAAAACTAGAGGTAGTTTTATATGCATGCTAATTGGCCTTTTTATTTTTGATGCAGCAAAATTATTAAAGAGAAAGATGATAAAGAAAAAAGTGGGAAGGAAAAAGATAAAGAAAAAAAAGACAAGACTCCAGCTGCCACTCCAGAGATGAAGGCACTTGGGAAGGATGGGAAAGATAAACCAAAGGAAGAACGGGCAAACAAAGAGGATAAAGCAAGAGAGATCAAGGAGAAAACGCCAAAATCTGAAAAAGAGAAGGAAAAAGTCAAGAAAGAAGAAAAAGCTTCAAAAGAAGAAAAATCCAAGACAGTTGTTACTGTGGTTGAGTCAAAGTCAACTGCAGAAAAGGAGAGAGAAAAGGAGCCGTCCAGAGAAAGAGATGTAGCAAAGGAAATTAAATCCAAGGAAAATGCTAAAGGAGGAGAAAAGATGCCAGTAGCTGGGTCCTTGAAGTCACCTGTTCCCCGATCAGAAACATCAGAATCTGAGAGGGGTAAGTTTGCATATTTAATTTCTGTTCTTGCCTAGAAAAATGGAATGTGTCACTCAATGTCAAAAATGTTAGAGGTGGTGAGAAAGAATTGCCACATAGTACCTAGTGTTTGGCCACTGGCCTTTCAGTTAGCGCCTGAAGTAGCTACTCAGGGTATCTTCAGAAGACAAACTGTGAATGTGTGAACTTTACATGAGCACTTACTTTCATAAAGCCTAACATTTTTCCGTGTAAGTCTAAATGTTCTTTTATTAAAATGCATTTGTTAACTGTGTCCTTGCAAGTTTTGCAAAAATTGAACACAAAAAGCTTGAGTATACTCTTGAGAGTTTCATGATAGCCTTTCAGCTGAAAGAAAGCAGGGGATGTAGAAGATGCAGGCTTTTGTCTATAATAAGGGCACAGTAAGCTTAATTAGTTCCTCCTTATATTAAGGGTTAACAAATCCTTAATATTAATATTTTAAGTTCTTATAATCTGAGGCTGATGTTGAGTTTTTACTTGCACTGCTTAAGACAAACCAAGTAAAGGAGGGTTGT
>JAOQGH010000062.1:10690373-10702964 GCA_025769975.1 Gallinago jamesoni | reverse complement strand
TTAAGTTCTTATAATCTGAGGCTGATGTTGAGTTTTTACTTGCACTGCTTAAGACAAACCAAGTAAAGGAGGGTTGTAATGCTTTTCATTGGGCTCACCTTTTCAGAGGCAACTCTGAAATTCAGATACAGACTTAAGAAAAAATGGAATTTTGAAATTAGCATAATTTTGTAGCAGTTTGTTCACGTTACACTTTTCCTACAAATTTTCATAAAGAGGTTCAAGGCATGCTGGTAACTCTTGATAGCTTAAGAAAAACAAAGTTTACATAGTGGCAAAACTTAGAATTCTAGCTTAAATTATTTTGGTAGTTCAGAAAGCCATATTATTAGATTATCCTCTTTTGAATGTGTTTTAATATTGCTACTGTTCTTTTCTTTCCTCAGAACAAAAACGCCGCAAAGTTGATACACATTCTTCTCCATCGCATTCCTCAACAGTAAAGGTTAGTATAGCCTGAGGAAGGCAGCACCCATGTTAGGCTCACAAGTTTGGGATGCCAATGTTCGACTTCCTTCAAGTTTTGTGCCAAGTATACACTGGAACCACTGGAGGTTTTATGTTGCATTAGAAAATGCATTCCTTTTCTTTATTGGCGGACTGTCTTTTTTTTCTGTAAAAATATTTTTTATTAACCAAAATAATGCTTCAAGGACCTAGCACAAATTTTGTAAATAGTGTTTGGAGATTGCAAGAGAATTTTTACACAGAAGTGCCTCATTGTTTTAAGCAGTCAGTTTTTTTGGAGTGCAATGGTAGCTACAAGCAAATGAGTCTTTGCAGCAGAGAGTGGAGCATATTTTTCTGCACTTCTATTGAAGAATCTATAGCACTGAAGATTCCTGGATGATACGGGATGTACGATACCTCTGAATTCATCAGGCTTCTTGATGAGCATCATGCCGATGTGTGCCTTCTAAGGAGGATTCTTGAAAGGAGTTCCATTTTAAAGTCTCCTTGGTGATCAGTTCTCCTGTAGTTGTGTATATTCAGTGCGCATGCAGCTTCTCTTGTACCTTCCCTTCGAGGTTTGTTTATTTCCAATGGGTTCCCACCATGTTGAGCCCTGCGTTACGATAAAACCAGATGTGGCAACCAAGCCTACTACCCAGGAAAGAGAAACCCCAAGCATTCAAGCGCAGCACAAAACCATGGGCGTAGCCTACTTGAAGACTCAGGGTAGCCATTCCTTGCTCCATATTTATTTTATTTCTAAACCATCTATGTTCATGGAATCTTTGAATTTGCAGTACGTTGAACATTTAAAACTGTAAGTTACCAATACTTCATGAAGAGCACTGTGATGGATTATGTGGGCCTTTAAACTTCACCATCTTAACAACTTTAGAACAAGCTTTTCTTTTTTTTCCTGTTTTTTCAAAGAGTACATCTTTTTCTATGTAAGATTTACTTGAAAGATTTAGGCTAATTTTGGAAAAAATCAAATAGCTGTTACTAGTTTTGAGGAAGCAGGGGACAGTGGTAACTATTCAAAATGACAATTTTTCTTGCCTTTTTTTGTAAATGGCAATGTAAAGGTATTCTAGAGTGACTTCTACCACATTTAACTGAAAGTGGAGAAGATACAGGTTTAAAAAGTTTTTAAACCTGTTTCAGCTGTATTTAAAGTTAAGACTTTTTTTACCTTCATAATTTATCTTGGTGGGAGAGTGTTTTTTCACTGTTTTATGAAGAATTAGATATAAACAAGTTTTGTAGTATACTTAATAATTGAGTCTAGAGAATAGATATGACTGTCTCTTTTTTTTTCCTCCTCCTCCTTTCTTTTTAAAAAATATTTCAGTTCCTAGCTTTATTGAGTGTACAGTATTAACATAAGATTTATTCCAGAAGGAGTAGCTGTTTTTTGTTTCAAGGGCACAGCCATGCTTCCCAAAGTTCCTCTGGTTTCTGAAAACTATTCCAGCTTACGTGTCATCTCCATTCATTTTCTACAGGACAACATCAACGAACTCAAGGACTCTTCAGCAAAGGTTTGAGCTTTTTAGACACCACCACAGTTTATTTTCATGTTTTTTTGCAGAAAGAACTTAACTTTTGGTCTCGTGGCAAACCCCATCACAAAATACACATTTTATCCCTATAAATGCTAGTGTAGCAACAGAAATTTTTTCAGTCTGCTGTATAGAACCTCTGTGTAGGAGAGAGGGATAGTTATTTGGAAGCAACATAGTGCATTTACCATTCTGTCAATATTTTAAAGATATTTTATGGGTCAGTATATTTTTCTGGTCCTCTCTGAAACTTGTAAATTTATAGAAATGTCCCTCTGATTACGGCATTTATTTAGCTGAAGAGGTAATAGAACAGTTAAAATAGTTCATAGAGTAGTTCATTTGGATATCAATTGAAAAAGAGTAATTATTTAAAACAAAAAGTATTTGAGACGCATCTCTGGAAATAACAAAACACTTTCTTCTTACTACTGTTGTATTTGTATTTTAGTGCTATAGCACTATATTTCTAAGCATCACAGACAACCTCCTAAATGATCATCTTTGTGTGTTTGCTTCCTGTAAGTGTACTTCAGATTCATATCTTACGAGAATGTGTGCTAAAGAATGCTTTCAGGAGTTCATAGGTTGAGCCCTCAAGGAAAACCCCCACCTTTCTTGGCAAAAGCGTGATCTGGACAAGATGGCCCAGGTCCCTGCCCAGCTGAATCTTAAGTGTCCAGTGTTGGGGAATCCACTACTTCCCTGGGCAGATTATTCCAATGGCTGATTGCTCTCATTGTGAAAATTTTTTTCTCCTGTGCCCAATTAGACTGTCCACGGGAGTAACTTGTGCCCACTTACCCCTTGTCTTTTCCATGTGACTCCTTGTAAGAAGGAAGTCTCCGTCTTCTTTGTAGCCACCCTTTAAATACTGGAACATGGTGATAAGGTCTCCCCTAAGCCTTCTTTTCTCAAGGCTGAACAAACCCAGTTCTCTCAGCCTTTCATCATTATGACAGGCTTCCTAGTCCTTTGATCATCTTAGTGGCCATTCTCTGGACCCTCTCCAGCCTGTCCACATGTATTTTGTACATGTGATCAGAACACTGATGAGCGCTGAGTAGGGTGGCATTTGAGTTGAAAGACACTGTGGAAGATTGTATTTTAGATTCTGCAACTATTCAGTTGCTTTTTTAAAACTACACTTGCATAGTAACAGTCACAAATACTGTAAACTTGCTAATATATTAGGGTGTGTGGCTAATAGGAAATGGATCAAATCTTCTAAAGTTGCTATTAAGATTTTTTGATTACTCAGTATGCAACTAAATAGCACAAATGTTTAGCACTTGGAAAATGTTGACTATTTGGACTTTCTGGATAACTTACGGATTTCCCTAGGATTACTTATATTCACTTCATTTAAAAATGCATAATGGATTATCACTTCTTATTCTATATTTACACTGTTGTTTTACTTGTAGCTCTCTTTCTGTAAACAAAGTGTTCAGAACACTTTGTGTTTTAAATGAAAATACCTCTGACTTTATAATGGACACTTGCTGATTTTTTTTTTTTCCGTTGAATCTTGCCAGTGCTGACTATACCTACTTATAGGGAGAGTATATGTAGGAAACATCCTTTGATTCTTGCAGTTGATGAAATTATAGTATCTACAGATTGAATCCATATACTTTCAAAAAAATCTTTATAAATCATTATTGTGGTATCTTATATATTTAAGGTTTTTGAAAATAGAAAATGAGAGTATTATTTCCTAAACTCACATCTATCTGGAGTGTGGCATATGGTAGTCTGCATAATCTCACTTTTTCCTCCCTTACTGTATTAGTCAAGGTTCAGCTGGTTAATTGTAATTTCACTCAAGTTTTCAGTAGTTATATAGTTTTAAATAAAAAACAAACCAGTTTTACTTATTAACACGTTGACATGGTAATCAAGTAGACAGTGGAGCTATTTGTAATTAAATTATCAATGAACAGCTTTATTTTCTAGTCAATTTGAACAGTTAAGTTTTAGAATGAACTAAAGTGTTTGTGTAGACTTAGACGGAAGTGGATTGCAATTGTGTGGCTTTTTTATGAATTTATTGTTTAAGTGCTCAAGGGATGGGGGGGTGTCCAACCCTTTCCTTCCTCTTTTAAATGCTATTTTCTATTCTTTCTCACTTAATGAACTTTCATTCTTCAGTGCCATTCTAACAGTCTTAAGGCACTTCTTGACAATGTTCTGTGTACATGGTGTAAAACAAGTTGAATGCTCTTCTCTTCTTATTCCATGTACTTTTAAAGGAAGGTATGAGACAGAAGGGATAGGATATTCAGAAGCCTGTAAGGTTTATGAGTTCAGCTTCCACTGAAAGTTAGTAGAAATGTAGTGCTGTTGTATATTCACAGGCTTTCTTTATTCCTGACTTTGCCCAGTTTCTGGGGCCAGACCATTGAAATGTTGGTTTACATTGCAGGTTATGAAATAAATGGCGCTGCTCTTTTGGCATTTTGCCCAAGTTACACAACATACAACAGTGCCCAAAACTTGATGTAATTTCAATTATCAACTTGCTTCTAAAAATGCTACTAAAGCCTGATGAGCTAAATTCAACCTTTTCTTGTAGAGGGAGGGATGCAGTTTTCCAAAATTCTGCATTGGGTAGAAGAGCAGTGGAACATCATGAACAACCATGTGAACTTCAGAAACGGAACAGGAGGAAGCAGAGCTACCTACATGTTTGCTTTCTCACATGGAAATTGTCTCTGGGAGACAACTGAATGGGGCTGTGTAGAAAAAAGAAAAAAAAAATCAAGTCACTGTTAAAAAAAAAACTGGAGCAAGGATAAATTTAATTGTGGAATGGCACTGTAGGAAATGGAACAAGAAAAGAGGAGTGAGGGAAAGAGCAGAAGGAAAAGTATGCAGTGAAAGGAGTATGGAAGGTTCAGCCTCTGGCATAGGAGGATAATAAAATTCCAGTTAAGTTTGTTCCAGTTAAGGAAAAGAGACCTAACATTGTCAGCATGCCTTTTAACTTAGGACCAATAACATCCAGTTTTAGTAAATTAAACATTTACTAGAACTGGAGAAGAACAAGATTATTTAAAAGAATAAAAATATTTTAAATAATGTTCGGTTTGGTTCAAGTGATTTCTAGATTGTTCTAAACTGACATTCCACATACCTCTTTCTTTGATGTCCTTTTAAGTAATATATCTCTAAAAAGAAATGCAGAGAATATTTTAATTAAAAGATACTATTTTTTTCCCCCAAATAAAATTGACCGCTTATGGAACTGGTGAAAGATAAAAATATACCGATTTAACTCTGTGTTGCTGTAACTTAAATGTATAAAATACTAAAGAAAGATATTTTTTAATTTAAAATGTGCTTTTCTTGTTATTTTATGAAAAATATTTCTTAGAAAATGTAACTATATAATTGTTTTAAAAAACAGAATTAGTTACTGTAATGCATCGGTATTTATATAATACATGTGCTACCTTATATATATATATACACAGTAGCATTTAAACTTCAGCAGGTGTTGTAAGTGACATTACTGTGACTTATTTTCTATTCTCCCCTACAACCCCAGTTTATATTAAAAGTATTCAGCTTTGTGAAACAAGTATGTTTCACAGATCTAATCAAGATTGGTTAGAAGAGAGAGTGCAATAATAATCTAGAACACACTACAGAGCAAATCTAATTCTTTCTGTTTGGCTGCTCTTATAATTGGAAGCTTAGGCTTAAGGTGGAGTTTTATATTTAGATAGAAAAAACATAGTTGAAATATTGCCTTAAATAGTTTATTGATTAAGATTATTCTTTAAAAATTAATTAGAACTGGTTTAAGCAGCTGATTCAATTCATTCATTCCAGGCAAGATGGCAGGTGTTAAATCAGTCCAGGAATCTACGTATCCTGTTTCAATAGTACTGCTGTCTGATTTGCTTTGATGTATCAAATAATACTGGTGAACAGTGTTGTCTGTATTTAATATAAGTGTTTCAGTTATGAGAGCGTCTTCTTGAATTCCCAGTGCTGATAAAACAAAGCTATAGGTTAAATTATAGATTACAAGTTTTGAAGCTACCTTCAATCACTTTTTCTAGTAAAGCATTAATGTTTAACTTTACTTTTTGAGCTAGATCTGTGATGTTAGAGTAAGACTTGTTATTTACACATCTAGGAATACATATTAATATTTGGTGATATTGCCTTAATTTAACAGCACTACATTAACCACACTACTCCAACACTGTCCAAGAGTAAGGAGAGAGAAGTGGACAAGAAAGATTTGGACAAGTCAAGGGAAAGATCCAGAGAGAGAGAGAAGAAAGATGAAAAGGACAGGAAAGATCGAAAAAGGGTTGGTGATGTTTTTATGGACTAGTTTAGAAAGTTGATATATACTTGGAAAGTTTTCTGTTCAAAGTTCTTACAGTAATAATTTGATGTACGGCCTATTCAAGCAGAAGTGAGTAGGGGTGGTTCTGTTCTGTTATTTTTTCAAAGGTCGGTTCACAGTAATGTGTTCAAAACCTTTTCCCTTCAAAACCGATCTTGAGAAACTTTACATAAGATGTAATAACTTGGTTACATTTTAAGTATTCAAACATTAGTTCTACAAAAGAACATTATAAGCAGGTGCTACTTCTGCAATATGTTTTAATCTGCTAACATCTACATAATTGTATTTGGTGCCAGGATCATTCAAACAGTGACCGAGAGGTACCACAGGATTCAACTAAACGACGCAAAGAAGAAAATGGGACAAGTATGTATTCTATTTTGTGTGTGTATATTAGGCTCTTACTTGCTGTGAGTTACAACTTTCTGTTGTGTTTTTAGCTGGTTCTTCAAAACATAGTAAAAGTGAAAGTCCTTCTGATTCCCCTCGCTTAAATGAAAAGGAGAAGGAGAAGAACAAATCTAAGTCTTCAGGAAAAGAGAAAGGTGATTCAATTAAAGCAGAAAAGATGGAGAAAAGCTCCTCTGGCAGCAAAAAGGTAAAATTAGTTATTCTCATTTTGTTGATCTGGGTTTTTTTTTTGGTGGTGGTGTTGGCAGAACAAGCAGATTCTTTTTTCTTAAATTTTATTGCTGCTTTATGGCTTAAATTAAAAAGATATGCTGTGAATGTGTAGGAAAAGGGTCCTGGAAATTCTGGTATCTTGAGACTCTAAATAATTTGGCAGTCATTCATGCTGGGATAAATTGGAGGAGTAGTTCATTTTAGTAATAGCCAGGAAGTTTCAGAATTTATACTTTAGGTTTTGAATACCTAGAATACTTGCAGGCTGGATTAGTAAGCAAATATGTGAAAGCAGGATTAATTTATGTGGGGCTAGTCTGGCTGTATTCAGATTTTCAAATGCATGTGTCAGCACAGCTTTTTTTTCTGAAAACAGGCAAGTTAGTCATTATTTGGTGTTTTACAAATACAGTTCCCAGTTGTAACTCTTTAGTGATAGTGGTTATCATAGAACTGTAAGACAAAGTTAGAATAATCTCAGAAATCATAGAAACTGATTACTGTCATTCTGACTGGTCTTTTTTTTTAGCTGTGGCCAGTTATAACTGTAAATACATATAATCCTTCTAATCAGACTGTACAATATACACTATAAAAATATTTCTGTGTGTATCTTTTTAAAGGAATCAAGACATGATAAAGAAAAAGCAGAAAAGAAAGAAAAACGAGACAGTACTGGAGGGAAGGAAGAAAAGAAACAATATCCTTTTCACATTAACATTTCAGAAAAATATAGAAAATGAGCTTTCTTTTATATTCTGTAGTAAAATATATTCTTTTTTCCTTAACGTTGAGTCTACTCATAAATCTTCAGACAAGCACAGATAATGAAGATTGTGCCAGTCAAGGTAAAAATTTTTATGATTGACTCTGTTTGACTTGGTATCTCCCTTGGCTCCTTTTGACTGGTAAAGGATATACAAACAAAACAGTGAAAGGGACATGAGTGTTTTTTTCAGTTTTTTGGTTGTTTTGCAGGGATTTTTAGGGGGCAGTTTTGGTTTTTTTTTTGTGGTGGTTGGTTTGGTGTGTGTTTGTTTTTAATTCTATCACAGGAGAAAAAAAAACGTTGCCTATCATCAGCATAGAGATTGTATAGATACTCAAATTTTTCTTGGCAAAAAAAAACAAGAAAAGCTGGGGTTGGCGATTTGTATGTTTCTTTAAATGTTACTTTTGAAAAAAAAAAAAGGGTGTCTTGGCAGATGAAGTTTACTTTTGAGGACTTGCAGCTTCTTCAGTAATAAAATGTGAAGTTTTATCCTGACCAGCAATTCTATATAAAGTGAGGATTGTCATCAACTAAAAAAGCACAACTGTGGTTTTATGCCTATGTCATGATTTAAGCAACAAGTGCTTAGGTACATGCCAGTTGCACAGTAAAATTCACAGCCAGCTGTGTAACGAGTGTCTGGCCTAGAATACAGACACCACCACATAGTTTGCATAGTGAAGTATGTAAAAATACTTTTTATAGTAATACGGTTGTTGCATCTAATCCTGTGCGCCTATTTTGTTAAATCTTTTGTATCGTTCCTCCTAATGTACAATGTCTGACTGCATTTATTTCTTGCCTAATTTTGAAATTAGTAACATTTTGAGGGGGTTGTACTTCTAAAACAGTTTTCATCTTCACAAGTGACTGCTTATTTCTTATTTGTATCTTCAAATTAGTGTTTCACTGCTTACAATGCAGTGCTTGCATTAATATACTTCTTGCTGTGGATTGAACCTCAGTTAAGGAGTGAACGACGGAAAGAGTTTTATTCGCCCTCGTTCTTTGAATTGTGAATGGAATAAAAGGCTAAGTTGTGAGATCAGTATTCATTTGAATAACATCTAATTCCAGTTGTGTGTGCCTTCATTGCAGGTGAGATTGAAATGGGAAGATACCCAGCTGTGACCAGAAATGTATTTTCCAGAGTATAGATTGCACAGAAATTTGTGAATGAAGAGGACCCATCTGCATCTCCTTAAATTATTCAGTTCTCTGCTTTATTTCCCCACGCTGAGGATTTAATTGTTGAGTTGTACATTACTGTATTTTAACTTGTTGCTTAGTTTCTTACACATTTATTTTCAGTACCTGGCTGAAAGTGTTACCTATTCCATATTTTAGCACAATGTGCTGCAAACAAACAGTTGCCATAGTGCAAATGAGGTTTCATGTGTACAGAGTTCCACTTTAGGTTGTCGAAAATACTGCCTGAGTTTAGTAATTCTTTCGATCTGAAATGCATTCTTTTAGATGTTTGAAAACCACAAATAAACAGTTATTGAACCTTTTTTGGATTTACCTCATTTAAACTCAGTTTTTATTTATTACTTGGCCTGTTTTTAATATCAGTGACTAAAAAAAAAGTAAGTCAAGTGGGAGCACTGTTTTCATGCAATGCTTAGGGATTATTTGTATATTGTGTACAACGTTGACTTGTTTAAAGAAACAAAGAATGAACCCCGTTCCTTCCATCCCAACCTAAACCTGTGCTCAGTTGTCCCTTGCCACACCTTTTGTTTGTCATGTTGTTTTTAGATTGTTTGGAAATGCTCTCTTCAAAACTGAAATAAATTAAGTTTCAGTTACAGCTACAGGAGCTTTGTATTGCTGAACTTTAGTCTGAGAAGTTTCACAATGACATTTTTAAAAAAAAAAAAAATTTTTTATCTGCTGAATTCTACCAGTGTAACCTTTTTTCTAAATAAACAATAGTTTTCTCAATGGGTCGTAAATCATTCTCTGTGTGGTCACTTTATTGCTTCATGTATTGTTATGAAAATTCAGTATTGGAATTGTGGGAGGGTGTTTTCTGTCTTTCTTTATGTACCCTCTTGCCTGTCAGAGGGAAGGATTAGTTGTGCAGTGCCTGCTGTGAGGTGACAGACATGTTGTGTGTCCCCAGTGATTTTGAGAAGCTCAGGGTTTGCCTTCCTGCATTCAGCAAGTTTCTTTCTCTTGAGGCATTTGTCCCTCATCCAAAGCTCATTAAACTTTCTGGCATGTTTCCCACCCACCCCCCCCCCATTTCCTAATTTAGTCAAATTGGACTGACTTAGAATGTCTTGATTAAGTTGAACCAGTTTAGTTTAATGCCTGACAGAAAAGGGACTCTGCCTGGCTTTTCACATAGCATGGTATGTCTCGTCAGTGACACTACCATCTCAGATGTTCACCTGGGTAAGAAATCTCCAGGTCTGGAAGTCTTTAGGTCACATTCATGACTAATTTTCACCATTGCCCTGTTCCCCCCGCCCCCAGGTGTGAATTCAGTAAAAATGATCACTGGTTTGTTGAAACTAGAAAACATGGGTTATGAAAGAACATCTCTGTTCATTGGAGGAGGGAAGATTCCAGTGTCTTGTCTAGAGACTTGGTTCACTACTTAGTGTTCAAAAAGGTATAATTGGAAGATGGATTTTTTTTTGCCTGGCTACAGCAGTTCAAATACTGAATTCACTAAAAAGCAGGAGCTGTTGTCACAGCTAGGTTCTTGTTAAGTTTTGGACATGGTGCACCTATTGGGCTCTTCCTCTACAGCCAGTTCTCGCTCCCAGGACTGCTCAACTGATAGAAACTTCCAGTGCATTTGCTCCTTCGATTGCTGGAGTCCTGTGAGACCGGGGTGTCTGTTACCCCAGCTATGCCCTCCTTTGGCATGACAGAAGAAGCGGTGACCTGAAGGGGGAGAGACAACATCCCCTTTTGGTGCCAATTACACATCAAATCAGTTGAGTTGTAATATCAGATTGCACCAAGTGGTTCCTCTCCAGCCTTTGCGTTTGCTGTACCTTCTGTCCCTTTTAAATTCAAATTCTGCTCCTCATCCATTTGGTAAGGACCTGCTTTCTTCTCAAAATCAAGGCAATAACACTGTTAGGGGGTGGAGGAGATGATATGGTGCCAGTGGGAGGTGTTTCACTATGTTAAGACTGAAATACTAGCAGAAATGTTCACAAAATGTGTGGTAAACAATGGGGAATACGTTTTGTGGACAATGTAAAAGACCTTTTAAATAACTGCAACAGAGCATTTTTTTTCTTCTTTAAGAATTTTTTTTTTTCCTTTTTAAAAGTTGAATGTGCCCTCATCTGTGCCTGACAGGATGAGCCTGGGTGTTGGCAGAGGTGGTGGGGCTCTGAGCTGCCTGAGCCTGATCCTCCTGAGACTGAAGCAGATGATGAGACTGACCGGAGTTGGAGCACGTGCTTGCTCAAAATTACTGCCCTGTAAAGAGTTGTAACTTGACAGATTTTTAATTGCAGAAGATGATCTTGGCCTACAGGTACTTTCCACAAAGCAAATTAATTTTATTCCCAGGAGTGTTTAGAAATAGATTTTTTTGCATGGATTCAACATTTACAAGAGGAGACCTATAGCTAATAGAACATTTGCCAACTATAACAGTAAAAAACTAACCTTTTTGTATCAAGTATTAAAACAAACACGGAGGATTACTTGTCTTAAATATTTTGGGGTTTGGCAGTTTTTGTTTGGTTGGGTTTATTTTCTTTTTTTAAAATATAATCCAGAGAAAGGGAACTTGAACCAACAGCTGAGCATCGCTGGTCTGTGTGGTCAGTTTGTGTCTTTAGTAATCTGGGATTTGGGACAAAGAGGTGTCATTTTGGTGGCTGTATTTGAAAGTACTGAGTATTAAGGAAGTGTAGTGGTTATAGACTTGATCAGTAAAATTGTTCTGATTATCTTTGTACTTATTAATTAGAGGTTATTTCTGAATGAATAGGAGAAGGCTACAAATCTTTGACCCATGGTGCAAGAAAGACATGGACAAATTGGGATGGGAATCAGGTAAGAGTTACCCAGCTAATTAGAGGTGAGGAAGAATTACTAAAAAGCAGAGTAACCAAGCTAAATACTCAGGTGCTTTTAGTCAACTCATAAGGGCAGACTAAAATTAAATACTACCATTGAAGTCAGTCTAGTCTTTGGGATTTACTGGAGTGTGGGTGAGATGAGGCTTTGGCTGGTTGACGGTGCACGTGGCATCCAGCTGGCCTCCCCCGGCACACTGAGATGGGGGTAGCCTGGGCACAGGAAACCTCACCGGGGGCACTCTGAGTATAGTGTCATCTACAAAGAAAATGGGAGACCGTCAGCCCAGACACTTAAAGGTGAGTTGAAACATTCGTTTAAAATTCAGCTTCGAGGAACCACACACCTGCCCTGGCAGGAGGGTTCGTCTGAGCAGTGGTGGGAGAGGAGGAGGGACAGGGAACCCGCTGACCCTGTTGCTGGTGCAACCAGTACAAGAGACACACCAGCAGCAAACTGCAGCAGTCCAAAGGACACTGCTCAGCTTTCTGAAAGCACATGCCGTAGTCGGGATAAGTCAGCTGTGCTCTGCAAGGTCCTGATCTCCTGAGAAGGGGCCACAGCAAGTCTCTCACCAGGTGCATGCCTATGGAAGGGTTTTCTCCTCCAAGAAAATGTTTCAAAACAAGGCTGTGGGGGTCTCTGCAGGGACTCAGCCACGTGCGTGGAGACATCAGTGAGGGCACTGAGCCCCTCAGTACAGGAAGGACATTGAGCTAATGGAGCATGCCTAGAGCAGAACCACCAAG
>JAOQGH010000062.1:10644018-10675076 GCA_025769975.1 Gallinago jamesoni | reverse complement strand
TGAAATGCAGCTTGTGCGGTCAGAGTCCCAAGGAAGGATTTTGTCTGCTTCCAGGTAATTAATCCCCGGAGCTCCCCACCCGCCAGCTGCTCCCCGTGCAGCAGCACCCAAGCGGCCTGATGGCGGGAGACGGTGCGAGGCCTCTGCTGCCCCGCTCCACCTCCCCACCCCTGGGGATGCAGCCCCAGCTGCTGCAGGATGGGCTCCTCGGCTCCCAGATTCCCCAGTTAAGACAAAACACTGGTTGGCACATTCTCTGGTTGCCCCTCTCCGAGTAGCTCAGTTTAGCAGCCAGGGTCGGGCATGGCTTTGGCCAAGATCCCGACGGAGGTGCAGGAGGCCGCGTCTGGATTGCAGCGTTTCTCTGGCCGAGCGCTCGGCAGTGCCCGCGGGATGCGAACCCTCCGTGTTGTGCCTCGGCTGGCAACCCAGCCCACCCAAAAAATGGCCCCGGGGTGTTGCCAGCACCCTGCCCATGCCGGCAGGTCGCAGGCCACCAAGCTGCAAAGTGTTCCGTTTGCTATTACGGAGGGAAGCGTGGGGCTCTTCTGGGAGGGGGGGCTGCTGGCTGTAGGAGGAGGATTTTTCAGAGCTTGCCCTGGCACTGCTTGTTTGAGGGGGGATTTTTTTAATTGCCTTAGAGGCAGAGGAGCAGAGAGATTCAATGACTAGCCTGTGTCCCAGCCACCCACCTGCCTCCCTGTCCAGCTGTGCTGCCCCCAAAATCAGCTCAGAGGATCACTTGCTTGGTTTCTGGGTCTCTCTCTCAAAAGACTTCCATTTTCTCATCTTTTTCTTGGGGTAATTTTGTGCTTTCCAGCTGCTTTTTTAATTAGGTTGCTGTTGTTGGGCTGTTCAGGATATCCTATGAGGTCCTCAGCCCTTTCCCGGGTGACTTCAGCTGTTTTTCCTCTGCCTTTATTTTATGACAGGATTCTTTTTCATCTCCCCCCCATGTGGTTTCCAGCCCAGCTCTCTAGTAGTTTGGTTGCTTTTATCAAAGTAAAATGTTCAGAGGTTTGAGAGCTTGTGCTCTCTTGTTGTGCTCTGTACGCTCAAAAAAATGAAGGGAGGCAATTAAGATCAGGATGTCACTGTTTCAGCTGTCATAAGATGGTATTCTTGGGCAGAAACTTGCAGTCTTTTTCTTCCTCACCATAACAGAAGGATTTTTTTGTTTGCTTGCTTGTGCTTTTCATCCAGAGAGCAGGTTTAGCTGATTCAGGCTTAACCACATGAGGTTGAATCTGTTGGGCAGCTTTACCAAATCCTGCTAAGATTTTTTTTTTTCTGACATCTGCAAATGACGGGAAGACTTGCATCTAGAGAAAAGGTACCAGGAGCCTCATACTGAATAGTATTGACCCCAGTGGCAAATTAAGCCATTTGCTTTGGTTGATTTATTTAAGAGAGGCATGATGTTAAGAGGACTGGTGCCCATCTATTCTCACAGGCTTCACTTCATCTGCAAACATGATTTTACACCTGGGACAGAGGTGGGTTTTATAGGAACAACAGCAGTTTTGTTTCTCTGCTCCCCTGTTAGAAGTCCCCGCTCAGGTGCTGGCAGCATTGCCTTCCCCTCTTCAGCCATCATTACTGCTACAAAACAAGCTGTGCCAGTCCTTCTCCAAATGCAACGTGGCACCATCTCAAAGGGAACGTCCTCTTCCCTTCGCTGTGTGGCCCTGGGGCCTCCTCCCTGCTGCAGTTCAGCCCCTCTGGGCTCGGGACACCAGCCCCAAAAGTCCTGCTGCACCCCTTGGTGCCGGTGACAGGACGATGCTGATGGAGTGAACAGATTTATGAAAAATGATGTGCACTCACTCATTAAAATCTCACCCTGAACTAGGTCCCCGAAGCTTCAGGTTCAGTTTAAAAATCCTGGCCATCTCTCCCTCCAAATTCAGGAATAGCTACAGCACTTCCTTTGTCATCAAGATGATCTGCATAAAATACAGCACTGCTTCCAGGACGAGCGTGTTCCTTCCCACGCTGACACGTGAGATCATCCCTCAGAAGAAAGAGCTGCTATATGCTCTTCTTAGAGCCTCTATTATGTTTCTATTTCATTATTATCTATTCTCCATTAATATGGAAAAGAGGGAACACGATGACACAGAGCTCATCTGCTCTCTCTTACTTCTCTTTGAGACACCCTCGCCCTGTCTGAGGCATTTCTTGTCCTGCCTCCTCTTGCCCCAGCCCTAGCTTCAGGTTAGTCGCAGTAATTTTTATCTCCATTGAGAAAACTGGTGGCATTATAATATTTCTTTCTGGCCAGAACAACTTTGAAGCAGAAGAAAAGTAAATTAATCATCAAAGAAATAGCTCTGTATTAGTCCCAGATGTTGAAAGGTATAACTTCTGCCACTCTCAAATTATAAGTAAAACCATGTTTTTAATTTGATTAATGACCTTTTAGGTTCATTTTCATGATTTCACCTTCACCTATATAAAGTAAACAATGCAAAAACATTACTCTATCTTCTACTAGCTTAAGAAAGAGACCTGGCAGGCTGAAGTCCCACATACAACTGCAAAAGCTGGCCAGGTTGCTCTTCTGGCAATCTGATTGCAGTTACTGGCCATTGCCAGTGTGCCAGTGCTGCAAACAGGATCCTTCCCTGAAACTCGGACTGCGCACAAGAGTCTGAGCAGCTTCTTGGAAAACGTGCTCTTAATTTATGAAAAGAACATCCTGGGTCGCCAGCCTTGTGGGAAAGGCTGGGATGTACTGATGGCTCTGTAGCCCAGTGTTTGGGCTGGTCCTCACAAGTCACAGCAGGTGATACAGCGAAGAGCTGGTGAACACTACAGGTGAGATTTAGGAGTAAAAGTCACTTTGGGACTTGAAAATCTCACCCAATAATCCATAGACTTTCGTCAGCTGCGTGTAACCGGTGTTTGAGTGGCATAAAGTCTCAGCAACACCGTAGTTATGTTTATTACTTGCAATCAATAAAGATTTAAGTGGTGATTGGAACAGCTTTGGATAATTCTCATCCCATTCTATGCTCTAATGGATGTAATATAAATGTTATACCCAAAAATGATCATTGCCAAGGAGAGCAGACAGCACACTGTTCCCTCAAACCAGATGAACTGTTGCTCAGAATTAATTTAGAATTTTCAGATGCGATATTTCAGAAAAGGGAGCTGCAAAGAAAAGGTGTAACAAGTAAAGGCTCTTTGAAGCACAAATTAAAGGGCTTCCTCAGAGTTGTGCAGGATGGGGTGGGCAGTGCATGGGTGGCACTGAATCTCCCAGGCAGTGGAGCCGTCTGAAGGCTGACTTGGCATCTTTTGCCATCTGGGTTTACAAACTGCAGGTGTTCTTCCACCCATCAGCAGCCTGTTTCTCATGTTCTATGGAGCATTTGGTCTATAGGGTACAGTGTGGCATTTTGTTGGTGCTGTTGCTTGCAGCATCTTGAGAGTCCAAATGTAGTTTTTTTGGGGATAGAGGGTGAAGACACCACCCATGAACTTGAAGGAAGACCAGAACAGATCATTAGTGAGAGCTCCTCTCCAGCCTTGAAAAGGTTCTTTCTCCACTTGTGCCTGGGGCTGAGGCTCAGGACAGCAGAGAACAAGGTACAGAAGAGCTGATCAGCACCTCAGCCTGGGGAGGGATGCCTGACCAGCTCAGGAGGATGTCAACCACGGAGCAAGAGCTCCAACCACCACAGGTCCATGGCTCTTATGAGCGATCCCCAGGCAGGAGGGCTTGGTGGCTTCTGGAGTGCTACACAAGCAGGATGTCTGTGTCCCCCACAGGCACCGGGGAGGGATGTGTGCCGTCTCACCCAGGAACGGAGAGTTCACTTAGTGATGACACTAAGAAATTTAAGGCCATTGGCAATGGGGATCCCCCTCACAAGGCAGGTGGATGCTTTCTCCAAACATATGGTAAACATGGCCAACAGGAGCCCATCCATTGCAAACAGGTCTGGCTAGAAGGCCAAAAACTCGAGTTCCCGATGTGCCTCATACTGCATCTGCACAAGGTGAAACCCTGTGCGGTCACTAACGTGCCCTTTTTCATTTTTCCCCCATCAGTACAACATCGTACGCCAAATAACTGCGGCTGGAGAAGCGCAGGGGAGGAGTGTGCAGGCACACGCCACGAGGGATGCGGTATTTACAGCAAAGCTGTTTGTGCTTTAATGTGCGCTGGCACTGCCCGCTTGGGCACATCAGGGGAGGCACAATCACAGCGCCAAGGGCACCCTGGGCTCCGGCTGTGTCACACCGTGGGGGCACAGAACAGCTGTAAATCTGGTCTAATATCTGGCTAGGCCGAGGTTATTGCTGATTTGTGGGATCAGAGCAACAAAAAGCCGCAGGAGGTTTCTGGCAAACCCGGCCCTCTGAAGATTGCAAGATTAATGAAGCGTGACATCCTCCCTCCGAGCCGCCCCGCGACCCTTGCTGAGCCCTGCAGCCAGCCCCTGCCACGGGCTCTTACCCTCCCGACCAAACCCCAGTGATGTGAAGGAGGCAAAAGTCCATGGTGGTACCAGGTTTCGGTTAGTACATTATAAAGCGGGTTTTGACTTGTTTTAATCCCTGTTGTTTTTTACAGGGAATCTGACATATTTAGAGCACTCTCACTTCTGCAGCAGGATTTTTTCTTTTGTTTCTTATGACCAAAGCTGTTCTTGCCGGGTGGAGCATCCCTGGGATTGCTGAGCTCAGCACAACCCAACCAACAACAAAGAGTTTAGGCATCAATTGTCTGGGTTTCTAAAATCCACCTCATAGAGTCAGAGGAAAGGCAAGTGGACTAAGGCGCAAAGAAACAAGCATGTTCTTAATTCAAAATGCTTCCTGAAGTCCTCTAGGGTAAAACTACTGAAAACACTGAATTAATTGTTCCTGTTTGGTATCACTGGCAAAGCTCTACTGACTTCAGGGGCAGCGGAGCGTGAAGCTTGTTGCAGACATGTGGGAAGCGTCACCTTTACCATGCTCTGACAGGTAACTATTTGAAGGTGACGGGGAGAACAACCCCGAATGACTGCACCGTTGCTTTGCACCAAGATTTCAGCCCCGCATTCAGCAGAGAAACCCCTCCAAGTCACACAGCCCTGAGCCGGCCCGCATGGGCACACAGCAGCACGGGGCACTGACAAATGCAGAAATCAAGCCCAAGCCCTCTGCTTAATTTGACAGGGTACCATGAAAATCTCACTAACAACCACCTTGGTATCATTAAAATATAAAGATAGAAACAATCCATGAAGAGACACCAAATCCAACATTGCTCTCTAGAGGGCATTGCTTGAGGTTAAAGACCCATCTAAATCAAATAAGGCACTTTATTCCCCCAAGCTCTATAAATCCCAGCCTGATCTGTAACTCTTGAATGGACTTTTTGTCAGATCTTGTTACTGAAATAACTTCTGACTAGATACAAAACCTGCGGGTGAATGTACTATCCGAGTGCTCTGCTCTTTCTGAGATCAGATCTAGCTGCCTGTCATAATTTACTAATTTAACAATGTCTTTGTGCCACATCTTATGTTTGCTAGGTACCCACACATGAGGGATGGGGAAGATTTTGGATGGAAATTGGCTCATTATTAAAACCCAGTATGTTTGTTTCAAGACTAGATTTACCTGGCACTTTAAGCAGAGCGAACAGAGCCATACAAACATATGGTCACTCACTATTCCTGTTTGCTTCCTTCTGAATATAAAAATGATCTGTATCTCATGCTGAAATTTTAACATTCATTTAAAAAGCATCAGGCACTTCTTCAAGGAATGAACACTTGATTGCTCTTTGGTACCATTTCAGACCTGCACCATTTTTT
This sequence comes from Gallinago jamesoni, assembly GCA_025769975.1. Lineage (NCBI taxonomy): Eukaryota > Metazoa > Chordata > Aves > Charadriiformes > Scolopacidae > Gallinago > Gallinago jamesoni. The sequence goes on along the minus strand of JAOQGH010000062.1, from coordinate 10,669,254 downwards.
CCCTGCCCTGTGTTACCAGCAGTTGCACATCTACAAGATTTAACGTTTGAGGGATTGAAGTGCTTTATGGGTGGGCAGAAGGGATAAAAGCAAAAGCCATCTAGTTTGAGAAGACAAAGAGCTTTCAAAATCTGAAGATTAAAACTTGTCGCCTCAAGCCCCATATATCCCCCAGCCACCTAAGAAATACAGTGCACGTTGATGGCTGGGATAGCACTCGGAGGCATTGGGCACCACAGTAAATCCCCTGGCAGAAGGATGTCATTTTTCCTCAATGGCAGAGCCAGATGCAGTCCCAGTTGCTCCAGGCGCCGAGGCCCCAGGTGCCAGCGAGCAGCACCCCAGGACTGCAGCTCCCCGGCTCCCAGTGCCAGCCGTGGGCTCATCCGTGGCCATCACCCACAGCTGGGCTGGGACGCTCCTTCCGGAGGCCGCTGTGCGCTTTGCCTTGTTTGTGTCTTTTGGTATCAAATGGTGTCATGGGATGACGAAAATCTTATCTATGAAATAGCACAAAAGGTGGATTTTAAAATTTGCTCAGACTGTGATATTGCCGGCCGCAGAGCCAGCAGCTGTGGGAGACGGAGTCAGGTGGTGGCTTCTCCTGCTGTAGTGACCCCACGTGCCAGCCGGTGAGGATTGCTTCTCTTCAGAGGGCATACGTGACCCCCACACAGGCACCGGCTTTCAGTTCTGCTCTGATGGCAAATGACTATAAATGAGAGGCTCTGCAGAGGGTGCTGAACACGGGTTTTGCAATGGCCATTTGAACACTGAAAATGATCTATTGGGGATGGATTTTTTTTTTTAGTTATTGCTGAGTATTTGGCAGCTGCAATAGTTCTCCGTAACAGGACGTTGTTCTAGTCTTCACTACTGTGTTTTTCCATAAATAATGTTCTTTTGGTCAGTTCAAGGTTTCTTGCCTTTTTTCTTAGAGGAAGGTTAGAGCAATCACTGTATCCTTGTAGAATCTGTCAGGTTTTTGCTTGCAGTAAGTAGAGGTAGGCATTTTAATTTCAGGTGTTTTAACTGATACTGTATTTGCTGCAATTTGTGGAAGACATACACAGATGTATGTTGCCACTGCAACACCTACACACCCTCTGCACACACCTGCACGGATCCAGATGTGCTACCAGATGAGACGGTAAGTTCCTCCATTCTTTGCAGGGAGTCTGCAGCCTGTGTTTGGCAGCAGCAACTGTCTCTAGGAAAGTATATTTATATGTTTCATAAATGTAGCTCAAACAAATTAAACTCTGTACTAACAGGATCATAATTTAATAGAAGTGCCAAGTGCTAATGCAATAATACATGCCTATTGGATTAGGAAATGCAAGCCATAACAAGTCATTGTAGTTCATTTCCAGCAGTGCCCAAGACTGGAGGTACAGATGTGGCGAGGGGGTGGGAGGAAGAGCTTCTCAAACGGGGAGGCAGAATAAGGGAGGGCAGATGCTTACTGTCATACTCAAACCTACAACAACTGAAACAGCAACGTGGATCTTTCCTGTCATTGCCTGAATACTTTCTAACCTGGATGGATATGAGCAAGAGACTCAACTTACCTTGCAGGTGGGCCATTCCCTCACCTTCTCTTTCTCTCGTCTCTAGACACAGCCATTTTTCCCCCCGTCTTCTACGATTTATTTTCCTCTTGGGACGACTTCATCTGCGGCTCCTGCTCTCGGGCTCCTCAGCAGGTTTCAGGTAGGTGCTGCTTAGTCCAAAGGCTACAAACGTAAAGAACTGCTACGTCGCTTGTATAAAGCTAGAGGTATCCGACCCATGATTACAGTGCTGGCGAGCGCAGAGCAATCCACCAGAGCAGCACAAGTGCCTGTGTCCACATAGGCTCAATGCTGAAACATTAGAATTACTTTGAAGAACAAGAAGAAAGGCATTTACTTTTCCCGTTGTATGTTAAGTGACAGCAGTTAGCACTAAAGAGGAAACAGCCAAGCGCAGGCCCCCAGGGAGATGTTCAAAGGAAGATCCCTGCTCCTGCTGCTGGGAGCCCCACTACGAGCTGCTGGTTTTCTTTTTTTCCTTCTCCGGTTACAAGGAGCTCTGCCTCGGCTTTTCCCTTACTGATGCTTACAATGCAGGATAAATGACTCACACAAGCAATTTATGGAAATTTCCTGTTAAGCACCACAGGTATTATCAAAATGAGTGCATGAGTCACAAGTCTTTCTCTAAGATTTCTTGCAGGACATAGTGTCACTGCACAAGGCCCAGCTCTGTCACAAATAACACTGCACAAGCACCTTTCCTTGCACGCTCAGGTCCAGCTTCATCAAGGCAGCAAAGCTGATCCCACGATGTTATACAGGCAAAACAAAACACTTCCCAATTCTTTGATGCCAGCCCTGACTCCATCAGTTCCTTCCCAGCCTGGGCAACCTGCCTCCCCCCAAATTCTCATTCTGAGTCTCCCAGTTACACTCCCAGGAAAATATTCTCAAACAATCTGTACAACAGCACAGATGCTTCTGCAAACCAGAGTGGGCTCTCTGCTCTTCTTGGCAATGCCCTGAGCAAGAGGCTCTGATGAACTCCTAGAGCATTAAGACTTCATTATTGGCACAAAACATACACAGTATTATTTCCTAATAGGCTATAAAGTAATAGCTGTCAATTAAACAAATATTCTGATGCCTCCTTTTAAAGTTTCATTTCGCTTTGTCACTAATTTGTACAATACAATAATTTCATATTACTTTCCTAGCTTTGAGCATGAATTAGCTCTGAGCTACTATCGCTGGCTCTGACCAGCCATTTTATCTTTTTCCAGCTCATAACCCAGGCCTATAGAATTGGTGGCAAGTAAATTCATGCTGATGAACATAATTTCAAACAAATTGCTCAAATAAATTGTGCAGCTATCTTTTTAAGATAGCCATTTCCCCAAATGTTCTCTTTAAAGCACAACACATTTGGCAATGGTGCTCTTTAGACGTCAGGTATCATCTAAAATAATGCATAACAGATTTCTTCTAAAAATATGCCACTTAAAACAAATTATACTGCAAATGCTAACGGCTGTGCTGAAAATGTATCAAAGCAAAATAGCACAGAGAAATGGGGGAACAAATCCCATCTGCTAATAGCCACACTCACAGCTCGGAAGGGCTTGAGAATGTGATGCTTTACAGAGCAGGGCTCTGAGGGCAGAACTCAACCAGCACCTTGGAAAAGTAATCCTACGATTAAAAAGAAACAACTGAAAAATGAAGTAGTATTACATTGCATGTCATTTCAGAGATGTACTCCAAAAGAGATATTGGCCTAAAAAAGAATATATTAAAGAAATGAAGTCAAATAATTAGCAAGGAATCTTGGCATGTGAACTTGGCGAGATGCTGCATTCAAAGAACCTCCTTCTGTGTTGGTTGTCATTAAATGTTACCATGAAGGTATAAGAATACAAGAAATGTATCAGCAGCATAACTACAGAAATTTATCTTAGCAGAAAATTGTTCCTATGCAACTGAATAATTAGTTTCACTTAAGTCACTCAGTCTGCTACCACCGTCTGCATCCCCTTTTGTCTATTTCTTGTTAAATTCCTGTTCAGCCATCACTCAACTCTGAGATGATAGGATTGTATAATAAACAAAATAATTAGTTTCCAAACTTGTAATACACTGCAACATATTTCCTGAAATATGTTTTTTTTTATAACTGCTATTTTGCATCCTCTCACTATTGAGAACTCAGCTTAGATGTATAAGAGAATTTAAAGATGGTATAATTTTGCCATGAATCCAATGGATGAAACTAAATTCATGCTCATTTAGGAGAGCTACGTGAACAAATTTTAATGCACATACCAGAATGTCTGCACCAGCCAAGTCAGCCCACACGTATTGACATGCATCACAGGCAAATTATGTCGGGCTGGAGCCACACACGTTCCCCTTCAGACTTCTTAAATAAAGACCAACACCGAAATGGGGTAAGTCCCTTCATCAGGGCAGTACCAACAGCCAAGATAGTGCTGGGCAGACTGGCACTCTCTGCTCCACACCAGCACTGGCACATGCTGGTAGCACTGAAAATGTGACATAGGCCAGGTGAGGCCTTCAGAACAATGTCATTAAAAGAGCACAGTCTCTTTAAGTCTTAAATTACAAGTGACCCCAAGAGCACAAGATACTCACAGGACTAACCTTACAGTCTGTGTAACCAAGTAGATTAAAAAAACTTGCAGGAAGTCAATCGAACACCTTTTCTTTTTCCTGCTGTATGAATCAACATCCCTGTGAAATTTGAAGTCAGTGTTTAATTTTCCAATGGCAACGAAGACACAGTAACAAGAGGTGAACTCACAACTCAGAATCATTCATCTCCAAGCACAGGTGAACCACATGCCAAACCGCAGGGAGGATGAGCGAGGGAAGGCATTTTCTGGGTGTCTGGGTCCTTTGTAGTACAACGATGGGGACCGGCACAAGCAAACAGGCTCCATACTTACCTCTGGCTTTCAGCGCAAGCTAGAACATCAGATCGCACAGAGGAATTCAGCTTAAGAAACTGGCACCATCAAGTCTGCAACGGCTCGCAGCTACACACAACTCACTGGCAGCAGGTAGGAAGCGGCTGATTACAAACTCGGGGCAGCGATTTCCCAAGCCTGGGTCTCTACTGATGAAGCTGAGAGGTGGTCTGTCAGCTTAGCCGGTAGAGAGAGCTGCCCCGAGTAAGTAAGGGTCCTCGTGCCATCCTGTGTGATGGGGCACAAGGGTCTGCATCTCCACCTGAGGCACCTTCACCACCCCATCCTCTCTGATTCTGCCCAGCTACCACCTCCCTTAAGGGAAAAGGGAAAAAAGAACCACTTTGAAGTGACTCCTCTGAAATGCTCTGTAAGCAAAGCCGTGTTCATATAAACAATTAACTGGAGAGATAGGATGAGATGACAAGGGCAACTCAAGCTTCTGGTGGAAAGACAGAGAAGAGGAGAGGTCGGCCAGCGAGACTGTTGAGGCCATAGTGCCCAGAGGGCAGCACCGGTGCTTGCCTTCCCTGAGAGGGCAGTGGGGCTCCTGTGGGGCTAGCCCACAGCCTGAACTCAGGGCCGGTGGCCACCGTGGGGGTGTGTGTTGCTGGGAAGGCATCTGCCTGTCTGCTGAAATGTCCCAGCATCGCAGCCTTCAGCGCTCAGTGCCTACAGAACCCTGACTCAAAAGAAAAGCCACTTTGTAACAAAAAAGCCCTTTGATTTACAACATCCCTAGAAACAACACCTAACCCCTTCACCACTTCCCCTAGCTTAGTCTTGTGTGGGAAGTCTTCTCTGATCCCTAATTTCCTCCCTGGGGACTTCTGGCGGCTGAGCTGTGCCCCTGAGAGCCGATGTCTGTAGCTCAAAGAAACAGGTAGTCCTTCATCACAGCGTGTTATGACAAACTGTGGAAAGACAGCGCTTTGTGATGATTTACAGACTAAAACAGCAAAACACACATCCTCGTGTTTGCTCCCCTTCCCTCTTCCCTGGACACCTACCCATGGTATCACAGCAGACCTGACTCCACTCCCTCAACGGTCACTGACCAGGGTCAAGGGCTTGCTAAAGGATGGTATCGCGCCTTGCAAAAGGTCTCTCAGCACAAGCAAAACCACATGGATAGCCCTGTTCTAATTATGACCGTTTTAAAAATCCTTTATAGTTTCCTCAGGGCTGTGAGCATTAGTTGGCTGAGTTTAATTCAATGAACTCGAAGCAATGAAGTTCACTGAAGCTGGTTTGTACAAAGAATCTTCTTTCATGGAGGCAGCATTAGACAACATGTTGTTGGATCCCAAGAGAATATTAAATATTTAATATACTGGCAAGTATAACAATATATAAAAATGCTGCGTGAAGGATGAGCAGCAGAGCTAAAAGGCATAAGAAAAGCTTGCACTCATCTCCAGGCTGCTGCTGAGCACTGTGCACCTCCAGTTACTGAACAGACTGGAATTGGACAGCTGTTCCACCCTTTATTATTACACACTGGCTTTTGCTAACATCAGAGATGAGCCGCTGAGCAATTTCCTACATAGCCAACTGTAAGCAACTCTTATTAACAGAATGCAGCAGTAATTTGCAGCAATTGTGTCCGAAACTGTGGTTTACTGCAAATACTGTTATTATTGATTTTAGACCAAAGCTGAAGTTGCCAGTTTTACAGAGTAAGGCTGGCAGTATGCAAGCATGCTAGTTAACTTTTGCAATACATGAGGTCATTAAAGCAGCTTTGAGAGCCTGGTTACTGTACTGGCTGTCTGAAAGACTGGGGGAAGCCTCAGCTCAGCAGAAGGCAGCGACAGCTTTCCCACCGCTGTCACTGGAGCCGGGATTTTAATCCACAGGTTTCAAAAGCACAAACACGGATGCAGTGCTCCTGCACAGGTGTGTGCAGAAGACTGGTCAGTGGCATAGAGGAGGTGACATCTGAATATTTTAGGCAAAACTATCAAAATCTCTTTCTGTAAGATTCATTTCCAGTTTTGTGCAGCAATACACTTCCCTGTTTCAAGCAGCACACCTCTTGTTCAGCTTTGCCTATTGCAAGCTCTAGCTCCTTACACTTTACTGCTATTGCTATTATTTTACCATTACTGGGTGACTACCATCTCTGTGTAACATTAGGAATTGCTATGATGGCTGCTTAACTCTCATACCTCGACCCGAGGCTGCGATTAGATGAGCAGCCACCCTTTCCTTCCCTGAGCTACAGACCCACCCAAACACCTCTTCTCCGGACACCAGGCTTCCTCCCAGGGGCTCTGGTGGCACCAGTTCAGCCCAGCAATGCACTGCGTGCTGTTACTGGTTCAACTGACCCCTCCCCCAAAAGAGCAAAGGAGAAGGGACCCCTCTTGCCTCCAGGTCTGTGCTGGCACAGCCCGTCCTGGTGAAAAAAGCCTCTCAAACTCCACTCTGCATCACAGCTAAACCTCGGAGGACTGAAGCCCCGATCGCAGGGGTTAGTGCAACGGCCAGATGCGATCACCGCTTTCTCGTACAGTTACAGGGACTGATTTGCTCTGCGAAGGTCCCACCAACACTGGACTTTCTCTCTGTTAGTTAAATAAGGTTTCCAAGCTCGACCAAGCCTGCTGACAACATTAAGACCGACAGTTTCTTTGAAAGAGCTACTGGGCAAGCAAATGGCTATTTTTTCCCCACCACAATTATTCAAATGGTTTTAATCTGTATTGTTTTTGTTTGTTTGTTTGTTTTTGTTTCCCTTGAGGAGTGAAATAACAGCCTTGCCGATTACTCTTTGCTAAGGTACCCGATTGTGGTGACATTGAGGCTGACCTTGGAGTCACCTCCCCCGCTGCCGCACTCTCCTTTGTCGTACCACCATTTGTTTTTCAATTTGTCCAAGAGGCCTTGCTCATTCAGTTTTAATACTGCCAGGTTAACAGCATTTCTTGAAACGATAAAACATAACTTGTAAGAAAAAATGCACAAATGCTTAGGAAATCGTAACGTATAAAAAAAGGAGCACAAGAGGACAAATTGGCTAAAATTTCACAGAACGTGGAGCTATCAAAATGTCTGTACAGCAAATACAGGGTTAAATATTGGAAGGTGGCATGGAGGATAACATCTGTTCAAAACTGAAGTGTGCGGGATGGGGAAATCGTCTTTGAGAAAAAAAGTAACAAGAACACCACATCATGCAGTTAACATTCGTCACATATGGCAGGTTAACTCGGCTTTTACCATTTAAATTGAAAAAGCCATTGAACTGTAAAATTAAAACAGCAACAAACAATCAGAGAGGACAACACGAAGAGAACACTAAAAAAATGGATGCATTAAATAAACGAAACCATAATTTACCGTCTTATTTAACTCCATGGAATATTGAAGATTTTTAAACTTTAAAGTTACCTCAAAATCCACAAGAAAGAAAATGACAACACAATACATCAGGGTAGGTGGAATACTATAACAACATGGATATTGTTATATTATTCCACCCACCTTAATGCTGAGCCTTTGGGGGTTGCTACACCATAGCCCTTGGAATCCAGGTTGCCGCCGACTTTCATGGTGTCGCAGGGCTTGCGCTGCTCGATGTACTCGTTCATCGTCGACTCCAGCAGGAAGGCAAACTTCCCCTTGGACTTCCGCACCCGCGCCACCCCGTCCGCCGTCGTTTTGGTGAACACCGAGGGCTCGGCCGACTTCATGTACGACCACATTTTCTCGTAGACGGCTATTTTTGACCTCTGGGAGAGACAGAAGGAGGGAAATGAAGAGCCACATTAGCTCAAGGACTGAGCTCCTCGGGCTAATTTGGCTGAGCTGTACAATTAACACCCTAGAATTGATTAAGGCTAACAAAGAAAAAAGTCGAGGTAGCTCAGAGAGAGACACACTGCCCCCTGAAGAATGACCAAACCATAAAATGGTTGGGGAGGGGGAAACGTATCTCCAATGTTTATTCTCCTAATTGCCATGCACTCGGCAGCCTGGCAGTCAGGATGAGAAATGGTGGCTGCCCGTCCCCGTGCCCCGGTTCCTGCTCCGCGCTGGGTTTATCCACCCGCCTGTTGCTCTGCCGGTGAACCAGAGGGGGGACGTGAAATCCTTGCTCATCCATCGTGACCAAGAGATGCAAAAGAAGCCTCTCCTCTTCGCACAAATCCTCAGCGTTGTTTTTTGCGCTAACTCGCAGCTAGGAAAAACCTATTTTATTAGGTTGCATATTACAAGTTCCCAGCAAGGCAGGAGCCCACTTTTCACAATGGTGATGGCAGGTCTATGATGCAGGAGACCAGGACAGCTCTAGTGGCTTCCAATAGTGATGCTCAGATGAGGGATAGGGATATAAATAATAATTACAGAATCTTTTATGAACTAATAGTCAAACTTTCAAAATTCAGTTTCACATAGCAAACACAAATATTGGCAATAAGCTTAAAAAATTGCTGGTTAACTGCTCGTGTGTCACGTATATATATTTTTTTCCAGTTTTGAGACTGAGCCAATCCTAACAGCCTCTAGCTCAGCATACAGATTTTGTAAACCTGGAAATGTCGAGAAACTTCCCTTTTTCCCTCTTCCCCACCAATAACATTTATACCACCCTCAGATCCTGAAGCCACCTCCAGACTCTGAAGCATTCATATCCTGGACTACTGGTTAAACTTTCCTGCTTGGTCGACAGAAGGCAGTAATGCCAACTGTATTTCTCTAAAGTCTAGAAATCCCCAAGATTTATATAAGGCTTTCAGTCCAAGCTGTAGGTATCTCGAATTTATGCCTCCTACTCCTTGCCAGTTTCCTGTCCATAGCCTTCCCTACAGAATGGGAATGAGGCAGGCAGTAGCTAAATCTAGTTCAAATTTAACAAAATTGTGGCAGAAGACTGTTAATGTCCATCAGCTTGATGATCAAGACACGTTTCCTCCTCATTCAGGACAATTTAATGTGTTTTGAATATTGTAATGCTTAACAGCCAGCCCCCAAACGTTTCCCAGGGAGTAAGCCCTGCCTTCACCCGTCTTCAGATTAACATGCTCAGCTCGTGTCGCTACAACAGATTGAGAGCAGCACAGAGGGCAAGATTTTATTTTAATTATCCTTCCTGATGAGTTGAAAAACAACTGAAAATGCAAACCAATTAAAATCCGCCCAATCAACAACAGGAAATCAGAGAGACAACAATACAGTGCAGCTTCCTTAGGAGCTGGCTGGGTGGTGGGCTGCAAAAAACAAGCAAGAAGGATTTCACCGGAGAGCATTTCTTGACTAAAGAGGGGCTGTGTGGCTTCCTTCACCCAGCAGCAGGAGTGAAGAAGCAGTAGGAGGAAGGGGGATATAAATGGAACCTGAAATAATCCTTACACAGGTGAAAGAAGGAGTTGGAGGATTTGCCTGGCTTCCCCCTGTAACAGCAAACACTGAATAACCTGAGATGAGGACAAGGGGGCATCTGCCAGCCCCTGACGGTGGGTTTGGAGAGGGGCAGCTCCAGCTGTGGGTCCTGCCCTGGGAGAGGTGTCTCACCGGGGCTCTTGGTCAGGCACCCACGGGCCAGCAGCTCCAACATGCTGCTCTATCACCCATTGCCTGCTCTCCCGCTTTTCTAACGACCCCCTTGATGCTCGTGGGCATCTTCACACCTCCTTCCCTGCCGGGAGGTGCCCAGGGCGCAGCACTGCTCCCAGGTGCCTGCTGATGGGACCGTGGGAACCCCAGGGCTACTAGGGGTGGTGGGAAGTGGTGGCAGTCACCGGCTCAGTGGAGGCACCATCCTTGTGCCTTGTGGGCAGCAGAGCCTGTGTGGCAGCTCCGTGCACCTGCACAAGTGGCAGGCAGAGCTGGCAGTGAGGGCAGAGCAGGCAGCACAGACAGTGAGGGCAGAGTGGGCAGCGAGGGCAGAGCAGGCACTTCTGGCATGTCCTAGTTTCAGGGTGCCCATCCTTACACCCTTCAACTTCCTTTAGCATAAATAATACAAACGTGCCTGTCCATTTCTATTTGCAAATGGGCATCGAAGGAAGATAAAAATACAGCTTTACTCTTTATCTTTCTATCTCTCGGCAAGCTAAAATGATTAGCCTTAAAAAAATTGTGCATGCACTACGTATGCTTTTGCTTGTTTTCCTCTGCAGAGTGTGCCTTTAATTACTCAGATAAACCAGAATTTCTTTTCCTTTTCATCTTCTAACTCACACCAGAATATCTGTCTTTAATAAGTTCTTTCATACTCTTTCCAGCTGGCCTGACTACCTGAAAGCAATTGCCAATACATCTGTGCATTGTTAATAATAACAGTTATCTGATGAGTGCCAACAGCACGCTCAGGGCTGCAAATAGTCCCAACAAAGCACATTCCCGGCTCCAAGGGCAAAGGGTGAATATCATCATTCATGCTTCAAAAAACCAAATTCCACAACTCAAAACCAGATCTCTTTTCAACTTCAAAAAATAGCCTCAGCTTTATAGTTTGCTCCCTTCATTTAACTCTTCTGGATGATGTGGTTAATAAAAATCAGTACATTTCTATATGATCATTGCCCAGCTCTTCTGCCAAGTGGGATTTTCATAATACCTTCTTATTAACTAAGGGAGTATAGCAGTCCGATTTCATAGAAGTAGACAAAAATGCGAGCTATCAATGATATTGACTGGGAAAGGTTAAAATAAAATGCATTGGGCACAAGTTGGTTTCGCAGTGCCCAGAACCTGCCTGGGGGCTCCTGGGTGAAGACCCACGGATGTCACCAGGGAGGTGGTGATGGGCTCCAGGCTCTGCATCCTGGTCAGTTAGCACTGCTCTGTGCAGCCATTCCCCTAAATTCATGGTGAGGCCAAAACAGTGCTTTATGATGAGGCTTCTCAGAGAAAGGGACATTGCCACCAGAGGAGCTGTGAAACCTGCAAACCCAATCAGAAGTGCTCGAGGGCACTTTCTGCCCCAGGAGCCGAATTTAACACCTGCTCAATGACACAAAACAACCAGTTGAGTAAAGCTGGTCAAAGAGACAATGTGACAAAATGAAAGATGGTATTTTGACTAAATATTTTCCTTTTTCCAATTTTCCAATTGCCTCCCCCTCTCCCCCCCAAGTCCCTAAAAGACTTTCAGAAAAGGAAATTTTATCACCTTCCTAACGATAAAGCTGCAAATCCTGTGCTGAAAGAACATTTTCATCCATCTGTCCTCCTCTGCAGACGTTCTCGCCGCCCCTGCCAGTCCCTACGTGCCCTCCCCGGAGTCTGACACCGGCGAGAGGGGCCAGACAGCAGGAGCAACAATAGAGAAAGGATTTACACTCCAAAATAAGGTAAGGTCTGATAGATCTGCACTGCTGCTAGAGTTCAGCAGCAGTAAAACATTTTCCCTCTCATTAAAGCGTTACTTTTAAAGAGATATTTAGAAAAAAAGCTTAAAAGCAAAGATTTAAACCAATTCGAGGCTAGTAACTGCAGTGACTCCCTGTGCTCTGCAACTCCTATTTCATTTCTTTGATACTGCTCTCAAGAAGTCCGTCACACACATTTCCTCAGGATTTCAAGGGGATATCATTATCATTTTTTTTTTTCTTAAAAGCAACATTTTCAGTGTTTCATCTAGGCCTCGGGACACATTAAAGCGTCTTTTCATTATCGCAGCCTTACTGCAGATATAAATAGAGCTGGCCTTTTCTCTTTATTTGCCGGTGTTTGTGCAGAGCTGTGACCACACGGCCCTCGGCACGAGGGGCCGGCAGCTCCCCTACGTCAGCAGAGCCAGCAGCTCTCGTGCCACGGGGCCACGCCACTCCGCCCGTTACTAACCCGCACCAAAATGCACGTGGCTTCTGGGCAGCATCACACGTTCGTTTTAAAAGGCGGCGCCAATTCAATCAGTCCACAATTTTAACGCCCTCTTTTATTCGAATTCTCCCAGTTTTGATGTGCCACCGGCTCCAGCGCCGAAAGGAAAAATCGAAGCGACGCCCGGAGTGCCACAGCATCCCGCAGCGCAGCCGGATGGGGCAGGGCAACGGTCTCCGGCAGCGGGAGGACTCAGCCTCACCTCTCGGTTGCAGTTACTTCCTCCATCCATTCCACGACAACAAAACCCCAGCACCTGCAAACCTGGCTCCAGCTGAGCGGGACCAGATGCCCTGGCCTCACTTTTGCACATCCCAAACTGCCTAGAGGTATATTCCAAAACCCAGCACATCTTGGATGATTTCTTGACACTGGTTAAATTTAGCTCTAAAATATCTTTGTGACTGAAGCCTTCTCCCACTGACCGAATTACCTTTCCCCCTCCACAGACATCTGTCTCACACTTCTGCTAGAAGTGACATTGCGACACCTTCTCCATGACTGAGTAGTGGTGAAGCTCTTATATTTGAAAGAAACAGCATTTTTCCTCTGCAGTTAAAGTATGTTACAGGGATGCCCTTTGCCTATTTTAGAATATTTTGTCCTCTTTGCCACCTCCTCCATGATCTGCAAGTTGTCTTCAAAACACCCGCCTCATGCACCCTGTTGCCTTATTTTATTAAAATGACCAAAATGGACCTTTGTTTCTCATGACTGGCACCAGGAAATTATTTCCCAGCAGTCAGGCTCAAAATGTTCTCTTACACGTGCTTACTGTTGGTCATCCAGTCATGAGCCAAATTCACCAAATCAATTTTACTTTTAAATTTATATCTTCTCCCTTTTTTTATTCCGTATGTTTAAAGCTTTAGATTATACTGATGTTAATTCTTTTACCCCTGTCTTCAAAACTAAGACAAAGCAGCTTAAAAAAATAAAAAAGAGGGTGCAGAGAAAGAGATAAGGTCCTCCCAGTAAGCCAGGAACTGGGCTACATGGAGAACGTTTCACCCTGGGCAATATCAGTGCAAGAAATGGAACTGGTACACTGGGGAGGGGGAAGACCCAGAAGGAAGCTAGTTACAGCTGCCTGGTCTCAGGGCTGGGTCCAGCCACATAAACTTCAATATACTTTGGAGCAGGCCAGCATCCACGGAACCGCAGGAAATCCAAGACAGAAGCACAGCAAACGGGAGTGAGGCAAGTGCAAAGCAGAGGGAGCGCCCTGACCACGGCACGCACACAAAGGTAGGCAGAGCCATGGATAGAGGACCTGAAGCAGCAGAGTTAGCACACTCCTCTGCTACACCAGCCCTATGACCGCTTTATAGCTCTTTAACAAGGGAAATTTATAGCCCTAAGTCAGACATATGTTGCTGATACAAAACACAAAGGTCTGTACTAAAAACAGTGCAGGTATTTAATCTGAATAATACATGCTGCCTTTATATAGATGCACGCCTCACTGATATGAACTTAGGTAGTTAAATGTGAACCTTAGCTTTATTATCATCACTCATTGCTTTTATTCCATGTGTGCAATTAGCTCTTCTACAGCAGCTAATGAATCCAGTAGCTTATGAACCATTAAAAAGCAAGCTACTAAACAGGAGTGAAAAAATGCCAGAAGACTCTCTTGGTACCACCGCTGTCGCCTGCCTTGGGGAGCACTTCGAGATCCATCCATTTTAGGCAGTTGCTTCCTTGAATTTTCAGCAAACTGCAATGGAGTGGCTACCATTGCCTTGGTCTTTTTACAAGGCTTTGCCTTTCTGCTCCCCCACAAGCCTGCTGCCGAGCCACTGTGGCCACAGCTGCCTCTGGGAGGAATGAGGGACAGTGGTCGGGGTCCCCAGCCCAATGCCAGCTCTGGAGCATACGGAGGCTGGCCTAATGATGCTTCTTTAAAGATAAGAACACAATAAATATTGTTAGTAAAGGCCTGAGATTTCCAAGCTCTTTACTGAGAAGGAAAAAATAGGTCTCACGAAGGCCAGAGGGCATCATTAGCCCCCTTTCCCAAGTGTGGACATGAAAGCAGAGATGTCACTTACTGAAGGTCATAGGGCAAAGTCTAATAGATCAATGTCCCAGCTTTTAGCCACAGACAACTTGTGATGCCAGCAATTTACTTACCTATATGGACAGAAAAATCAATCCCATCATTACATGAACCTCTTGTTTTTATTACATTCTCGGCAGAAGAAAGTAGGTCAGATGCCGTGAGCAGGCCCAGGGCAGGTTTTTTTCAGCAAGGCCAACCCCCAGATCTTCTGAGCTCTACCCATGGTTTACGAATTTGTGGGATGCCACAGATAAGCAAGGTTCAAGCATGTGTATGCAGACTAGTCTGTATATTTGTAGGAATACACAAATCTTTGATAACGCACACATACATGTAAAAGAAGGGATGAACTGGTGAATAATATTATTTCACAGTCAAATTTTGCGATGAGAGACATTGTCATGCTGGGTTGCTGTTCAGATTAATGATGTTATAACTTCTGCTTTAGAAATGGTACTTTCCTTTCCCAGCGGGGGCAAAGGAAGCCCAGAGAGCCGAAGGATCAGGCCCACGAGCCCCGGGCTGCCCGCTCTCCTCTAGGATGCTCTCAGTCAAGGTTCAGACAATCCTGTACGGGGTCTGTGAGGAGAGCTGCTGTCTCCTGCCGAGAGCCCTCTGAACCCCCCTGACAGAGCAGGGACGGGAGCCTGGCAGGGAGCTGGTGGAGCTGGTGATGGAGGGTCAAGGGCAGCGCCGCACACACAGCACCTGGGGAAGCCACCTGCAAAACCCCTCCAGGATGCACCAACACCACAGCTTTCCCACCTCTGACATACCTAGGCACCCATTTGAAAAAAACGTTTCTCTTCTAAAACAATAGAATATTGTAGGAGTTTTCTTGTCCTGTGGGTCATGGTCATTTTGAAAATACGAGCTTTGGCAGTGGGCAGGCAATGTGCCGCAGCCGCTTTAGCAGACATCTTTTCTGGAGTGAGCTCTGCTCCTACTAACAGACGAGCAAAGAGTCACTCCGGCGTCGCTGACATGTCACCAACAGCCTGAGCAGCAGAATGTAAATCAAGAGTTTAAGACGTCCTTTCCTGGCACAACACTGAACTTCAGACTACGCCTACATTCATCTCCTCGCTTTATTGCTGCCATCCACTCCTCCCCCATTGCAATGCTGATGGGGAAATTAAAATGGAAGTCTTCACCAAGATTTTACAAGCTGTCTTTGTGAATCCCCTTGTGATTCACAGCCAGAGCCAGGCTTGGCGAGCGCTCACCCTGAGGAAGTGCCCTGCGAGGCCTCACTGCTGGGCCTCAGCACGGCTGTGCTGTGTGAGCCTGTCTGTCTGTCCGTCTGTCTGTCTGCCTGGGCAGGAGGAGGCAGCACGCACCGGAGCCGGCCGGCCGCAGGGATTACATCAGCCTTCAGGCTAAGGGGCATCTTTCCAGTAGTGACGTATTTAGCAGAGTGGTCTTGTCTGGGCAACTGAGCAGCACACCAGCCCTGCTCTAGATTTGGCCCATAATAAATTAACAGAGAATGGCGTTTCCAGCACATGATCCAAATGCTGTCAGTCCTAATGAGTCTGCAGCTCCAGACAGAACAGGTCAATAGACAGGCAATGATGGAGAAATCCCAGTGGACTGCAAGAGGGGATGTTTTGCATTGACATCATTAGAGATTCTAAACCTTCACGTATTTTCTAATTATGCAAAAGTAACAGTAGCAGTGCTGTGAGTAATTTATCACCACCCATGTATTTTAAATGAACCCCTAACAAGCATGTATTAATGTGACACAGCAGAATTACGTAAAGTAGGAGAGGCTTGAAAAACCAGGGTCCTCACTGTCTTGAGCAATGTCATTATCATTATCATAGAGCTGCTCTCCAGAAAGTAGAGCATTCAAACAGCAAGTGATTTTTCCCCCTGGCACTCTCTGCTTCGCCTCTGCGGTGTGGGCACAGTCACGGCATTAACCCACGGCTGGCCGCTGTGCCAGGCTTCGCCAGGGGCTGCAGCCACGCACCCCGACCCAAGGAACCCGCTCCCCTCCACCCCTGCTCCTGCTCCTACAGACATCAACTTCCGAGCAGCATCCGGACATGGGTGAGCTGGAAAGCCTAAACCACAAACACAACTAGAGCTGACAGACAAATGCCATCTGTTATTGAAGATAAAGGAGAGAGTTATTCAAATATTGTTATTAAGTGTTGACTGAAAGCTTCACTGAATCCTGGCTTGTCTGCTGAAATTAGTGAAATGGTTCAGCCACCTTAATCCTGGTTCCATCCAAACCTTTCCTTTTCAAGGAGTGGATGATGGATGAGCTGTTAATTTCAGTTCCCGTAAGGATACATTTTCCTCTGCAATCCATAGGCCTAAAGACATTAGGTTACTTCGTGGGAAACCATTTCTTTTGTAATTATGTCACATTTGATTTCCTGCTGTCTTTAAAACTGCCTGTTAGCCATGTGGCAGAAAGGAGGTTCAACAGATTTAGAGACACACGCCCCCCACAAGTAGACCATCTATCACTCGTGCAATAGAGAGGGTGTGATCTCTCTTCACACATACATTCACTTTTTATTACTTGTGCACACCCCCACCTATATCAAACAGGGAAGGGAGAGAGAATATATGGGTGAATAAGTTTTTCACACTTTCTTTATTGAAAAGCAGGTAAACCACAGTAATTTTTCTAATTAATTGCTGCCACATTGCCTATCAAAGATCTATACAGGTCATATTTGGAGCTATCACTTTTCTGTGATGTTCTATTCTTTAAAGTCCATAAATGCAATCACACTTCAATATTTTTGTCAGGCATTTTGTTATGATGCCTGTGTTGTTTTGCTCGATGCCAAGAACACAGAAGGCTTAAAACTGCTAATGATAGTTTTATCTAAAGACAAAAGCAAAGCATTTGTATAAATGCTGTGCTAGAAACAAGTCCTTCATCTTCGCTAGCAAAATAAATTTTGAAATTAAAAATCAAAGAGTTTAACTACAGATGAAACCCTTAGTGCTGCGTGCACAGAGTTCACTCTGGTGTTTTTAATAGGCTCTAATGATGATCTCAATATCGTTTGATTGCACAGAATGCATAAAAATTGCACAGCAGCTATTGGTTCATAATTTAAGGTTTTTCCCTACCTAAACCGCTTGCTGGTAGAATTTATTTCCCTTAGCTCTTGTCTTCATACAGCCTTATCATCAGAGGAAAGCGATGAGCTCTTTATCTTTTAACTGGGTGTAATACTCTAGTGCTTCAGAACACATTACAGTCATTATTTTCCCTCTCTCCCTAATGGGTGTGGGGTGGTGCTGTGCTCCTACATGGCTGCTCCCCGGCAGGACCAGCCTGTCCTTACCCAGAGCCCCAGAAGGGACTTTATCAGGGAGTCCTCTTGCCAGCCACCAGCTGGGCTGGGTGGAATCCAGTGGGAGCTCACTCTATGGAGCCGGGAGGGACCTGCTGGTGTCATTGGTGTCACTGCAGCCCCATCGCACAGCCTGTTACAAAGCACCGCATGAACAGCTGCGGAGGTTTTAGCAGAAGGTATTCCAAAATCCTTTTGATGGGTTTAAGGAACTTTATTTTTAATTTCCAAGGAATTTGGGGTCAATCCGTTAATTTGTTGTTTCATTGCTTTTTGAGATAACTGTCTATTTTCTGCTTTGGTGCTAAAATGTCTGGCGTTTTTTTCCTTCCTTTTGAGCAAACTCTTTTCTATATTAGCTTTATTTTTACCAGCTAAACAAGCTGTACTTAAAGTTCTTTTCAAGACACACCTCACCTTGGTAAGTCCCCTTGCCATATTTACATGCTTTTTTCTGGCACACGTTTCCACATCAAAGCATCTTTCCTCAGCTTGGGGAACCAGAGCTGCAGACAGAAACACTAAGCCTCTTGCCAGGGCATTTTGTGCTTTTATATCTGCTCTTGCTGAACTACTCAGACTTGATGAAACCAAGAAAGAAAAACGAGGACCACCTTAGGGGCCATCCTTAACATGACTTCCCATATCCTAAAAATTGTAGGCTTATGTCATATTTTATGTACCTATGAAGTCCAGAAGGCTTCACATCTGAACCTGACTTTGAAAGAACCACTTTTTGAGAAAACTGATGAAGAGATATTTCAAATGCGGAACGTGTGTAAAAGAATGGTCTCACCATCGTGCGAAACATTAACTAAGAGGAAAATATCATTGAAGTGACTGGGTAGGCTATCCAAGTGCAATGAGAAGCAAAGCCTACACACAAGAGGCACAAGCATATGCAGAGACTTCGGTGTCTTCAAGTCAGCTATTACTCCATGTCCTGAGGTAACGGAGACTTCAGCCTTAGCTGTGAATATTGTACCGTGTTGCAAAAAATTCCTAAAAATAATATCTGAAGTATCTAACTGTGCTTGAAGGCTGCCAGCCTGTTTGATTTCTCCAGGCACTGAGCCTAAAGTCTTTATCGACAGCAGAAGCAACGTCAGCGTCAAACTCTCTATCCAATACTCATGCAGGTAGGAGTAACCAACTGGAACAGTAGGAACCATTATGTCCAAAGGATCTTTGGCCTTTCTACTGGAACACCTAACACGCCTGGCAATTAGTCCCATTTCCAGGAGCAAACATCAGGAACAGCCTTCAGAGCCACAAGTTATTTCATCTGAGGCACAGATGACACACATCTGTCCACTATCAAGGACATCCTTGAAAATATTGCTGAGAAAAATACAAAGTTCCGAAATAAAATATCAGTCCTTTGAGGCCTCTTTTGTCCTCTTAGTTTCAGTTACCTACATTGGTAATGGTGTGATATGAGCCACCTGCAATTTCCCACAAAAGGGAGAAGGACATAATGCACGATCTGGCTGTTACCTGCCTTAGTATTTCAACCTGTAAAGTCTTGTCACATCAGATCAATTAAGGAGGATACCTTCTGAAAGTTCAGGCTTTCAGCAAACTATACTAGCAGGTCAGCCTTGCTTGGCACTGATCAAACACACACGTCCACGTCACAAGTTATTTTACAAAAGCCTCTTTAACAGAGATATCTGCTATCAATTAAAAGAAACCATCAGAAATTCAAGAGCAATTTACATTTCTAAATGTCTAGAAACATGTTCTGCTTCTACTGAATTTTAAATACAGCCAAGTTTACATAAGAATTACTAATTGGTTATAAAGGTCATGCCTTCTGAATATATGCATATTGTAGGTCTGAAACCTATTAGACTGTGGTATTATACTGGGGCTCAGTGCTGAATTTGGATTAAATAGTGTTATATTGATTTGATGAGCTGCTCAGGTATGCTGAAGCCTTAATTGAATGTATTAGAAGATGGTAATTCTATCAGATACACCCTTAAAAGTAGTAGCTTAGTGATTTGAAATTGCTATCTATTGCAGGCCTTTGCCAGTTTTCAAGAAAGGGAATGAGGTATTTTGGAGTCCCTAATCTGAGACTGTATGTTAGTAAATATCTAAGGAGAGGTTCTTTCTTTTTGCTTTCAATAGGGATGAATGCCCTTTGAAAGCAAAAAGGGAATTGATGTAATCTATCGATTGCCATTTAAATGCCTTTATGAGCTAATTAGTGCAAAATGTAAAATGTTTCTGAGCAGAAGCAAGCAACAACCATGAAAACACAGGAAGGCTCATTTGGTTCTTGGATATACTGGGGGGACAAACGGCCTGATGCAGAGAGTCACCAAGTGAGGAGTGTGAACAGTGCCTGCCGTGAGGCTGCCATAAACCCAGGCTCTCCTGTGCTGAGAGCGATGTCGTGCTGACAGCAGGCATTGTGTCTGCTTGAGACAGCCACGCTGTATCTAGCTTTAAATCCACATAGCTGGGATAGAGTTTATCTGGGAGACATTGCGATGTTCAGGGAAACAGCCAACACTATAAAATAGGTCACTAGCTGGAGTCTGCCCAGGTCTGAAGTGGCTCAAAGTCACTACCATCTGTTCATCTGAAATGAAGGGCTGGTTTTCTTCCAGTTCCTACCAGATAGGTACCCACACTGAAAGAAACCTTGAAAAGTGTTCCTAGGTGGAAATGGGGTTGGCAGGAAGGAGCCGTGGACTGAAGGCTCTAAAGGAGCAGACAAGATGGTGAGGATCTGAAACTCGTTTATGTGCTGTCCCTCTATGATGCATTAGGAGGCAATTTTTCCTTGATGTTGTCAGTCTGGCACCTTTCACTGGCCAACAGCAGCCATTAAGATTAATATCTGACAAATGGTTTTGAGAAACATTTTAGCTTTACAGCTCGGGGAAGAGATATAGCCATACAAGCTTCTTTATGGGATCTTGAGAGACTGTCCTGTGCCTCTTGTGGGAAGTCACGGTCCAGCTCCAAAGCCAAGTTACTCCTCTTGGTGCCTCTACACATGTGCTGCCCTCCTGCTTACAGCCAGGTAACTTCTCCCACCTCTAGGGAAGATTTAGCTCCCTCTCACATGCCAGGTGTGTGTACATACACATGGGCAACCTGTACAAGTAAGGATTGCACTAACTTGCTCTTGTAGCCATTCCCTCAATTTGAAGCTTCTTTTCTCTCTGGGCAGATGATCCTTTCCTACTCAACCCTAACTGCTGCTCAAATTGATTAAATGCTGGTGGGGAAGGGGCAGAGGAGGATATTCCCCTCACAGAGGGAATGAGCATCACGCTGTACCCAGGAGAACTCTTGGCTTTTTCTGACTCAGCCCACTGTCACTCCCACTGATGCTCCAGCAGCTTACAGGGAGAAAAGTATCCCAAACCACAGAGCAGGCACAGTCCGTGCAGTGGGCGCTCAGAAACCAGCTGTCCTCTAAGAGTTATTTCAAGTTTCAGCCATCATTACCATCTTATTAAGTAGCTAATAAAGACTGTACAACAAAGTATTTATGTGAACATATGCACTTAGTCTACGGCAAAGCTTTTGCCCTTCTCAAATGAACTGAAGAAGACTCTAATTACAACAGTTTCATGGTTGCATCACTCTATTCAAATTAATTACTCTGCAAAAGTTAATACAACTGAAATTATGTTGTGTGCTTTGAGAACGCTGAGGAGAGAGAAGCACCACTTAGGGCCCATTCCCTTTCCCACTTGGCCCATGTGGATGACCCAGAGCAGGCATTATGCCCCGCTCCACGCTACGGGGCTCTGCTCTCCTCCCTCCGCAGCCAACTCCTCTCCCTGGCAGCTCCTGACAGATCACCCTCATTTACAGCCCTGCTTTCTCCAGCACCAGGAGAGAGTCACAGCTCATCTCAAGACTATTAACAACACAACAAAGTATTCATACATTTACTAGACTTGTATCCTTTCACACAAAACACTCGTTCCTTTGATCTCTCAGTGAGAAGGGATTTCCTTGTTATGTCAAACTATTAAGGAAATGAAGAAACACCCTCATACAATTCCTCTTTTTGTATTAACTGTAACAAGATATTCAAAAGAAGATTTTTTTCCCCCTAAGAACAGTATAGTGACTGTAAACAGCACCAATATTTCTAATCAAGTTGTGCTACCTCTTCTGACAGGTCCACTCGACTCATTTTTGCTGTGCAGATAATACTGCCTCCGGATGATAATTAAACAGAATACAAATTTTTACACACTCATGTCACCCAAGGTCACTGTTTATCTTGCAGAAGCCATTGTAACATACCAGCCACCACGGTTAATTAAGAACTGAGTACCTACTTTTGTATAAAGATATTACACATAATTAAGGGAGAATACAAAAATTTCATAAAATGGTTTTGCATTCAGTTCCAGCATCAGATTTATACACACGTGTAAGTGTGTCTGTGGTTGTGTATTGAAATTTTAAGCAAATTCAAGGAGCCATCAGTATTTCATCAGCCTACGACAGACAGCAAGGCTGGTTTTGTCTCCCTCCTCTCTCACGCTTGCACCTGGCCAGGATGCGTGACAGGCAATAATTAGTCCTGCAGCACTGACCACTTTCCTATACAAAAAACCCCTTGGTCTGAATGGCACTTGATTGGCACTGCTGAGAGAGGACCAAGAGCTCCCAGAAAGGAGGCATTTCAGTTCGCCCTTGGAAAGGCCAGAAATTAGAGCTTTTCAGGTTGCAATGTTTTTAGATACATAAAAGTGGTCTGAGGTCACATTTAGAGTTTTTAATGACCCTCACTAAGCTTTCAAGCCTGTGGCTTGGCAAGTGGAGTAAGAAAGGATGATCTTAAATAATAAGGGTATACTCGCCCCTACTGCCTAACACTGCAAACCCAGCATTTCCCTAGCCAAGGTGAACACACACCAGCGTTCTGGGGTACAAAAGTTTCGCCCCTGACTGCTTGATACAGCCACAGCCGGATGCTGGCAAGCAATGAAGACACAACAACAGTAACTGCAGCAATCAATGCACCATATAGAAATGAACAGTAACACATGACTCCCATCCCCCTTCTCTTACTGGCAAGTGAACACCGATGTCGGATGGCATTAACGGCTGCCAGCTGGGCCAACCGAGCAAGTAGGTCAAGAGCATCACTCCTCCAAGAGTTTTCTTTGCTAAATATTGTGCTAACGACTGCATTATTGCTCATCAGACCAAGGCTCTGAAATTGGTGTCAAAAAAACCCTTCCCATGACAGCAGAGGTCAAGTTTTCCATCTTGAGATGTTTCAGGTTTAGCAAAACCACCCATTTTTGATAATGCCTTTTGATATTAAAATCTGCACTCAGGCCTGTCCTGATTGCACAAAGCAGCTTTCACCAGAACAGCTATTACAGTTGGGTAAAAACAAATGACTGAAAACTGTATATTAGACACAGTTTAGAAAAGCTCTAATGGAGGTTGAACAGACTTACTCTAAAGAATTCTTTGGTTGAGCCTGAATCCAAAGTGCCATAGGCTATTTCAGTTTGTTTAGCCAGGTCCTCTGCGCTCTCTATGGGAGAAACCATCCTTTCCACCGTAAGGAAGGCAGCAAGATTAGCAGTGTAGGAAGAGATAATGATGAGAGTGAAGAACCACCAGACTCCTCCGACAATTCGCCCTGAGAGAGATCTATGGAAAAACACACATCATCAAATTGTTTGAAGACATTCCTTGATTATTTCTTTTTCTTCACTGAACAGAAATTCACATGCACAACCCTTTTGTCCAGGTCGTCCAGGTATCTGGGAACAGGACTGAGCCAGTCCCTCATAGCCGTCCTCAGGAGAGCAAACTCGGCGCACACCTGGTCTTAGCTACTTAAACTCTCTCTCCAGTCTTTCAGTGAAAATAAGGACAGCCAATTAAGAAATCATCTGAGCCAACCCCATCGGAGGCTTGGGGAGCAACAAGGTCTCCTGACTTCCAGACCGTTTACTGGAGAAGTCTTTTGCCAGAAGACTTCTGTTTTCTGCTTGCCCAGCCTTTCCCTGAGGCTGGATTTGCCCACTGGGACATGAAAGCATCGTGTCTCTTTGGGGGCTGCCCAATTTGGAGAACACCAATGTACCTTTTACTGCATTGACTCTCAAATGTAAGGAGTAGTAAACTGCAAAAAGGAATCTGAGTAACCATGCAAAGGAATAAAGCAAAAACGATCCAGTATCTTTCTCTCATCACAATCTACCAGGAATTACAAATTGAATCTGCAAATTGAAGTAAGGAGAAAGGTTGGGTTTATGTTTTATGTTAATTAAAATTTGCATGTTGTGCTGTTCCAAGTGAAGTGTATTCCTTCTTTATAACCACCAGAACAATGGAGAAAGGATCAGACAAAAATTTTAATTCTGTTCTGGTTTTGTTGTCTTTTTTGGGGTTTTGTTTTCTAAAAGGATACCATTAGGACAAAAAAAAAAGCTATTTGTAAACATGTAATTACAAAATGCCTAGTGGTCAGGAGGTCTAGATCCAGTCAGTAAGAGCTCTTTATGGTTTAAAGCAATTGAACATCAGGCTCAAAATATTTGTTTTGATAAATATCACGCCACTCAGCTGGGCAGGGGATTTCACCGCCATATACAGTGCTCGTTCTTCAAACACAGCACATTGACCAGGAATCACTTCAGCAGCTGGGACAAAGCTATTGCATTTGTTTTCCCTTAGCTCTACTGATACCAGCTGAGGAAGAATCAATCCCAGATACATTAAATCCATGGACCCTGGGTGCTGCAGTCTTCACTTTGTGTGAAGGGAAAAAACAGAAAGCAAAAATACTCTTACCTGTTTATTTATTTCCTTCAAGCCCCTCTGTGCCACCCCCAGACAGTGGGTACAAGTTGTCCTACCAACAGATGGAGACAGGAAAAAAGCAAAAGTCTCATGACGTGCCCCCCAACCCACCCACACAGGGGGCTAGCTGGTGAACAGCCTAGTCTTGGCCAGAGCCCGAGATTGCCTCAGCCATTAAAAACATCCCATTATTAAGAAAGAAAGAAAGAAAAAAAAAGAATCTATCCAACATAAAAGAACACACCAAAGAAAAAAAAATCGCCAACACAATAAAAACAGAAAAAGCGATCTGGAATAGGTGAGAGGAATGTAGAGAAACAAATTAAGAGGCGAAGCACTGCTATTGTCCACTCTCCTCTGCCCAAGGAACCGAAGCAGCAGCTCCCTCTGAGAGGGCAGAGGCAGGCTGGCTCCTATGGATTACGGCTCGCACCATGTGCCAGGGACTGCTGCATCAAGTCTGCACCAATGTGCAAGGCGGCTCAGGTGGTTACAAAGCTTAGGGATGCTTGAGGAGTGAAGCACCACCTCTTTGGCCATCAGGAAGCAATGACTTCTGAGGTATGAACTCTGAGTGACACCGCCATAGCCCTGGCCTGTGTGGGCTTCCTCCGGGCAGGCACACATCCACCAGGTCACCAAGAAGCGAAGAAGGCTTCCCTGCCCTTCTTGAGGGCCTCTCAAGG
>JAOQGH010000062.1:10615534-10643918 GCA_025769975.1 Gallinago jamesoni | reverse complement strand
AAGGCTTCCAAGTTTCAGCCTGGGCTGTGCTGCACCTGTGCTCACTAACAGAAGGCTACTGAGTAAAGGTAAGTTGCAGAAATATAAATCCAGAAAAATGCAGTAACTCAAGCAATCTCTCTACTTGCTCTACATTCTTTGTAGGTATCAAGTGAGTATCTTGAGATTTTACAGATGGCTAAAGTCCTTTCTGGCCAGCTCCCTTACCAGTTTGGGTCCTGGCTTTAGCTGCTTTGTAAAACTCAATACCCTACACACCAAATGAGCCTCTTACATGGGCTGACGTAATTTTAGTGATCTACAAAGCAGTGCCTGCTGAACTCATCACTTAAGGCTCACTTTGGAGCCAGTGGAGAGAAAGATAGGAGGCAGACACCCTCAGAAAGAGATCTATCTCACTTGCTGTAGTGTGGGATAAGTCTGAAGGTGCCCATCTGTCTCATGACCTTGGAGGGAATCAAGATGCCTAACTAAAACACAGCCTATTGCTTTTAGAGGGCTACATCAGGTGAAATTCATCTCCCCTTTGTTCAGTCCTCCACTACATACTTTCCATCTTCAGAGAAGACCTAAAGTTGAATTTCTCCTCCCTGCAGTGAGGTTTCAGAGCCAGACTGAGCAGACATCTGGCTAGCAGATACCACAGCTGAAACATCCACTTCCACACAGCAAGACTAGGCTTATCTGGCATTTCCAGGTTCCCATGGCCCTCTTGCTGTACAGTAGGTCTTGAAACAGGAAGATGAAAAAAAGACTTGCCAGGGTGTTCAGATAAATTCAATGGAACTATTGGAAAAAAATAAGTATGTGTTCACTCTTCCTATAGTTTCCCATTGAAAATGTTTTATTTGCATTGTAGCTGCCCCTTCTGTTAGCAGGACAGACGGGTTGCTAGGATGAAGATGTGAAGAAGACAAGCATTTTCCAAACCAGTGAAACCTCAAGCTCACGCTGCTGTAACAATAAAAAGTCTGCGTCGAGCTGCATGCTCTTACAGCACATTCTACACAGAGAAAGGCAAAAATATCTGGCCCCAGAGATCTTGCAACCTGCATGAACCAACTCAGACAGACACAGGACAAAAAATGGAGAAGAGCTGAGAGGCAAGGGAAGGTGGGCATGGCTCAGGCCCTTGAGGAAGAAGGCAGTTCCCCAAAGGTCCTACATGCGAGAGAGGGGTCTTGCTAGATGAGGACCAGAACTGTTCTCAGAAGAGTTGAGGTCACTTGAAAGAAAAGTCGCTAGAGAATTGCCTCTCCCAGAGTCTTCCAATGGGCACGAAGAGGAAAATTTGATGGCTGCTACTGAGGAGCAGCCTGGGCTGACACAGCTGGACCTGGTGGTGGCACAGGATGAGGCAAAAGGAAAACAAAACAAAAAACAATGCTGACACGGAAGGAAAGACAGACAGACAGAGTTGAAGAACATGAACACAGACGAGCATGGCCTGGCAGTCTCCTCGTCCAAAGGACCCCAGTTCCCCCCAGTCCGTCTGCTGATATGAAGGCTCCTTATACCCACTGCAGGGGCTGGTGTAGAGGGACGTGGGAGAAAAAGGGTTAGTGCATAAACACCGGGCTGGTAATAAGAGAATACTTATGAACGGTGGTACCACGAACCACCAAAATGTTTGTCCAATACTCAGATAATAATTACAGAAAAATCAATCACAGCTTTTAATACCAGCACCACTTTTTCTGATTAAGACATATCTGTCCAAGTGTGCAGTGTTGTAATTTAAAAGCAAACAACTAATGCTTTATCCCAACATGTCATTTTTCAAATTACCTCAGTAAATAGATACTTTGCACGACATTATTTTAAAGTGAATTAGCGTGTTAGCAAATGAGAGGAGTAACAAAGACCTGGAATAACAGAATTATAACTCCATTATCAAAACAAAGTCAGACGGTATTTTCAAAAGCAAGTAAACAGGAAGAGTGCATACCTTGAGAGGAAATTTAAAAGGAAGCATGGAGTCAAATGAGAGCAAATTAGTAAGAAGAGAAAAACAAAATAAATACTCAATTTCACATTCAGTTTCCAGGAGAACAATGCATTCAAACAAAATCTCATTTATTTATCAAAATAGCTTGAATTTTGTTTCTACTCATGGCCACAAAACATATTTGATTTCCTATAGCACACAGAAATAATAAGCTTCTCACACTACTCAATTTTTAATTGGGGTTTGCCGATCGATACCAGGCGGCTGTTTCATTGATAAATAACCCTAAACAGCTCTGGTGCAAGCTCTCCCTGTCCAGAACCCGCTGATGCTCTGAGCTCAGGTTACCTGGTACCCAACAAGCTGCGAGCTCAGCCCCTGGCTCAGGCGCCCAGCCAGCCCCCTGCCTCTCCTGCCGGGCTCGTGTGGCCAGGCGGCCCTCGCCCCTGCGACTGGGACAGAACACGATAAATAACAGCATCTGAAGCACTCACTTGAGATGCTTCCATCACGGGAACTGGCAGTGGGAGTTTCAGAAATATCTAGTTATCCAGCTCTCATTGCTACGCTGAAAGTCCCACAAAGTCATTCCCATGGTCTTTAATAGGAGTCTCTTGGGTCTTCTGCCACGAAAATAGGGATCTAGAAATACACCCTCTTAAATGACCAACCTCATGAGATAATTTTTAATGAACGCCCTGTCTTTTTGCATCAGCATTTAATTAATCTAGCCTCTTTGTTCCACATGAATAAAGAGCAAAATGAAAATACATGCTCTCACAGAGATTTCAAAGATACTTTTGCTTAGAACAGTGTTACAAATTTAACTGTGTTTTCTCCTGATTCCATTTGCTGTACACATCTTACATTAAAGCAAGTTTAATAATCTCCTTTTGATCCACCAAAAGTGAATTTTCAATGCTTTAGCTCACTATGCAGAAAACACAGCAGCCTTTGATAGCAGAACAAAACTGCTGGAACAAATGTTGATTCCATCAAGGGATGCGCTAACCCCCATCCTTTGGCTGCTATCTGATTCCATTTAGAGGACTCCTATTAAATACAGAGAGGAGAGTATAGGGATATATCCTCTGGAATATCCACACAGCATACTCACCGAGGATAGATCTAACTAGTCATTAGATGTCACAGCTGTTCCACACAAAGGCAGCTGAAAGAGCCTTTATCAGCAAGTACAAAAGTGATCTCTCCAAACTGCTTGTCGGCATCTCTCTACAAGTGCTGTACGCTCTCATATAAGAAATTTATTCAGACAAAACTCACAATGGAAGAATGAAGCCCCTTTTAATGGCAATAAAATAGTATGAAACATTCATATAATCAATGTACTGTGAATGGTGTAACCTTACAAAGATACGGATTAAGAATGGAATACTTGAGAATAGTCCCTTCTATGGAAAAGAAATTTGACATTTAATCAACTTAAATCAACATACTGGTCAAAAGAACAGCATCTCTGGAATTGAAACCAAGGTATTAAATTTCTCTTATTTTCGGTAACAATGCATGTAACTGCCTGGAATCTGTTAGCATGAAAGATAACAAAATAACTGGACAATGTCTCCAAACAATGGCCATGTACTATTACTGACCTAATAGCTTCTGATGGACAGATAAAATAGTTTTGCGCTGTCTCTTTTTTGTTGGTTTTTTTTGTAGGTATTTCCAAAGCACTTATGGTAGTATTGAAAAAAAAAAGAGCATGTTCCACTCGTTATATAAAGTAAATGGCTGAACAAGTCAAAGAGTCACATGAGAGCTTAACAAAAATCCTATGTGCTTCTATTTAACTGTCAATAAACAGACCCAGCGGGAACAGCGCAATGCCTGCAGCTTTCCATGTGATGTCCCAGTGCTTATTTCCCGGTCCTTTATGTTGGGCACACACATGGTCAACAGCAATTTAAACGTTATCACTACTCATCACCTTTAACAGCAAGCAGAGAGGCAAAGTTTCAGCACAGACTTTAGGCACAGGGCAGACACAGGGTGTATGAACAGGGGGGAAGGCCAAGGGCCAGAGCTGCAGAGCCAGGCAGCACACCCGGCCCCGAGAGATGCACAAACACGTGTGCCTGGCTGACGTGGGGTATGTATGCATCTGCGAATAACTACGAAATCTAATTGCTGCTACCAAGACTCTTAAAACATCAGCATGATTTGCATCAAACACCAACAGGCAGGTGCCAGTGTCTCTGGGAGACCTGGACTTCGCCTGGATCATTAGGAGACCCCAGCGTGCAATGACTGTGAACTTAAGGGATCATGATTACATTGTAATAGGTAAAAATCATGATCCTTTCCATGAAACTTCAAAGAAGTTTTGTCACTTGCTTCAGGGAGGCTACTCAAGGTCTCTACCACGACACGGACCAGGAAAGCCTGGTAACTTTTCAGTGATTCGGGTATCAAGAAAGGTACCCAAATAGGGAGATCAACAAGGTGTATTTCCAATGTAAGTGCTCAGTTAGAAAAGATCTGTCTCTCTTGCTTTAATTAGCAACCCTGTTGAAGGGAAAAACTGCATCCTGTTTGTACTAAGCAGGTATTTTTAATTATTAAAATAGATGTAAACTGGTTATTAAAAATATTGTCATACAAAATATAACTAGTGCTCCATCACTAAGAAACTAGATAATTTTACTGCTTATCACAGGCACATCACCAAAGTATTTTACCGCTGTAAATGTAGAAACATATACATTATCGAAAAAACATTTGTTCAGTTAGAGAGCACTTCACTGTTCTCAGATTATTTTCAAAATGCTTTATAATTATAATATATAATTTATTTGTAATTATAATAATAAATATAATTCTACAATAATTAATATCAGTGCTCTCTGTTGACTTGGAAGTAAAATCAAACACGTTTCACTACAGTCTTACTCAGAGAGACTGTCTTCATGATTAAGAGAAATCTTTATGGAAACTGGCAATGCTTATTAGACCGTATTGTCTATGAACACGGGGACAACAGGTCAGACTGGACTGAAATAACAATACCCATACAAGGCAATATGCAGAAACTGTTAGAGGGACACACGTGGAGATCTGAACACATGGAAGACAGTGGTAAGGAAATTAGTAATAGATGAAAGGATGGTTCAAGAAGAGCAAAACGAGAAAAATTAGGCACAGAAGAAAGTGTAAAGACTAGCAGAAGCCATGATGGGAGTGGAGGTGTTTTAAAGTGCTGTTGCATGTGACTTTTTTAAATAAACAATTCTTACTTTGCAAAGCAGAATATATTATATGCACTAAGGAGATGACCGTAAAATGAGATATGCAGCAAAAACACGGTAGCCCTCCAAGCATTGCTGAAAACAGAAAACCCTATGCATTTTACAGCCTCAACATGGTGTATATAAGTTTGGCAGAAATGCATAAATGGTTTTATAAGGCAATGCCACTCACTCTGGAGGTGAACGTTAGCAAGCATGGTGGCTTGATGATGATGCTTAGCATTGAATGAAATGTCAAAATAATAATTTGGAATTAAAAAGAAAATTGAAAAAGTAACATATATGCACCATGGCATCAGAAAATGACCATAAAATGCAAAAAGGTGATGGAGTGATATGGAACAAACCTTGGAGAAATATCGCATCCTTGCTGCATAAAGGCACCCAGGGAAAACCAAAGGCTGTTAAATATTCCAAACTCATTTGGAGGGTCAGGAGGATTCTGAGGGTCACGTGGTTCTTCATTGCCATCTTCCAAGTGCCATTCATAAGGGCTGAATCTGCTGACTAGGAAAAGAACTACGCTGACGCCAATGTAAGCAAAGACTATACACATCCAAATTTCATAAGCCAAAGGATCCAGGAAAGAGAATACGCCCGGTTTAGATTTCTGAGGTTTCTTGATCATGATGGAGATGCCCAGGCTCATAAAGGGTTTGGAAAAGTCTATGACTTCTTCTCGCACCAATGTTATGGTGAGGGGGGCAACAGCTATATCTGCTCTCTGAAAAGGGAAAACAAATCCAAGTTAGTTACAAAAACAGTTGCAACTTAATCACAATCTAGAGCTTTAGGCTAATGGATCAGATAAATTACAAGAGTGAATAGGAAACATTTTCTTTGCAGCCTGTTTTTCAGTCACTGAAGTTAAGGACTACATGATATTGATAGAAAATTATTAACAAGAAAAATTCCTATCAAATCTGTGCAATGGCCTCACAACAGAAGCAGACATGTACCAACATGTACTTATGTTTCTCTTAAGTTAAAATGGCTGAATAAAAACTACGCAAACTGGATAATGAGATGGCAATTAAAATTATTTCATTTTCTATTAATGGTCTGTACCCATCCACCTGCCTTGAAGACTTTAGGCAAATTATGTGTTTGTTCTATTTTAATTTTCTCTTTTCCATTCTTCTTGCCTTTCTGATTAGTCCAGGATCTTTAAAAGGAAGCTAAGAGAAGTAATCAGTCACTGAATTTCAGTTGGATTTGGGCACTCCCACTCATGTTCTCCTTTGAAACCCCATTGCTATAAAGCATATAAGGTGGTAAAATAGTGGGGTGATAGGAATCAGACAGCCCACCCTTTCTGTGGTCACTGAAGATTAGTAATAGAGATTAGAGTCCCTGAAAAGTAAATGGCCACGGTCATCTGAGAAGGAAGCAAAGTAGTATTTTTCAGTATAAAGTATGCCATCCCATTTTACAGAACCTAGCTCTATAGGTCTGTAACACAGACCATGCTTTGGGGCCATGTCATCTGAAAGTACAATCTCATCTCATTGCATCTGTCATTCACCACCCTGTTGGTGCACCCTGAACCAATACCCTTCCCTTCAATCAATACATCTTTGCTGGATTCCATGGGAGAGTAAGAATGTGAAGTAAAAAAAAATTAGTTACCTGACTAAAAATAAGATTCCAGAATAGATTTTCAACATATTTAACTGTATCTGTATTTCTATGTCAGAAAGATTCAAGTCATGCTGTTTCGGTCACCCAGCCTTGATTCAGCCAAGTACTCAAGCAGGTGTTAGCGTTTGCAACGGAGGGGACACAAATGTCAAAAAAAAGCACTCTTTTCATTTAAAAATTATTGTTATGAGAATTTACATACCTGCATACATTTTTTGTAACCTATTTTAAACACTCTATCTATTTACATTATTGATAATTTTAAAAGATGGCTTTTTGTTACTAATTAAGAATTTCAGAAAGAAAAAAATATTACTGGGAAAGTTTAACTCAACAGTACCTAAACTACTATGCCCCTTTTAAATCAGTTTTTTGTTTCCCACTAGAAGTATGTATCTTTTGCTGGTGGAAAAACAAAACCTGATTAAATAGAAGTTTGCCTAAAAATTAATAGGAAATGTTAATAATAAGTGCTTAAAATCTGAATAAAATAATTGAATATGCCTTTATGATGGTGACATACATGACTTTCATTAATACTTTATTTGTTCCTCCTCCTACATAGTTGGCTTGTTTTTTTTTTTTTTTAAAGTTTGATAAGTAGAAAAAGGGAAGGCTTCTCATAAGGTTAACCTGAGTATGAGACACTCCGTGCCAGCTGGTGCCTCAGGGACACTGTGTGGCTGTGCCCAAGGCACTTCCAGCCCTTCCCACAGCAAGCCTCCCTCCCTGCAGTACCTGACTGCACACACAGCCTCTAGATTTGCTCTGGCCACCCAGGAACACCTCTCAACAGCCTGCACCGGCATGTGTGACTCCGAGGGACCTGGGCAAGTTCACTTCTTGGAATGATCAGATACACCACGCCTGGGCAGGGAAGGAAGCCCTCCGGAGACCATGGCCCTCGGTGCACCCTCTCACAGCCCTCCTTGGCCCCTTGAGACACTCAGTTGCGCTAGGACATTGCCTTGCCCCTTGATGGACCGCCTCCCTTGAGGAGAAAACCCTCACCTGATTTGTGGTCACTTACTGCAAAAACTGAGCTTAATGTGGCTTGAATATTAAACCTGAAAATGCCAGCTGCCTTTGGATGCCTGGATGTTTATGGGCTTTGCACCTGAACGTGTTAATCACCTAAGTAATAGAAAGACTTGTGGGGACACAAGTAGAGTGTGGGAAAAGGACCAGATGATGTTGGGACTTGTTTGTGATGAATTCTCCCAAAACATACATTTGTCTTGTAGCTGCTGCTTGTTGAGCTACTGTCAAATATTAGTTGTCCACGGTCACTAAGTATGGGATGCACACAGAATATCAGTTTTAAATGTAGTCAGAGTCCACAGCTGGCTGGGAGACTAAGTACTTTGACCGTGGCTACTGTACTTTGTGTTGAACTAATGAGGTACTTACAAATTAATCCTTATTAGAGCAGGCTGAATAGATCAGGACCCCTGCAGAGACTTAGCAATGATTCCACATGAAGTGAAGCTCAGGTGGGAGGCAGGTGCCCTACTGCTTGGCACTTCTGCACATGGACAGCCAGCCTCAGAACAGCTCGTCAAGGTAGGAAAAGGCTGGTTCAGCTATAAGAGCATCTAGTTTCTGTAGCATTTTCTCAGACTTGGAGAACTTGAATTCTCCCAAAGTAATATTTTAATTGCCAAAGTAGACACGGTGGAGCTCTTCCTAAGTGCTGATGCAGCATGCAATAAAAATCTGTATCTCCTCCATGAGCAGCTGAGTTCATGCAGGATGTTCCTTTGGGGTCTTGGGGGAATGAAGCTGATGCTGTGCTGAAGCACAGACAAACCAGTTTTTAAAGACCAGATTGTTACTACATCCTCATTCATACCATACAGTACAGATTTCTTTGTAAATGATTTAAAATGGCATTTTAGTATTACAGAGGATACAAATATTTATTTTTCTGATACATTTCTCTCTTCCTGCTTTCCTATCATTTTTGGTATGTGTTCAATATGTTGGAAACAACACAAACACCCTCACGTCTTAAATGAATACAGCAGCAATTGTCTTCTGCAGAGGAAACAAGCATGGGCTCAGACACAGGGTCTCAGGAAACCATCAACCAGGGCACTGAGAGTGGACCAGCTACAATCCAGCACCAGAGTACGGTTCTCCACCACTGCCCTGAATATTAGTTGCACTAGAAAGGTTAAAAAAGAGACTGCTCTCTACTTGTTTATTTAGAGATAGAGTATTTGAATTGGAGAGCTTATGGAGAGCTCCAAGCAACCTAAAGGATCATTAATAATTGCAGCACAGTTGTGTATTCCACTCCTCCCCCCATTACAGCTGCAGATAAGCAGAACCCATGAAAATCGAGCTCGATTAAAAAGAACGCAAGCAGAACCACAAACACGCCTTTCCCTGTGCAGAACTGGAGGGGGGCGGGGGGTTAAGAACCTCAACAACTAAGCTTCGCTAATCACTCATGACTAATGGCGTTTCAAACATCATCTTCACTGCATTTGAGCTGGGCGAGAAATGTCACGGATTCCTCTGAGGCTTGTTCTGTCTTTGCCTACTCGTGTGGGAGGGAGGGATTCAGAGAGGACGGGCAGCACGCAGCACTGCCTGCTCCGTTCAAAGCCCACCCAGGGGGCGCAAACCTCCAGACTCTTAAGGGGAGGGAGAAAAAAATCACAAACGGAAATATCCCTCTATATGGAGAAAGAAAAACGGTAAGATGTTCCACCCCTATAATCCAAAAGGAAGGACTGAATTCTTCTTTTCACAGACCTAAAGATGAGTCTTCCTAAATTCAAAGCCATGCGCCAGAGGAGATACCGGCCATGCTCCCGCCTGCACGTCCTGCTGGTCACTCATGCACGCAGAACTCAACAATTTTTTTTTGCCAGTGTGTCACTTTTCAAGAAGTGGGTCTGGTCTACAGCCCCTTTGCAAGACCTTTGTGTGACGGGAAGCCAGCCAGCGCTCGGGCTACACGCAGACCGGAGGAGACAGACACTGCCCGATTTCCATCGGGAGCCAAACCCACAGGCTGCCCAGAAGTGCTGCACACAGGTACACAGCAGCGCCACGGGAGCCTGTGCTGCGACGACAACCGACCCCGAGCACGTTTTAGGACTTCCCAGTGCAGCCTGAGGCTTCCAGGCATCAAAAAAGTGCGTCATACAGAGTAACGCATCACCCGAGGTATCTGCTGGTAAAAGGTTCTTGATAAAGAGTCCAGCACACTCAAGGACACCAGAGCGGGTTGAGAGGCCGGGTCACGAGGGCAATGCATTTTTAACACACCGGCTCACACTTATTTAAAACCAACAGCTGGTATCTGACTGGCAACGTGCTGCATTGAAGTCTTAGTGCGTATTAGGTGAGCAGTGCAAATGGCTATATTAAGGTGTTAAAACTGCAGTTGGCCTTGTCTGCCTTGTCTGCTTTGTCACTGTTGTCCAAGCAGGCTTTATGGCTTTCTGTGGATGCTCCCAGCTCCTTTGGAGAAACTACTACTGTATGCAAATGGAGAAATTAAGGGTGCATCTGCTTTTTGAGCTGCGGACACACGTGTTCTTCCTCCGTCTGTGCTTGGACACGGGTCAGTCAAAGTCTGGGACCATGTCTGCGTGGCTCTGTGCCATGGCTGTTGTCCTGTCCCCCAGCATGGTGCAGTGCCACCATGGCTCAGCAGCTGCCTAGACAGGGACAGGGACCCTCCATCTGCCTCTGTGTGTAGAGGACGAGGGTCTGCCTGACCGTGGGGCAGAGGCACTGCCTTTGGGCACTTGTACCTGGGCTTCCCTCCCCTTGAAACCAGGGGTGAGGGGTGAAGGGCGAGCTTCTCCCGCTCACGGCACAGTCGGGCTCAGTAGACTAAGAGCACATGGGATGTTTCGAGGAGAATGGGGAATCGAATTAGTCTTTCTCTCCGCTGCGATTCAAAGGCTGTGTATGCCATCTGTAGTCTTTCTTCTGCCGTGGGAGAGCTAGAGAGGCCAGCGCCGTGCGAGGCTGGTTAGTCTGTTAAAGGCAGGGAGATGTGTAGGTGGTCCCACTCCGACAGACTGCGGAGGCTGCCTGCGTTTGGGGGACTGTCTGTCCCTTACATCCCTGCTTCCTTCCTTTACGCTATTTTACATATTGAAAGGTTTTTATAAAGACCTTTTTTTACCTGAGGAGAGGTTGAAAGACTATAAGGTCTGGCTGCTCTTTACACTCCCAAAGCATCTGTAGTTACAATTAAGATCTGTGTTAAACTTACTGTCAATTAGCCTCAGCGATGTGAAAAGCGTCAGGCCCAGGGAGGGAAGGCTTTCCCTGGCTGAACAGTGAAGGAAGAACAGCAGCCTGCTTTAAAAAGGGAAGAAGAAATAAAAGCCTACAGAAAGAGGCTTACCCTGCAGAAGAGAAAAGATGATTGTCTAGTGCTCGGCTGCTGGTGGGGGCGTGCGCTGTGGGGGGTGCTGCTGCTCATCAGCCCGACGAGGGCACCTCGTTAGCAGAATGATCACTGGAGGACAGAGCACTGGCCTTGCTCCTTTGCTTTGCTGGTTAGGTTTAAATAGTGATTCGGTCTCCCAGACTGAGAATGATTTAGCTACTTCCCTCTTCTAAAATGTGCAGGAAAAAAAGCTGCACCTATTTGTTATTTTTATTCCACCAAAAGTTTCCACTATATTTTAGAAATTTCTCTTAATTTAAAACATAAAAGGGCCTGAATCTGGTAGGAAGAGGAGTCTTATGACACCATCAGACTGAAAGAGCGAAATTAAGGTTTTCTTTGACCTAACTGATGTTTTTTGATTTATGAAAAATCAAATAAATTTCATTTTAATGTCAAGTTTCATTATTATCATTATTACCATTATTACTACGACCACCAACATTTGAAAATCGGTAACAAACAACAAGGCCCTGTTGTCTTGTCTCTATCAAGACTTCTGGGTTCTCCTGTTTGAAGCAAAGGAGTTTGGGAACGTCTGCTCCGCCAGGACTCCCTGCCTCCAGAGCTGCCGAAGAGCAAGCCCTTCTCTGTAACCAGCTGTACAGCCCATTGCGAAGCCACAAGGCGAGGTGCCAGAGACGGTCCTCAACTGTGGGGGACCCTAATGCACAGCGGACTTTTCCACCCTCCAACCAGCCCTGATGTGATAGGAGACAGGGGAGGGAAAATTTCGAATGGGAAGTATTATGGTGTGTCTATCTGCAGGTGATGTGTAGCTCCCGGGACTGCTCCAGTTCGCCTAGTTAATGCAGACCTCTGGAGAGTCTTACTCTGGAGTCAGGGCTGTGCTGGTCAGCCTCAGGACCCACCTCAGGTGACACAGCACCCCTCTGCTTTGGGTACAGCTCCGGGCTCACGGAGCCCCCTCCCCACCCCTCGGCAGTGGGAGCCTCCAACCCAGCCGCTGGGAGGCTGCGCTCTCTCTCCTGACTCCACGCTGCATCCCACAGGAAGCAAGAGCGCCAGTAACAACCAACTGGCACAAATAAAACATTAATTACAGTTAATTAGGGTTTTGGCATTAAAATGACAAGCCATTCACTTCCTATGACTGTCCTAAGAGCAATTTTAGAAAAGAGCTGTATGCGTTGAGCTACGCAAAAAAGGGCACAGTATTCAAAAACCTGGTAAGACTTCCCAGCAGTGCCAGGTGGTGGCGAGAAGCTCGTTAGGTCAGGAATATGCTGCATTTGACAAATGACTAGTCACTGTTTATCACTTGAGACAAATGCAATCTAAAAGATTGTGTTTTCTGCCACAGCTCAGTTCAGCTGCTGGATAAGGGGTACCAAAACCAATCAGGTCCCTTTTATCCCCCCATGTCTGTCTTCCACACGTGCTAATAAAGGCATTTAAAATCTAATCTCCCTCTTGTCTTCCCAAAATGGAATCCAGAGGAGCCAAATATGACAGTCATTCTGCAGACGAGGCTCACAGGGGCATTAGGGGTAACGTACAGTTTTAGTTCCCTAATAGAGTTTTAAGCCCCTGAGAGATAAAGGAGAGTCGGCACATAAATGAGGCGCTTGCTCCAAATAATTAGCACTTCTAGAGCACTTTTCATCTTCAAAGGGCCTTGTGCACATCCTTGTGAGTGTGGTACACAGCTCCCCTCTCAACAAATGGAGAAAGAGGCCAAGGCATTTCGTGATGTTTGCAAACAGGGCTGGGAAAGGGTCTGGAGGGCTGGTGAGGTTTGTACTCAGAGCTCAGGGGCTCTTCTCCCCGCTTACAGCAAGGCAGGTGGGTTTCTGAGCAATGTGCCAGCTCCGAGGTTCAGCTCGGCAGGACGGGGAGCCAGCTCAGCAGCTGGGCTGTAAGCATTAACCTGGGTCTACACTCAAACCCCAAGGGATGCATCTGACCTTTGAATAATTGAGCACTGCAGTGAAGAGGCTTCAGTAACTGAGCTTGCGGCACGAGAAGAGGAGCTGTTGGGGGTCAGGGAGGGAAACATTCCTCAGTTTTTCATTAAGAGAACGCACAGATGAAAACTGTTTCAGAATACAAAGGAACAGGCCTTTTTGCAGGGGAAAATGACAATGGTGGGGTGGGTTCAGGGTGTTTTAAGGCACGGTCCGTGGTGCCTGTGAGGCTGATTTCTGCTGGTGTGGAAAGCCCCGTCCAATCTGGCCTTGAATGTTTCCAGGTATGGGGCATCTACCACCTCCCTGGGCAACCTGGGCCAGTGTCTCACCACTCCCATTGTAAAAAATTTCTTCCTTATATCTAGTCTAAGTCTACCCACTTTTAGTTTAAAGCCATCACCCCTTGTCCTATCACAACAGGTCCTGCTAAAATGTTTGTCCCCATCTTTCTTATAAGCCATCTTTCTGTAGGTACTGGAAGGCTGCCATAAAGGTCTCCCCAAAACCTTCTTTTCTCCAGGCTGAATGACCCCAACTCTCTCAGCCTGTCCTTACAGGGGAGGTGCTCCAGCCCTCTGATAATTTTTGTGGCCCTTTATCCAGATGGATTTTGCATCATAGAGCAGCTGCACAGGCTAGTCCTGGCTCAAGTCCTGAAGGCAGTGGCCCACATCACCTCTCCTCCTCTGGTGTAGACAGTCCCTGTGTCCTGGCTGTTAGCAGCAATTTCAAGTTTTCCTTTGTCATGCCTTTCGCACGTGGTATGATTTTTTTTTTTTAAGTGAACAAACTGTTTCATTGCTTTTCACTTTCAAATATATCAAAAGGACCCAATTACAGCTAATACTCTTGATATTTCTTGAACCATACACAGGGAACCTGAGGGTTTAGGTTTCCACTGCAATGTAATTATGCTTGGAACTAAACTAAACGTTTGCTTCAGAGGTTCTCGATGTACTTGTGTTCTGTAAGAGAGGTAGCACCAGTTTCCCAAATCGCACAACTGAGGCGTGGGGAGTTCAGCAGACCACGTCATGTCAAACCTCAGTGCAACACTTACCCAGGAGTCCAGAACCCTGTTCACTTTCTCGAATCAGCCAATTTCCCTCCCTCCCCTTAATGCAATACTACAAAACCATCGTTGCTTATACAAAATATTTTAAAGGTGAATACGCTACCAAGTGTATAACAAGGCAACAGGACTGACTGCTGCAGAATAAGAAAACTTTTGCAAATCTAGCAATTACTTTAAAAAGACTGATTCACCTGAAAAGAATTATCTCACCAAAAATTTTACGAGAATGATATGTTACCCCAAAGAAATTTTGAGGTGATTTTTAGAAATTACAGTCAGCCATGGAACAAAAGGAGGCAATGGAAATACTCGCTTCTGCTCAGATATTTTTAATAAAGGAAAGCTTGTTAAAAATAAACTGTAAAGAAGATTTGGGCGGAATCACAAATCATCTCATTAGCATTTGGGGGAAAAAAAGCAAAGATGAAATACCAGCTTGTAAAGTCTTTTCTGCAAAGCCAATTTTCTCCTCCTTCCATCTGGTTTATCTGTATTCCAAAATTCTAATTTTCAAAGAAGTTTTTAAAATGGCAATTCTGGACTGTTTTTGCTCTTACTAAACAAAGCAGTGTACACCCAATATAGATATATAGAGGAATGCAATGAATTAAGACTTTTTTTTTTTTTTGTCTGGCAGTTGATTTTTAAAGCCAAACCCAGGGTTTAAAAAAAAAAAAGGCATGGTTGATTTCACACCTGCACTGCTTCCTAGCCTGAAAAGCAACCATGGGGCCAATTAAGTCTTTAGTCTCTTGTCAAACACAAACCAACATCAGCAACCCAATGAGGGCCAGCATCCTAGGACCAGACCTCTAATGGGAGGGGAACCCCCCCAGCACTTAGGAGGCTGATCAAGAAAAAGAAGACACAGCAATGCAAAAACAGCATGTGAAGGGCAAACTGGAAATTCTGCTGTAAACAAGAATTTCAAATTTGCCCAATGTCACTTCTTGATATTTTGTGGACTCTGATTTGGAGAACAACAGTAAAAAAGTGACATGTCCCTGCAATGAAACAATTAGAAAAGTAGACTATAAATATAGCACTACAAAGAAATACCTAGAATTTTAAAGATGGTATTCAAACAGATGATCTTTATTTTGCAGTTTATTAACTTTGAGCATAACTTCTTATAAAGAACATTAAAATGAATGTGAAGAGAAACTTACCCCATAGACCAGTTCACCCACCATGCCATTCCATATCTTAGTCTCAGGGTCCCTAGCTCCATATTTCCCATCTCCAACAATTGACAGTTTGTATTTTATTCCAACATGTTTTGCTATTTCAGAAGCTAAGTCTACACAATATCCTTCATATCTCTCATTCCCTTCTAGTTGTTCATGGTTTTTCTTATACATTACATATGGTGATTCCTTTGAAACAAAAGTAAAGATCAAAAGTCTATGAATGAAAAATACAGTGTTAAAACATACAAAAATGAGCGCTATTATTATCCTTTATATTACTGTCAAGTATTTACAGTATTTCCTGCTTTGGTACAGAAATTAGAAAGACAGACTTTCTCACTTTAAAAAAACTTAGCTAATCCTACAGCCACACATACTATTGATTTTATTCCTAGTATGGGCCCACTGAAGACAACAGGACTACTCCACTTTAAGAAGGTTACACTTTTGTTTGCAGGATTAAGCCTCGTTAGAGAGTTAAATAGCATCACTGTAGTAATAATTCAAGTTTTAGTGTTTAAAGAACTGACATGCCCAACACCTGTACCATCAAAATAATTTCCTAAGGCCCCAGTGGCCTAGGACGGGGCTCCGATGGAGATATTTTCAAAGCAGCCTAGGGGAAGCTAGGCTAAAATCCTCAGCAGCAATTTTTGTCACTAAATTCCCTTAGCCTTCTTGGAAAATTCTAGCTGAAATGCTGATTATATCTCACTAAATCCACAGAACTATAAAATACAATGCTTCAGGAAATAGCATAAAATTGGCTCATGCTTAGTAGAAGCGTAACAGGCATAAAAGTCACAAACAATACTGTACAGAGCACGTCGGCTAGAGGCACTGGGACTGAGACAGGTGCTGCTGTTTATGAGACACAGGAAGAGCTTTACTCCTTTTGAATTGCACAGGTATAGGTCGCTTTTCACCCAGTGCTACAGCAGTTCCAGTTCTCTACAGGCTTCATTGTGCCACCCTTACTCAGTCCACAGGGGTTGAGTTTACAGGAGCTGTACCTGAGTGAGGGGTGCAAGATTTGACCCTACAGCAGGAAGGCCAGATCCTGCAGTTATTTACATACATGCATGATAACTTCGCTTACACAAGGCATTTGATCGAGTTCAAGTGTCTGAGAAGCAGCAAAGCGCAGTGCTGAGCTCAGTGAGCTCCTCCTGTGAGTAAACATTGATACACAGATCTCTGCAGGGTCAACCCCTCAGTACACCTCTGGAAGACACTGAACTTTTCAGTCACTTGAAGTCTCGTAGTATCCAACATTTGCCTCCTGGAGAGGTATCTAACACACCTCAGGAGCCATGCGTCTTGTTTCCTAAACACAAACACACTAAGAACATAAAACTTACCAAGATGGTAGTGACTACTATAGTTCTGTTCTCCACAGATGAAGTGTCATTAGAGGGCAGCTGATCCAATGCTGGCACAAATCTTTCATATTCGTTCCAATAACCAGCCTGTAAAAATGGAGATGGAGATGGTTACCTCATTACATACCGTTATAAGGACTCTGGTGCAGGAACTTGTAACAGGAACTGTCAAAACATAGGGCTTTGTAACACTCATTCATGAAACATTTTTGCCATTAAAAGAACTACATTAGCTTCAATCTAATTCCTTAAAGAAGCAATGTTCTCAAGCCCATGTGAAAATAACTACAAGCCAAATCTAAGTGACAATACACATTAAATTCTCCCTACCTAAATTCACATCATTACTATGCCTGTGGAATAAATCCTCATGCATCCACAGCATAAGAATATTCTATTGACAAGAAAATAAACTACACAGCAC
Organism: Gallinago jamesoni; assembly: GCA_025769975.1. Taxonomy (NCBI): domain Eukaryota; kingdom Metazoa; phylum Chordata; class Aves; order Charadriiformes; family Scolopacidae; genus Gallinago; species Gallinago jamesoni. The sequence goes on along the minus strand of JAOQGH010000062.1, from coordinate 10,626,638 downwards.
TCTGAGTGAAATTCTTTGACTTTGTTATTTTTATCCGTATTCTGCTGTAGTTCGGACAGTGAATGAGGTCCCTGCAGAGAAGCCTGAGCTTTAGAGCAGATGAACAGACATCGTTAGCAGTGCAGGCATAGTAGCATCATCTTCGGTACAGGATACAAACCCCTCTGTGAGCACGAGGTGACTATTTGTCAGCTGGTTTGTGCTGACCTTCATGCTGCTGTGGCTACATTGCTATGCTATTACACTAGTTTTGTATTTCTGCACAACACAGAAGTAACACCTTTGTCTGCACTGTAAACTGAGCTGAATGTCTGGGCCATGTCCAGGGCTATTTTGCTATCAAACACATGCAGAAGAGTTTAAGGGGTCTCAATGGTGACTAAGCAGGTCAGTTATCTATCGCTAGATGAAATCAGGGGGATTTACGTGCCTTGGCCATGCAGATTCTTCTCTCAATACTCCTGAGATCCTGTCTACCTAATTATTTTTGAAAATCTGCCCTAAATTTCTTTTATAACAGGGATCTAGGCAACTATCCCACTTAGGATCTATACTTTATTTAGAAGACAAGAGAGTAAGTAGCAAATCCTAATTAAAACCAAACTTCTTTTCTCTTAATTTCAGAAGGTTTCTAACATACACTGGCTCCAGCTTCACTATGGCTCCAAGGCCTGTTATGGAGAGGAAGGGAACGATGAAGAGAAATTTAGGAGACAGGGCTCAGCACAGGACCATGACAGCAGGTATTATGTTTGGCAGTGAAAAAGTTCTACAAGGGTTTTAAGGGGTCTGAAGCTGACATGGAAACCAATGAAGATATTACATAGTGCGAGAGGTCAGGGCGAGGAACAGAATAGAACAAGATTCCTAGGACAGGGAAGACAGCAAGAAGGCTGGGTTTCCTTAGGGCCCTGTTAAAACAGTGCTTGAGTGGTATTTTTGATTTTCATTAGTTTGCTGGAATAAATATTTGGGAAGATATGAAATCTGGATGCATATCTTGAAACTCACCTTCCGTGATCCAGCAGCTTTCATTTCATACACATCAATTGTGTAATTTGTTCTCCGCCCATAGGTGTCGAACTGGATGTTCCCTGTCATTCCTTGAACTTGCACCTTAAGGGAATAGAAAGAAACAAACATTTTAATAAAAGATTCACTTTATTTTTCCCTCTGTTACATTTTGCAGAAACCCACTAGCTCTAGCACAATTTTTATCTAATGAAGAGACTTGTAGCACTTTCAACACAGCCAGTTATAGTCTTCATAACAAAACCAATCCCAATTCTCTCAGTTTCAGAAGCAAATATTCTTTGTTAGTTAGTACTCAGCTGGTGACTCACTCCCACAGAGTGAGCTGCATTTAAGTATAAGTGAAATTAGCCCTGCACGTATATTAAATTTAAGACAAACTGATTCTGCCATGCTTAGTCACACTGGGTTCACTGATACAGCACGGTGTATGAGGGAGGCACATGCATTCAGTGCCATTAATCCCCTCACAATATGGTACAGGATGATTTGCGATATGGACCAGAATCCCATACCATTGCTCATTCCTGGAAGTGTTTTATTTTGAGATCAGTCCCACTGTAGGAGACAGGGACGAATATCTTCTCTGAATGAGCACAGACAATTGTCTCTGCCGCTTATCGAGTTTTGGTCTCAATCTGGATGGATGGGTGTATAGACGGTAAGTCATTATCATTACCTACTCACATGAATCATCTTAAGGGGAAGTATAAAGTACTTTGTTTCAAAGAAAAAAATCTTTCTTATTTCCCTGTATGAAAGGGTGAGTTATTTCCATTTATCACTTATCAACACTGATAAGCTGTCATCTCAGGCAGAAGGTAACAGTCTGAAACTTCAGTAGGGGTAAATTAGCTTTAGTATTTAGCAAAATGCAGTGGAAGTTACAGGAAGAGGTGATGGAAGACTAGTCAAAGGGAAACTGTTCAGGGCTGGTGACTGATCTGCTATTTATGGTTTAGAGATGGTGCAATCTAAGTTGTTATGGTAGACAAGACTACATAAACCAGCCAAAAGTCCTTGGACCCCACATTGTGAGCCAAATTCACACTGACATATAAAGAGTGTGATGGTTTTTATCAGTAAGTGGACATGAACCTTTCTTAAAATAGTTTATATAACTTCAGGGGTCTGGAAGCACATGTGAATTATTCCTGCTGCCAGTTTGGCTTTGAAAGCCAAATTTGCCTCTAAAAGTCTTATCAACTGTTGACGAAGTAAAATGTATTTGTAGTTGACATACAACTTGCAGCCAGAAGTGAGTTGGTGTGCCTGCTGTCTGGCTACCTTAGCACAGCAGTGACTGTATGTCTCAGCAGAGCTTGTTAGGCCAGCTTCATCGTGATGCGCATTGAGACATGAGCATTGGGCACTTGACACCTTTTGGCTTCAAGTTTAATTTGTTTCTATCTTTGGTGGGAAAACTCAGCATTTTGAGAAATCTGGCTGCACCGATGCAGGAAGACTCACCAGGACTCAGAACGCTTCTGGAAGCAGCCTGTGGAGGCAATCACAAATGGAGTGACTATTTATAACTGCCCAGATCTGTTCAGGTAAACTGTCTGCCACTGATCTGATGCCTTAGAATCAGCTTGAGAAATACAGACATGCACAATTTTCAAGGCTGTAGGGAAGCAGACTCAGGTAATGCCTGTTTTTCCCTTCTGTCCACAGCATGACTATAGTGTGGCACTGAACCTTCTGCTGGCACAGGATATTCCAAGGATGTCTTGGAAAAAAGCATTCTTATCTGAGTTGATGCTACAGAGTGGAGAAATCTAAGTTGTTTTTTTTCCTGAAGCAAAGATTTAAGATCATTGTCTGAATAGAGGGAGAGAGTGTGATGGACAGGATGGGGTCTGGAAGGCTGTGTGGGATGACCTTGGGTAGCACTTGTTGGAGGTGTACAAAAAGCTCACTTAGATGACTTTGAATAGCTAAAACAATACAAGGCAACCAACTGAAAGTAAACTGCATCCAATCATGAGTTTGGCTTTGTATATCTTATGAATTATGTTTTTAAAATAAATTCTCCCAAATAAAGGAGTGTCCTGTAGCAATGCTGCTTTTCTTTGTCAACTTGAATACCTCATATATTATTCAGAGGGGCTTTGTTTTGCTCGTAATTAAGTTCAAATGGGCAGTACAATTGTGAAGGCTGAATTTAATTAAGTTCTCTTCAAAAGTGTGTAATACTACATTAGTGAATGTGTAATTAGGGCATTTGTTAGGAAGTGACATAATGGCATAAAACGAGCTCTGGCAATGTGAGACCAACCCATCTCTCACTCTTAAGAGTGATATAATGTGATCATAACCTTCTATAATTCAAGGATTTGTTTATACCTTACATGGTCTTACTTCTGATCTCACTCCAGTTCTATGCCTGCATTAATATAATAGATTCTGAGAGGTTTGTTTTAGAGTTGAGCCAGATCAAAAGCAGACCATATTGTTGTCTCTTATATCTACAAAACCATACAATTTTTACTTTTGTAACTTGCTTTAACACACACAGTAGCCTAAGAATAGTTTTAAATCAACAAAATTAAGAGACATAAGTGAGGCAGGATGGCATGCAGTAACTAGTGTTAGGGATAAAAAACCAGGCCATGCAGAAGGCAATTAGGCTGAGTGCAAAGGTATGCCAGGAATCAGAATTGGTTTTAGGCTAAACTGTGTCAAGGTTCAGCTTGGTGCTGAAATCCAGCAGTACTGCTGTGACCAACATTTTTTCCACTGCTTTAAACCAATCTGAGTTGACTTTTCACTGGGAAATTATCAAAATTGTATACATGCGTTTAAGTCCATAAATACATGTATCCCTGCAAGATTTACAAAACACACATTGAGGACCCAGTCTACTTCTGTTAGACAGATTTGCAGCCTCAGCCTGACTTTAGAAATGCCCAGCACATGTTTGCTTGCAAAATGGCTCATGCTCACTCTCATGGGAAGCTTGGGTGTTGTGGGAGTGTCAGACTGTAGGTGTTCTGGTGTGGACAATTTGGCAGTTGCAGCAGTGCCAGAGAAATGTGATTTTGGCCAAAGCTTCTATGCTTTGCCCTCTATTGAATATATTTTAGCCATCCTTTGGAGTTTGTCATTAAGTTTGGGGTTTTTTTTCTTTCTTTTTTTCCTGAGGAGTTGCAGCTGTTTGTGTGAGTACAGAAACTCTGTGTACATGGAGTTGGGTGCAAGTTCGGTCCCAGCAGAATTGCTGCTGTTGTGGAATATATGCATTCATTAGCTGGTATGTTTGTCCTTACCATTTTCAGCGCTCTTTCTATATCAATTCCTTGGCTCCATGGTACTGCAGGGTTAGCCAGGCAGTCTCCAGCACTACCTCTCCTGGAGACATCCACACGCTGTCTTCGGAGGTAACGGAAAGCCTCTGCTATGACCAGGACTGCATCGTGGGTCAGTGCAGACGTATACTAAAATTGATGCAAATAAAATATGGTGACAAACTGCAGCCTTAGAATTGCCACAGGTAATTCTTAGGAGAATCAAATTTCCAAGCCCTTTTACTTGTTCTCTATCCTGCCGCAGGTGCCTTATGTCATTTAACAATTCCATCTATTTCAATTAACAAATTAAAAATATTTTTGTTTTGTATAGCAGCAAAATAATAAAACTGGTTTGTAGTTGCATAAAATTAAATTTAATTGGAAGCATCCTCATCTAAATGAGCTCACTGTAAAAGTCTGCAATTCCATGCTGGCCCATACTGCTACCAACAGAGAAGAGCTCATATTGCAGTATTCTTTTTCTTTTTAACAAGACTGCCAAGACAGACAGTTTTGAATTAAAGTTAACATAAATCATTTCTGTTTGGACCACAATCCTGATTAGGTAGCATCTGGCAAGGAATAGATCAGATTACTTTTCTTAGAAGACAGGTATACAAGCAAGTAATCACAAGATACACTTTAGGCATTATGTCTCCTTGGTAATTGTCTATCTGCCTTCTCATACTCCGCAGTAAATCTGAGGAGGGTGGTAAGCTTTGTGTAGCATCAATTCTTTAACAAAATCCCCAGATTCCTTAACTACTTGTTCATGTTGCTGTCAACTTCATTCATTACTAGTCATATGTATCTGGTGACACCCTCCAATGCTATAAATTCAGTATCACCCATGAAATCTCATGGAGATGGTTTTCTCCCACATTCATGTGTTTGTCTGAAAGTTCTTGCCTCGTAAAGCAGCCCAGGCTTTGCATATGACATTATTGGTTTTCACCAGCATTACAGCACGTCTGTAACTTAAAGGTCTGTGCACATGAGACCATTTCAACATGTACACACTGAGAGCAATTAACACGTGCTCAGTGTGTATGACCAGATTTCAAACCCCTGGTAACAGACCCTTCATATTTCCACAGTGCTTGTAAGAGAATGAAGAGAAGAAGAAAAGAATGTAAGGGGTATCAGGATGTACCGGTACACCTGCCCTTCTTCTGGCTGTCTGTGGGATACCGTAGAGCTTCTGGCTCCCGGGGAACCTTATGCTGGAGTTGGTACCAGGAGACATGCTGCCCATACATGAATTAGAAAGGCGGAAATTCAAGCTTCAACTGCACATTCAGCTACTCTCTTTGTGGGTAAGACTTATTCAATTCAGAAGAAGTTAATTCTATCCAGTAGGGCAGGATAGCACAATTGGTGGTCCATAATTCTTAAAAATGTGTATTATCTTATTACAAGCTCTTCAGTTTGATATAAAGCCTTAGGAAATCTGCACAGAATGAAACGTGTCTGCATGTGCAGTTCAAGAGAATTGTATCTGATAAAAAAGAGTGCAGAGGTAGGATTGTGAAGAAGGCTATAAAGCAGCAATTCTTACTGAGTTTTGAATGACAGCCGTTTCGAACCTCTTACTGGGGGGGGGTGTGGTGGCTCCTGCTCTGACTGTACCAGGCACTCTTTTGATCCTGTCAGCTTTTACTTCTTTCTGTGATGCTTTGCAATGATCACCCTCTCCTCTTTTAGTAAGCTAACAAAGGTGATATGTCACATTCCACACAACAATATAGAACCAGATCATAATTTTAAGGTATTTGTTCTTGTATTAAAAACATCTTGTAATAGTTGTCTGATCTAGCACTACGTAAAACTTACATGCTGATAATTTTTTCAGCAGATTGCGTCAATTGTCAGTAACCTTAATGTAGTCCCTTCCAAGTCATGCCAAGAGAGCTATCTAATTTTCTACTTTATTTGAATTCTACTTATAAATGCATGAGCATGCAAAGAGAAAAGAGAGAGAGAAGGGAAAGGCTGATAAAATACAGAATAAATTAAACATCAGGGCTTTAATCTCTAGGCAATTTTATTTCCTAATCAAAAATTTTGTACATCAATTTTTAAGTGTGCTTTTTGTCTGATTGACAAATACTGTGCACATTTCTATAATGAGTGGTACATTTGTGGAAAGGTAATGTAATCTTTGTGTTTGTACCATATATTTAAGATTATGTTTTAAGGATGGAGAATAATTTTTACGTCAAGGTAAATTGCTTTCAAGTGGAGTAAAATCTCCCCTGGTTAACTTTATATATTTCAGAACTTTTAAGATTAGTTTGATACTTATCTTCACTTCTGCATCACTGTTAGGAAGCTTTAGAAAGCAGGTCTAAGTCCTAATCAACAGGGAACAATGCACTAATCCGAGTTTTGTGAGCCTACGTTTGCCTTTCTTTGCTTCCTCTGAAATGCCAGCAAGGCTGCGGGATGGTGTGGGATTAAGATAACTTTCCTTACCTAAAGAAATCACACAATCCTAGGGATGGAAAAGTATGTTGCTGAATGGCCCTGCCCTTCTAGCAGCAGACCCGCGTAACTGGCTCCTACTCTGTCTGTACTCCTACACAGTGCTGCCTGCCTTGGTGTCACCCCGTGCATTGGGATGGACTAGATTTTCCCTTCCTAGCTAGTATTTTATGCTTCCCTGAATTTGGTCCTACTAATACCAGGACATCACTCCAGTTTACCTGAGTAATTTTGAATTCTATACCTGTTCATCAGTTTGGAACATATTCTGATCAGGGAACTGTATCATACATATGTACACATCTGTGGTTAAAAAACCCCAAATAATTGTTAAAAGCAACACATATAGTCTCCATCACTGTCAGGATAAAATAAATACCTTCAATGGTGAGTTTTTGGCTTCAGGGAATTCCCTTTCATCAAGCCTCACCCAGCGTTGTAGAAACTGTTGAACCATTGGGTTTTCATTATTAACAATCTGGAATCCAGTAACATTGGCACCTCCGTGCATTACTCTCTCCAGAACAATGTCTGTGAAGCCCTGGGAGGACACATGTAGAAAACAAGAATCATTGCCATCCAAAGTCCCTTTTCTTTGGCTCAGTTTTACCTGCTACAAGTGTATCACAAAAGAAATGGATTGATTTCCCTCTTGTTAGCTGAAAACATTCTACCTAGGAGACAATTACTATCACAACTGGGATTGTGACAGCAGCAGAGTATAGAATTTAAAATGTCTTCTTGTTCAGACCTTTGTGATAGAGAACTGTCCTGTTGTGTTGTGCAATGTAGTATGTAATATTTACTGGTCAGAAAGAAAACAGTGGGAAACGTGAAGTATTATTACCTCTTTTCTCCTCATTATGGTGAAATCTGATCAAAGAATTCAATCCTGTTTGTACAGTAAAGTGCACACCTCTTGCTAGGCAGTTCTCTGTCACAGCATTACTTAGCATTTCACTTGAAAATATAACGGTATGATTCTCTCCCACTCTGTTGTTATTTATACCTAAGGCAGTAAATTGGTGTCTTTTTGATTAGTATGACTTGATTGCAGTCATGTTTATCTGAATGTCAATGGTTACACATGCTAAAAGGCAACCCAGAAGAAGCAGCCCTGTATTTCTATGCACACGCTAATCAGTGAGATCATGACTAGTTCTTATAATGCAAAATGACACATCTGAAAGTCATACAGTAGTACTTACACAAGATAAGGTTATTTTAAAATTTGTCTTTTATGCTTTAATCACACCAAAACATGGATACAGAGAATCTTCTACTAAGTGGGACTGCTAACTTGAAAGTATGAGTTTTGGAAAAGCATTTTTCTACTCACAGTAGACAAAGAACCCCAAAATTAGTCTTGCTGCAGGATCAATTACAATATAACACTTTTTCTAAGAACTCTAGCAGATGGCGTTTCAAAGGCATCATAAGCTTCCCTGAAAGTCAATTCTAGAATCCATAAGAAGCTCTCATATAGACAAAAATGTGCTGTCTTGTCCTGGTAGGTCAGCACACACACAGGCACCACCCTACGCTCTGAAATACAAAAGAACAGCTAAACAGCTTGGCTGATTTATGTGACGGAATTGTTCCAATTTGCAGCTTTTTTACCACTTATTTTATACACAACTATGCTAAAATTGTTTTTCCCGGAGTGCTTAAATTTCCAGTATGTTACAGAGAAAATGACAGTTATCAAATGTCTTATTTTTGAGGATACAAATTAGCCGAAAACATAATTAAATTATTATTTTAAAATTAGTAGAGGATAGGAGATTCTTAGACGAAAGAAAGACCACAATTGAGTACAAATTACTGTAACACACCAGTTCCGGTATTTACTGAAGTAATTTTTCAAAATCCAAGAACTCATCCATGCATTTCCTCTTTTGCTGATTAAGGTTGCCACTACCTGAACAGAATATATTACCCCCTGAACCTTAGCTATACCTGTAATGAAGAAAAGTTCTTACCAGATTGGCTAACATGTAGTGATAGCCTCTCGAATGTTTGCCGAGGATTACAACCTGCATGAAGAAAAAAATAACATATTATTCAGCTGTAAGAGGATGACTCAACTAGTGGAAAACACCAGAGAATCAACACTTTGGTATGGCCAGTGCATGGGCAGTATGGCTATTACAGGCCTGTGGCTTTACGGACATGATGCAGTCATTTGTGTTTGTAAAACACGCAGTCAGAGTACACAGAAGAGTAACTCACAAGGCTGAGAAGACTCTGCTTGTGGAGATGACCTTACCTAGGAAAGTCGCCCCTGTGATCAGTTTGGGTGAGTGACCCAAACTCCTGACTGACTCCCCCGCTGACCAGGTTCATTTTAGTTACCGAGTATTTCTGTGCTGAAATGAGGTAAAACTACATCTACCCACTCAGCAAACTTCTGTTTATTTTCTTCCTTGTTTGTGGAATGTATGAGAGGCAGGTGACACTGCCCAGCCACTCACTGCGTTCATTCCACAGCACAGTGAGGCTTGGTAGGCTCCAGGTCATACTGGGGGATTCCTGCTATGAGAACCCTGGCCAAGCCTTGTCATACACAAATGCTTGAAGTTAAATTCCTAAAGTGATTAAATAGTGACCTTTGTTGCCTTTTGACAGCTTTCAAAAGGCGTCAAAACTTGCCACTTCCAGTGCATCGAAACGGACACATCTGACCTCACGTGTTTCATCAAAATTTATACTAAATGTGATGCATATTCCACTAAGCCAACATCTCCTGCCCTCTCTGACCTCACTTGGACATCTCTCTGTACAAATGGAGTCATTAAACAGAAGTGCTAAGAGACAAAAAAAGCAGCAGGATGAACCGAGCAGCTGGATTCCGTAAGGATAACGAGGAAGAGTGGAGGCTGCACTGTCTGGCAAGCCTGAATTCCGCCATCCTGTGTGCTCGTCCCTGCTCCAGTGATACTGTGCTTCTGCAGAAAGGAGGAGGAAACACAGGTCCCATGTCTGTGCAGCTGGCTGCCGGCTCACCAGCAATACCCCTTCTGCAAGATGATGCCACTGCACTTAGCGCTACCCCTTCGCCTTCAGATTACAACCTCAGTAACACGCATCCAGTCCCACTTGTTCAGGTGGGAGTGTCCAGCAGTAAGAAATGAATTAATAACTGTGGTGAGTACGTGTATGGCAGGACAGAACCAAGTTTTCCCAGACTTGCTGGGTTAAACTAATAAAAGTTAAAAATAGCAAACATAATGCTGGCGACACACCACAGGTGTATCACTGACTATACCATATGAGCAGCTCAAGTGAACAGATGACGCTTGTTGATGGAGAATCATCTGAAAATCTATATGTGCCATACTAACGTTCTTCTCCATGGTCACAGATAAGCGCTCCATATGCCATAGCCTAAAAGACATCTTTCAACATGACCACTTACGTCTTTACTAAAAACAGATAACATTTGAGTCATTGACTTTAGATTGACTTTAGCTTGTTAAAGTTCTTGATTAAATTATTAAGTTCCCAGTTGCCTCTTTGGGTTGTCTTGTCCTTAATAGATGCCATTTCTTTTAAATTCACATTTAATTCCTACAAATGTAGGAATTTGCATACTTCCAGCAGTCTGGTAATACACTGCTGTTCAGGTTCTCTTGAGAACTGTATGTACACTCTGCTGGTAGAAAGCATCTGCTTTCCTACACTCACATTTGTTTTCTATGGAAATGTGCAGGCTTCCTTAGATCATCTGGTGTGCATACTATTTGCATACTGAATTCTCTGTATGTTTTAATTTTACCTTAAAGGCAGCAATTTACTTTTGAAAGGTTAAAGACAAAGAACTTATTTAACATCAACAATACTCTTTGTCCTTTTAACCTTAACAACAAATAAGAAAGCTTTTTCATTTCTATCCAGAAATGTGTTTATTTCAGAGAAAAACAGCATGACAGACGAAGTCAGAGGCTGTAAGAAAAACATACATGGAGCTGCTACAGGCATCAGGTCCAATACTGCAAAAAGGAAATGTAGGACTCATTAGCATAGATCAGACTCAACTTCCCATCTCATCTGCTGCCAGATCTTCAACATGACCAGAAAGAATTCTATTTAGTCCCTTAGAGAGGTCCAACATACTACAGTCAAGCTTTCATTCATAAAGCACCTTTCAGAAGCAACCTGCCAATATTTCATAGAATCATAGAATGGTTTGGGTTGGAAGGGACTGTAAGGATCATTGAATTCCAACCCCCCTGCCAGGGGCAGGGACACCTCCCACCAGACCAGGTTGCTCAAAGCCCCATCCAGCCTGGCCTTGA
>JAOQGH010000062.1:10497245-10615434 GCA_025769975.1 Gallinago jamesoni | reverse complement strand
TCCATGTCTCCAACAAAGATGTTGAACAGCACTGGTCCCAGTACAGACCCCTGAGGAACACCACTCGTCACTGGCCAACAATTGGACATTGAGCCATTGACCACAACCCTCTGAGTGCGGCCATCCAGCCAGCTCCTTATCCACCGAGTGGTCCATCCATCCAACCCATTAGTTTCCAATTTTGAGACCATGATGTCGTGCAGGACAGTGTCGTACGCTTTGCACAAATCCAGGTAGATGATTTCTACTCACACAATCAACCCCATTATTTTGTAACTATTTAACTGGATTATAACAATGTTTTTAAAATTCACTACACATGCTGTCCTAAATCTTAACAAGCACAACTCCTCTACTCCCTCACTTTCCACCCTCTACCAACTGTCCAGCACCCTGAATGGGGGTGCTGGATTAGAGATCCCAGCAGAAACAATCACAGACATGAGTGGTGCTCCTAGGGGAGTGAAGGGATGGATAAAGCTTTTTTATGAAGAAGGAAAACAGGAGTATAACAAATAAATCCCATCAACTGCTTATATATCGTGAAGCTTATATAGAATGTGGGATATTGAATAGGGGTGGTGAATAGAAAGCCAGGATTACAGGACAAGGATTTCGCAGAGCTACATGTCTTTGGTAAGTTTCACTTCTGAGATGTAATATTGCTTTCACCTTGCCTGAAAGAAAAGCTTATAAGATTTTATACTGAACAAAGGAGGACAGAAAAAAAATGGCTGGAAACTATCATGAATAATTCAGACTTCTGATCCCATATAATTCTTGCCTTGTAGATAAAAGATCATAATGTCAGGTTTGATACAGAACCAAATAAAGTTTGTGTTTTTAATTAACTCTTTGGATATTTCCAATTAATTAAGAGAAAATCTGGAGAGAACATAATAAAAAATGTATCTGGTTTTAAAATAACAGTCAAATCTGTTAGTCAGCACCAGGCTTACTGGAAGTACAGATCTATATGCCAGATTTAGGAAATTAAGTCAGCATTGCAATTTTATTTTTTCATTTGCCTTGGGAAGTTGTTTTTTTGAATGAAAGCATATAGACAACTTGGATTCCACTGCATCAGTCTTCATGATAATAAAAAGGCAACTATAAGTTTTTGCCTTAGCTTTTATATTTTTCTTACAGTCTTGAAAGATAGCATTATAAAGATTAACTGGCTAATATTAATTAGTATGGAGCATTGTGATATTTCTAAAGCAGTAACTATGATTCTCTCATGAAGTAGTTCAAAGGCTATACAACACTTAAGAGGAAGGACTGTGAAGAGGAAGCAAAGTAACTTTAATACTAACCTCACAATTACTCCATCACCTTTTCACTTATTCCCCACTCAAATTACAACCACAACTAGTTCCTGGTCTAGAACATGAATCTGGGTTTTTTTGGCCATGAAAATGGTGTTAAGGGTGGGGGGAACATTATGAGGAGACTGGTGAGCTCTTAGAGGAAAGTCAAGGCAGGGAAGCCTCTTTAAAGAGTAATGATGGAAACAGATCCGGGGGTTTCACTGTAATATTCCTCCAAGGGCTAGATGAGGAACTAGAATGGTAAGAACAGAGTGTGTAGGTGAACAGTAGCAACAGACAAGAGGCAAGGAAAGAATGGGTTAATGAAAGAAAAGATTCTGTGGGCTCAAAAGGAATCAAGCAATGGAAGAATAGCGCGAGTTCGGTAGGTGGGACTGAGCAGACATATTTTGTCTTTAAAAAATATCAATGGTTTATCTCTGACTCATAAAAAGGAAAGATAATTTTTCTTTTAAGGATGGAGGAAAATCACAGAATAGGTGAGGTTGGCAGGGGCCTCTGGAGATTGTCTATTCCAACCCCCTGGCTCAAAGCAGGGGCAGCTAGAGCAGGCTGCTGAGGACCACATCCAGTCAGGTTTTGAATATTCTCAAAGAGAGATTCCACAAGCTCTTTGGGCAGCCTGATTCTCCGCCTGATCATCCTCACAGTAAAAATGTTTTTTCTTAGGTTTAAACAGAATTTCCAGCACTTCAGTTTGTGCCCTTGCCGCTTGTCTTGTCACTGGGCACCACCGAGACTCTGAAAGTCAGTGAGACTCTCCAAGATGAGTCTGTCTCCATCTTCTTCATTCCCTCCCATAAGGTATTTTCAGACATTATTAATCTTCCCCTTAAGCTTTCTCTCCAGACTACACAACCCAAGTTCTCAGCCTTTCCTTGCATGTCAGATGCTCCAGTTCCTTAATTATTGTAGGGGCCCTACACTTGCTCCAGGATGTCCTTGTCTTTTCTATATCAGTCAGCCCAAAACTGTACACGGCACTTGAGATGTGGCCTCACCAGTGCTGAGTAGAGGGGAAGGATCACCTCTGTTGACCTGCTGACCATGCCAATCCTATGCAGCCCAAAATGCTGTTGGCTGCCTTTGCTGTGAGAGTGCAGTGCTGGCATGTGCTCAACTTGTATGCCTGGACCCCAAGAGCCTTCCCTGCAGAGCTGCTTTCCAGCCAGGAAGCCTCTACCCAGTCTGTACTGGCACATGGGGTTATTTTCTCCCAGGTGCAGGGCTTTGCATTTCCCTTTGCTGAACTTCATGAGTTTCCTCTCTGTCCACTTCACCGGTCTGTTCAAGCACTGCTGCACAGCCACCTGCTGTATCAAACACTCCTAATTTGGTATCACCTGTAACCTTGCTGAGAGTGCGCTCCATCCCATAACCTGCAGACCATTATTAGAGAGGTTAAACAGTGTTAGCCCCAGTACCTTTAGGGTACTCCAAATAGTAACTAGCCTCCAGCTGGCCTTTGTGTTGCTGATCACAAGCCCCTAAGCACAGCAGTTTCAATCACTTTTAAATCCACCTTACTGCCTCTGTAGGCTTTGATTTTAAAGAGTCATTGAAAAATACAAGCTAAGATTATGTGCTTGCACTTCTACCTAGAGAAGTAGCTATCAAAATTTTGGCAGCAGTGAAAAGAAAAATACCATGTGCAATTAATACCTGTTTGGAGCTCATCTTGCCTTCATTTGAATCCATTGCCACCTGGTCAGTTTAGTCTGTTTAATCAAAGTTATTTACAGTCTTTATTTACAAATGAAAAAAGAAAGGGAAAAATCAGATCACAAAATCATCTACAGCTCAAACCCCTGATTTTTATGAGTCTATTAGTTCTTTCCATAACATAAAATACTGGTGCTGACAGGCAGTATTGCAACAAAGGTCTAAAGATTTTTGCTGTGCTTTTCATACCTGACAAGTGGCAGAAATGTGCCACTTAAATGGACTGACAGGCAGAGATCTGACCTGCTGTAACATGTCTTTCCATTTTGACCATATCTGGGAACAATGAGGCAGTTTAACTCTAGAACTCTTCTCTCCTAGGTTTTAAAAAGACAGGGAGAAAAATAAGATTTCCTATAAGCTCAGAGTAAAAAAGGATTTTGTTTGTTGTTGAGGTTATTCATGCATTAATTTGGGTTCCACTAATGCAAAAACTCATATTTAACTTCAACCATTTCTACTGATTTTTAAGTATATGTGTAAGTTTCTGAGGACAAGAGAGCTTAGCTACCTCCAGCTGAGCAGTAATGTGCCTTTATATCTTGCTACAGAAACAGAATTATGACACCTTTGCCTTTAAAGCAGGGTGCAAATGCCAGAAGTGATGGCATGATTCTTTTCAGAGGCATACAAGCGAAATAGATATATGGACTCAGGTCTAAAAAAAATTCGCCAGTATGGTCAGCTATCAGTGTTGATTGCACTTCATGGGAACACCGTGGATAACAAGCCCTGGCTACCTCAAGAGTGGCAACAGCTTTCCGGCAAGCTGAAATTGCTGTGGAGCGCACTGTCTTCTCTAATGGGTATCAGGTCAGGTGTTTTCTAGTTTCTATCCCTACGGACAGTATTTCTCTTCTGAGGATGGAGTTAGTTAAAGGTTATCTCAGATCTGACTAGCTCCTACCTGATACTGGATTGAATGACTGAAAAGTTGTGCCCTGTGATGCAGCACCTATTGAACCAGTGGCACGGCCTAATTTGGTCTTCAGGACATGCTTAAGAAAGGAGAGGAACAAAGTATCAAGATGACCGTCCAATTAGTTCAATAAAAGCTGAAGTCAAGGCCCAAAAAAGTTCCTGTCAGTATGTTAGCAAGGCTGTTTAGCTTATCTTAAGTGGCATCTGCAATGTACCGCATCTCAGCTCTCCTTCTACCACTGAAGAAAAGGAAAAACTACAGAAGCCCTTCAGCTGGAAAACAGTCCTCTCTCTGGCCTCCCTCCCACTCCTGTAGCCATGTGGGCAAAGGTGTGATAGCATTTGACAGCCAAACATAATCATTCTTCACTATGTTTACTTTGCTAAGGTCACCCCTTGTCATGTAAATTTTTCCAGCTAGGAGTAGGATAAATAGGAGAACAGAAAAGAAACGCTCTCCTGAAGTGTGAACAGAATTTTCCTCATCTAAGCAGATGCCATAGTAAAAATGAGATCCCTTGTACCCTCAGGAGATCCATTTTACTGTAAGAATGCCGTGCCTTCTCCTGTCTTCCAATACACACACATGCTCCAGCAGAAAGAGCGAGTTCCCTTTGAAGATTATAAACACTAGATAAGGCTCGATCTTCCCTAAGTAAATTTGAAAAAAAATAGCTTTTTTGGTGGTGTGATTTTGTCTATCACACCAACAACACCAGCACCAACATATGAGGTTCCAAAGGAATTGCAATCCTTCAGTGGCAAAAGAGATGTCACGGCTAATGGTTGTCTGCCACAGCTAAACAAGTGATACTTGTCCTGCCTTTAATTCCATGGAAATAAACCCATTTCCATGTTTGGTAGAAGTGGCTTCCCTTGTACAAAGGGTCAAAACCTCATGATTGTAACGTCATGATTTGCACTACAAGTGCAAACCCAGTGAAGGCGATTTATTTCTTCACTTAGTATTAATGGGATGGGTATCTAGCCACCAGGGATTGGGATGCTGTAAAATATGCAGTAAACAATGATTTCATTTATATGAAGAATGAATACTATATTAAATTTGAGTTAAATATTAAATGAAGAATGGATTAAATATTAAGACGAAGATTCTACACATGTATTATTTGTTGCAGACAAAAATAACTGCATATATAGTTGAGATTAATTCATCTACCATTTCAGAGGCTTCATGTCCTTTAAGGAATGTCACAAATCCATACACAGTTCCAGTTGCTGGATTCTGTATTTCTGTGCAGTATACAGACCTAAGAATTCTATTTCCATGCAACTGCCACCTTGTACATTTGTGACTGTATCTCATAACCAAAATCCTTCTTTCCTCTACAGCACAGTATCGAGATTATTTGTTTTGGCTTATAAAACATTTTTCAAACAGCTTTTGGCCTTTTCCACAATATATCCCTCATGGGAGATAATTTCCTAGTGAACAGGAGTCTCCTAGAAGGAGGAGACAAAAATGTGCATGGTGGAAGCACAGATCTGAGACACCTCTGAAGCATTTTACTGAAGTTTTTCACTCTCTGATCCCCTTCCTGTGCCCTTCTCTCCCTTGTGTCTCTCCTTGATGGCAGTCACATCAAGAGTGAAATTTTACTTTTAGGCCATACTTTAGATGATGGTTGTGCCTGTTGGTCCTCAGAGGATAATTAAATGCAGTATCTGAAAGTTGTATTGTACTTCATTCTCCTTCCATACAGCTAAACTTTTGTTTTCCCATAACTAATCTGACATTTGCTGATTAGAGATTGTGTAGTGGAATATGCATTTAATTTGTGCATAAAAGGTTACATTAGAAATCACTTTCGAAAAAATTACAAACTTCAACATAGGTTTTGGGGGCATGGTACTTTCTCCTAATTTCTTTCAGTATGGTGACAAAGTTTTCTGTGAATTTTCTGTGCCCTGAAACAATTTTCCTAAATTCATTTTCCTTGGTTTGACTTAGCAATATTGTCAGGTTAACTCATCTGTCGGCACAGTTATTGTTAAAGGACATATTCTACCACAAGCATCAGACCCTGGAGGAGACTGAGATGAAGAGTTTTATGATCCCTGGTAACTGACATTCATAATCACAATTATTTACTCTTTAAGCTGAATAAAATTCATTAAATAAACTTTTCTCTATATCAAAATTTCTTCTTTGTTTAGACAGATGAGAACAGTCTTGTATCTCTCAGGACTGAATCCCTCTTCACAAGTTGTGTCCTTCAATACAAAGACCTTCACATCAGAATCAATCAAAACTTCAACGCTTGAAGCTATTTCACTAAAACCAAGATCAGATATGGGGGGTTGTTACAACAAAAATTCTTTGTTCTGATATGAAAAGCATATGAAAAGGATACTCAAAATTGCTGAGACCTCTGCCCCTTATTTTGCCAAGATATTCTCAAGAGGAGATACTTGTTTGCAGAGAGCTTTCTTGAAGAGATTTATGTGTCGCAGAATATTTTAATTAGTGAATTCTTTAGCTTCTTGAGTGAAATTAATAAAGTAAAAATCAAGTTGTGTTCTGGAGGAATTTTTACACTTGTATTTATGGGAAGTACATGACTTAATTAAATATGTTACTCTGCAGCAGTAATTTCCACAGATAGGTCATTTTAGGAAGGAGGACATATTTTAATTGTCTATACAGTTCTAGTACATTCTTTGAGAAAGATTCTCCCTTGAAAAATATTCATAATGGAGTGATTTTACATCCAAGATAATTTCACAGAGGTTCCAGTACTCTCTCAAGCCTCTGTGAAATCTTAAGTCTCATCTGAAATTTCACATAGAGACTTCAGATCTCATAAAAACCAACTTAAAAACAAACATGCAGATGAAATTTATTTCAAATCACAGTAAACTTTCTGTGTTGAGTGGCAGAATTGCTTTAATACTGACACTGACAAACCATGCTATGGTACTCTCCTCATTAGTTTCATCTTCTAATTCTGCTGGCTCAGCATTCTGTCTTCCTCCCTGGTTCTTGGCTATAACCCTTCTCAGGTCAGACACCACCAGAAGGTCAGCAACCATGACATCAAGGGACTTGGTTTATGTTCTCTGATCTGACAGAATTTTTTGGTACGATGTTCAACGATTACTTGGGTCTGAAGCTTTTTGATGCACTGTTGTCATCAAAGTCTGAATTACTTTTTTGAAGTCAACTGATTTGGTAGTGTACTTGGCACTCTGCAACTTCTGTTTCTCTACATAGATCTTTCAAAGAGTCCAGGGAAACTGAAATCATATTAACTGATAGGATAGGTACACAGAGAAAGATTCTCACTGTCTTCTGTCTTCCTACTGCTTCCGATAAATTCTAAAATATTAATCTATTTTGTATTTCATCCCTTCAAGGGCCACTCTTGTTCATCAGTCAAGGACCTGTGGAAATACGTCTGCTGATGCTGAAGCCTAATTTTGTCACCTGAGAAGAGACATGAGGTTTTGCTAACCCTAGAAGAAATAGGTACACTGCTCCTATACCTGCTCCAGTACTCTAGAGAGCCCAAAAGAATAGGAATTTATCTTAACTGCTCAAGTGGATAAGCTGTTTAGTAACCATCACACGCTTTTCACTGACACACAAGCATCTTTTCAAGAGACACCAGTATTTCTTAGTCAATTCTTAGCTCAGAACAGTTAAGCAAACAAGTACACCTGACTATACCATTAGAGTTGATTGCCTTTCCCTACTAACGTTCACAGTTAAATTTCCTTCAGTCTACTATGCAACGAGCTCCTACCCCACATAAGACGGTCCCGTCACAATAACATCCTCATTTCCTCCTTCACATATGCTCTCTTTACGTACCCTACCTCCTTGCCTCTCGGCAGTTGCAGATGCTCTCAGGTCTCTGCAGATCTACAAGTCCACATCAGGTATATCAAAACCAGCCCTATCAAAAATTATTTCCAGACTGGCATTCTTCACTAAGTTTCACAACACCTGAAGTCACTTTCACGAAGAGTATTAATAATTATAATCTTACATTTATTCTTACTTTTCCAAACCTTATGCAGGAATCACAAATGCTTCAGCACTGTCAGCACATCATTAACAAACAGTTCTTAAGTGATCTTTGCATTATGTGTTTAACCCCTGTGACACAGGAGATGATATCTAATTGTCCTTTTAGGCTTTCAATACTATGAAACTGTACGTTCAATGTCTTAAGAGTACACTCTTACAATCACAAATAAACATAAACAATGCTCATTTCTTCTTCTCACATCCTACAGGGGAAATGAAACTCCTTCAGCCTTAGCTGCTCAAAATATAAAAGGATGTCTATTTGTTGGGGGAAGAGAGGAAGAAATTACGTAAACTGAGGCACACAGTTTTAATTTTAAAAACACATATATTTCCCATTTTCTCCACACCTCCCATCAGCACATCAGAGTAAAATCTCACTATTACTCCCTGGAATTGAACAAGAGTCCTCAGAAACAGAATTCTGCTTATATAAACCATTACTGCACGTCAGGATCACTTCAAACTATTATTTGGATATAACCCAGAAGTGTCGCAGTAATTCAGTCCCAATGCTCACATGAGAATCTTTTGGAAGGGTTTTGTACTGCAGAGCACTGCCTTCAAGCAGACTGAAAATACTGAATAGTAGTCATTCTTTTTTTTTTTTTTTCTTTGAGCGTTTCTCTTCCTTTTTAAATGCCTTATGAAATTAAGAAAACAAAAATAAAACATTGCAAACTTCTCTAGGAAAAACAAGGTTACTTTTTCTTATACCTTTTATTATAAACGGATTTTTTCTGTGACTAGAATTGCATTCAATTTGCTCTTTTCAATGCTTTGAAAGAGTTTGAAAGGATTATTCTGCTTCCCTATAAACAGCTCTCCGCAATATTCTCTGTATAACTTGGTGCATAAACCATGAACCAAAAGGGATTAGAAAGAGTTAATTTATTTTGACTAGGCTTAGTCCATGCAGCAGGGGAGGCCATTTTACTCATATGAAGTAGTAAAGTTATAGCAATATTTTTGCTTTCTGATTCTTTACACGCATTCTCTCAGGATAGAAGACAGAAGGGTATTTTTAAGGGTCTATATATATTGTTGATAATTTTATCCATTAGAGGTTTTAGAAGAACGAGCTTCCAGTAGTACACATGCCATTATACCAACACATGCATGTCCATGGTGTGACGCAAATAAATTTAATTTAGTAATGTGGGCTTTTTTAAGCCTGGGAATGTTAACTTCCTCTAAAATTGCTATGCTGTTGTCCATGTTACTGTTTGCATACTATGGGATGACTTTGTATTTGAGGTTTAGTTGATGACTTATAGGGCCTAAAATTTAGCCCAGGCTACCCCCGGCAGCTTTAATCTGCTCCACAAAGGCCAGTGGAATTGCACTGGTATGAAGATGGGATAAAAGACAGGAATCATGTATGAATCTAAAATTCCAAGTAGTGAGTGATTTGCACTGGGATGGTATGTTGCCATGTTATGGTCTGATCCAAATCCATCTGTAGCCCAGAGCAAATACATACAGTTCTGGATCAGACCTAGGGACCTCATATATAGGGACTTCGCCCTGCAAGGTTAGAGCTATCAGTTGCTAGTGTCTTACATACTGCACCACCAGCACCTGGACTAAAAAAGCCCAGTGGGGTGGTCCCCATTCTGAAAATATTAATATTTGAACTGTAGCGTAACAGTGCTCTAAGAAATGCACTTGGGAACATCTTGGTGCATGCAGGGCCCTGAAAAAGCACCAGTGGTTCTCTTCCTCTCCCAGATATGTGATTTGTATTGCACGGAATCCATTAATCCTGACTTAGTCAGCCGTGAAAAAAAGACATACACTCTTGTACAGCTTTTCTTTTAGTGAGTTAGGACTTCTTCCCTTGTAAATGAACTTATGAGACACCAGAACTATCACGCTGTCTCTGGTGATGTACAATGCCTGTTTGCACAGTGGTATTGTGCTATTACTATTCATTTTGATAGTGTGTTTCCTTCCTCTCTCTGCAGTTGGTTCATCTGAATTGTCGCCAAGATGGTTGCCTTGGAAACTAATTAAGGAAAGCCTTTGGTTAGAAGCAGAGTTTCAAGCATTAAACTATTTGAGAGACAGATGCAGAAATTAAGGTAATGTCTGCAAAGATGAAAGGGTTTATCTTTTATATGGAGAAGAAAGAACCACATTAAATGCTAGGACTGTAACAAAGCAACTTCTATATAGTACTGATTTTTAAAACCTGCAAGAGATGTGAGGGATTTTAAAATCAGCCAGGAGCTTAGAAGAGGTGAAAAAGATTCCCAGAGCTATTAGGGATGGGGAGATGGACAAATACAGTCGGACAAAAAAACTCAAGAGATCACACGTTGAGCAAATTCTAGCCAGTTTTCCCTTTGCCTCAAATACTCTGTATCTTTAAAATACTTCTTGTGAATGATGTTTTTGAAAAATACCAGTACAGCTAACAGAAGACTGTCATCTCCCCACAGTCCAGGTACGGGATGAAAAGCATCAGTGTGTACATTTGCTTCCAAAGTACCTCACATGCAGGAGTTAGAGGCTATCGCGCACGGCCCTCAGGCTCGACTTTTCTGAGACTGTCAACAAGGGCAACAATCAGTACCAGTTGCAGAAGCAGCTCATGCGATGAGGACATGGGCTAAAGAATAAGTGGGACCCTCAGAGGGCTTTCTAAGTGCAAACATGCACGTACAGATTCTGTGCACTGAAAAGCTGTAAAGAAAGGTGAACTATGCAGCTAATTGTCCTTTTACAGCTACCTATTAACTGAAGTTCAAAGCAAACGCAATCTCTCTGTGAGCACAACAGTATCAATTTAAATATTGTTTCCAGGATAATGGTTGACTCTATACTTGCAGCAGCGTAACTGAGAAAAGATTTTGGTTCTCTGTACATTTTAATAGCAATGCAGAGGTTGCCATATAAATAAGCCTGTAACTGCATAAAAGCATACTACAAATGTTGTAGTAAAAATATGCAAAATACCAAAAGCAGATGCAAGTGTGTGCATTGGTGTGTGGATTTATATCCCATGAATTATCATAAAACATAAAATGAGTAATTGCTACTATCACAGAAAAATAAAAACTCTAATGGTGACTTCAGGTTCATATGCCTCTGGCATAAGAAACCAGAGTTGCTTGGCAGAGGTCTTCTACACACAGCAGCTTGCACATTTTCAGTGAGACATTTTGTATTAATTATTATTATTACTGATCAGATACATTTAAAACTGTGCTTTAATGTCTTTTGAACACTTTTAAGCTTTGTGTGCCATTACCTCAGTCACTCTGTAGGATGACTAATACTTTGTTAAATTCCTGTCATTTGGAACCTGCCTTGCTTTATGAAGTCTGGATGACGGCTTTAGAGACATTCTCAGGTATGTGTGAAATGTGCTATATGTGGGGCAGATTAACCCAGGATGTTGCTTCTCTCTGCTTTAGAAATCCATCTTTGGCCCTTTTTTAGTTTTACAGCTGATGGAAGCAGCCCCTTTGATGCAGATGCAGCTGTTGCTTTTGAAATATGTCCATTTTTTACTTACCTTCTGCTAGCTATGGTCTGACTAACCTAAAATTCCCCTTTCCTCCCCACACGCCCGTACAGACCTGCGAGCTGCTGAAACTCTCTGGATGTGAAGGGAAAGAAGTGACCTTTCATTCTGCTTTAGAACCTGGTTTCAACAATACTCATGGGCACCTAATGAAGAAATGTCCTAAATTTTAAGTTTCTAGTTCATTGGAAACATAAAAATGAACTGTACCTGTTTCTGAGTGACATTACACAACACTGTACGTATCAAACAGTCTTGGAGCCTCAGTTGAACCCCCTCCTCTGCTCCGTACAGCTCCACACAGAGGACGAAGTTGGGCTGTGATACGGCGGTGGCACCAAGCCCTGGAGGACGTGGCAGTGGCACACGGTGCTGGAGGCTGTGCTCCAGGCACGCAGTACCTTCAGAGGACACGACATCACTGGGGTTCATAAGCAAAGCAAAGGCTGAAGCTGCCCTTAGTTCTGCTCCCCTTTCAAGCATCCCACTGTGTTTATGGGCAGTTATTATATTTTTAATTGCTACAGAGAATACAGGCAAGCCCACACCAGACTGCTTGTAAAGTAAAACATAAACCAGGAAGCTTACATGAAAGAGGCATTGATTTTTTTCACTTACATTTTCCCTTATTTTTGTAGTTTTAATGACTACTGGTCAATCAAATACTGCAGTTTCATATTTATTCTTACGACACCCCAAATGTGAAAGCTGTTGTGCAGTGAGCACAGCCTGCTGAGATCTGAACAGGCCTGCAGAGGGATGCAGCTGTAGCTGTACCGGAAACCTGCAGACCATCTTCCTAATCTCAAAATTTCAGACTTAAAGGTCAAAACATAGTCAGTGCAACGGACAGAGCTCAGTCAATCAGATTACCCTTCTTAATCCTATGGACGCTTCAAGTCTTCTTTGACGGTTTGACCGTCATTGTAAAATTCTGAGGACTGCATTCGCTACTGTAATATTGCTTCTGCTTTATGAGATGCCTCCACTCAGTACAGAGATTGCCTTGGAGCCTAACCTTTATGACTACGTTTGGAGATAGTGTTCTTTTGATAAAAGCATGCAGTCTCTGGAATAAACAGGTCTTTTGTAAAGTTTCACCATTTTGATCCTGAATGGAGTTTCTTCCTCTTTATTTTCCCTCAGGAGATTTTCTTCTAAATGGACACAAAGCCACTCTAGTCTGAAATACAGCTTGTTATCTTGGGAATAAGAAAACATATTTCTTAACTCAAAAATATGTCTCTAAATACACGGTTGAACAGGCTAAAGCTCACTGTTAGTTCTCAGAAGAAAATGTTCTTCTGTTTATGAGAACAAAATTTTATATCTATCTGTGAAGAAATACTGGAATATTTTAGCATCAAGGGACAAGAAGTGTGGGGAGCTTATGAATTTTGCATGACATAAGTGTTGCTATCTGTATGCTTGAGAGGCCGCAAGATGATTATATTGGATATAGTTTTGTTGTGGAAGAAGGGATATGGATCCACATGCTCAATGGTTACAGAGCTATAGGGCAAGTGAACAAATAGATGGTAACTTACAGAATGACTATTAATCTCTCTGCTTCTCCTTACTCTGCAGCTGAAGAGACAGGGCCAGAGGTGATTTGGGCATGGTATCCACCTCTAGGACACAATACGGGGCCCATCACAAGATCCTCTAGACAGGGAATGAAACAAGATGCACTGCAGAGGGAAATCTGGCATAAAACAGGTTACCCAGGCAGAGTAGGAGCTGAGGTGTCCTCTTTCCCCTACTTTATATTTACATACCACTGGGAGGCAGCTGGGAGACATCCTTTCCTGGGTACCAGCCAGCCCTGAGAAATGCTTCATATGACACGTTTCAGGTCTTGGAAACACAGGGACATACAGATGTGCCAGATGCTGAAGGCATATGGAATACTCAAGGTCACTGACTCATATGTCTGTATGTTGCTGGAGGAAGGTACAGAATATTCCAGCAGGACCCAAAGTCTGTGAAGAAAATCCTCAGATGGGTAACTGTCTTTAGATAAGCCTACACATTTGGAAGAGTTGTATACCCTTGTTTGAATTGGTTGAAAAAAGCATCAAAGAAAGAGAACTGCATACACTGACCAGCCTAATACAGGAGAAGAGGTCACTCTTATTTCATCCACGCAGTAACACAAAGCCATGATATGTGGTTTCTGGAGCAGAGAACTGACAAGCTTGCCGAATGGCCTGGCCAAGAGCCCAAAAATCTGATAGCAAACTCAGCACATGCATAGACTGTTTAGTGGTTTACAGTCTGTTTATTTTTGCTATGACTTTTGCTCTTGAATAATTCCTATTTAAGCTTCTGAAATCCAGAGTCACTTTGAAATGCTGATGTTGCCCCTGAGAAAATGAAACGGGCAGTGCCACGCATCCCCACAGCGACCACAGTAAAACCCCTCTCTGGAGGGAGGCATCACCCCCAGAAGGTGATGGGAGGGCTGACCTTTGAAGGCTTGCTCCTGAGGAGGCCAAAAAAGGGAGAGAGATGGAAAGGCAGTGGGACTGAGGCAGCCTATGCCAACTCTCTGCAGGACAGAGTTTGCACCTCAGTACTCTGCCATGCAGGTACAGAGCCTTGGCTTCCCTTTGCTCTCACTGGGAAAAAGCTCTTCAAAGCCACCTGCAGTTGTGCAGTCAGCCTGCTGTTAATGTGCTCTGATGTTACTGCCTCTTAGCTGACCAGAATTTCTAGATTCCACAGAAAGCACCTATTTGACTTTCTAAACTGCAATAAAATGCTAGATTTGAAATATGCAAATCCAGAGTTATCTTCCCTCTCAATGGTATGCTATCAGCAAATGTAGTGGGCTATAAAGAAGACAACTCACTGCTCCCTTGAGCGAATTGGCTGGCTGGATTTAAGTACCACACATATTTGTAAGAGTTTTTAACTACTTTATGAGAAGATAACAAGGTAAGCAGAGGAGATGAAAGGAAAAGCCTAAAACCAATAATTGTACAGCTTTCAACCTGGGGTCCACCATTACTGACTTGCCCTGCAGAAAAGTAAGTCATTGCTTTTCAGTATCAGATAAAAAAACCTCTGGAAATTGTTGCCAGAAGATATTTTTAGCATCAGAGGCACCATCCTGGGATCTACCTGGGCAATTCTTCGTCAAGTGAATGGTTGGTCCCAGTAAAATAAATGGGACAATACTCATTAAAAAGTGCTGCAAAACCAGACTCCTCTTGTTAGACAGCTAAAAGGATATGATTAGTAATACAGTATTTATCTCATAAGGTATTTTTAGTTTGCCTTACTATCTAGCTTAGTTTTCTAAAAAAAAAAGTTCTAAATCCATTTTTGACACTGTAAATTCAAACAATTTTCCTCATGAGTATCTTCATTGAAATTAACTATAAATAGTCACATTACATCAATGGAGTGACATATATGACATAGTATTTATGTAAAAAATACCTGCAGGATTCTGTTGCAAAATAATGGGTTGGTAATGTTCAACCAATTGGCCAAAATTGGTTGATACAGTCCTAAAATCCAACTGCAAGAAAATTTAAAATCACTTAGAAATATTTGAGATAATTTAAGATAAAAGATTTCATGGAAATATCATAATATCGTGTAAATAAAGTTCAAAAGATGGACATCAGGCATAATAGAGTCATTTAAGAGTACAGAGATGGGCTATATCAATACAATAATGACAACAGAAAGGCTCCAACGATGCAAGTATGAACACTGTACAGTGTACCATAGAATTTGGGGAAACCTGGAGGCTCCAGTAGCAAATCTTTAGTTACAGAGATGCTACACACATTGATAGAAAGCTGAGTTAAACATTTAATAAAATTACAACTTTGCTAGGTTTGAATTTAGAATGCTTGCAGAATAAGAGTTTACCATTTTTTTTGCTTGGTATGTAGCTTTCATTTTAGGTACTGGAATGGTTTGATTTTTTTTTTTTCTCTCACTTGCACAGTATAAGAAAAAGAGAGAACAAAATATAAAAGGCCTGTTCCTCAGCCGAGAGTGAGCCCAAAGAACTGTTTAAGCTTGGCTCAGGAATGCTCTCCTGCATCATCTTCTGAAGAGTGGGCTGTGGGTATGGTGTTTTGCATCTTTTGCAAGAACATGAGCAAAAGAAAGGGAAAAAAGAAGAGAAAGAAATTTCTTGCACTTTGCTGTATGAATTTCCCTAAAGAGAGCACTCATGATATTGACTAAAAATACAGTGTAAAATGGAATGCTATGTATCAGTATCACAACCATACCAGGTGTCAGAGTTAGACAAGCATCAGCTTGTGCTATGTTCTCTTGAGCACCTCTTTCCTTCCTGTCGCCCTCTGTAACCAGCAGCTATGGGACCTGCCTGGGACTGCAGCGATTCAGTCCCTGCAGACTGGCCCGCAGTGATACACCTCAAGGCATGACAGGAACTGGATATTTTGAGAAGGAGCTCAGTGAATACAGCTTTTACATTTCCCAGCGTTTATGGCAGTAGGGTCAGTTTGCTACTAATTTATAATACAACATTTTTAAGAGATATGTTAACGTTTCACAAAATTTAAATGTTACTTTTGATCTATTCCATACTATAAACCCAGAGTTAAATTTATGAAGTGGCAATAATCAGAGGGTTTTTCAATCTTAATGTAAGCGCAATCCCACATGCCTATGAATAAACAAGCAGCATGGATTTGGTTCCATACCAACACCAGCCTTGCTGCGAGTCCTGCTTCTGCTCCCTGCGATGTGTATCTGTTCCTACATCTCCTCAAGCACATTGCACAGCCCAGCCAGTGGCACAGGCATTCTGGGCAGCACCCTGGGATGGCCAGGGGGTATGGCCATTCCTCCAAGAGAAAGCAAACACTGGGAAGGCTATGCAACAACAAAACTGTCACCCAAAAGTGCATCTTCGCCAGTACAGGTATTTGGACTCTATCACACACAATTTAAGCCTGTCAACAGCACCGGCTGTGCAGAGAGAAGGGCTTTATGTACCAAAACAGTGCTAATAAGCTGCTTGGACTACCAGATGAATCTTTCATTAGCAATATTTCCATTTGGGAATTCTTCAACATGATTCAAAAGTACTTCACTGGCTTTTTATTTCTTGTTTGTTCCACTCAACAAACCACACCTGTCTCGCAATCCCGACAAGTAGCCCTGATGCCAGAAATGTTCTTCTGGCAGCTGAGGTTTTAGGTTCTTAATCTACTTAAAAATAATTCATTATTAACATTTGGGAAAAAATATCACAGAGATATTTCCTGGTAGGTTACCTGTAAATGCTGCCACCAACTATGAGCATCACTGAGGCATTTTAATTTTACTAGGTAACAGGACAGTTGTTGGGACTCATACGTCCATGGATATTTAATTAATTTCTAGAAACAGACAGTTCTGGAAACATTAATGATGTCTGCCACAGAGAGAACAAAACTTCTGAAAAGCACATACCTGTTCCAAAATGGTGTTGATTCGGTCTACTTCACAGTCAATAAGGTATCTTTTTTCTTGCCGCCTGTCCATCTCCTCTATAATTCTTCTGAACTCTTGAACATCCTTTATGCTTCCTACAGATCTGGCTGTCACTTGCCAGTTGTTCTGTACTGCTGCTTCCATGATCGCCTGAAGAATGGAAAATCCTGTAGGGGGAGAGACAACGCAACCATTTAAAAACAGATCAGAAATAAAAAGTATGCTCAGCATTTGACAATGGGTTCACAGAAACCAGCATCGTCTAAAAGGACACAGACCAGCTAACTCTCTGCAAGTGCCTCATTACTTGAGAAAGCAACAGGGTAGGGACCAGTTTCTTCTTTCAGCTACGCCACTGCCAAAGCCCCTGACTTCAGCAGAATCGCTCGGCGGTATATTACTGTGAGGCATATCAGAATCTGCCCAATATATCATATTATGATCCTCTCAGGAATGTTTATGGTCGTGCCGGGGCCTGTGCCAGCTGAGAATAGGAGCCTGCAGCCATTACTTGGGCAAAAGTCCATCAGCTTGAAGTGCTGGACAGAAGGGGTGATTTGCCCGTGCGGACTGCAGCAATGGGTCATTAACTGGCAAAGACCCAAGCGCTGCAGAAGAACGCCAATTAAGTCACTGCACTGGTTACTGGAGCCATGAACCACAGGAGAATATTTTACTGATATTCACCTTGATTTCAAAAAATGTTTTTAAATACGGAGTCTAGCAGCATTAACCACACTTTCAATGCTCTCATTAAGGTAATACCAACTCATTTAGCAGGCTCAGCAGAGGAGAGAAGCGGCACAGAATGACCAAAGATTGCACAGTGGGAAATTATACATGCAAAGAGCATTTCATTTCTTGTGAACAGCTGTGTCTGGGTAGCAGACAGAACTCAAGTCATCCCCAAGCAAAAGCTGGTGGAAATGGGAATAGTGATCTTCTTCAAGTCATGCTATGTAGGAGCCATAAGAAATTGATTTGCACCTCTTTATTATAGTATGTGTAGGGAATCTGGTTAATTACCTGTTTTGATTCAGGAAAATTATTTTTTTCTAATTGTTTCAAATCTGTGTGGATGCCAATCAAAGAAAGAGGTCATCTACTTTCAAGCACACACAGTGGTTTCCAGTGGAGTTTCTTTGTACAGAAGCAACCATGTGAACTGTGTTTCTGTCCAGATAAATTTATTTGCAAAACTTTTAGTCCAATCATTCAGTCATGCTGTGGGTTTCTTATCCACAGCTGGATTTCAGAAGAATGTGTTCACACGGAGAAACACATAAACATACAGGATCAATAATTAATTGTGCTCTGTGACGAGTCCCCTACACTTCTGAAACTCAAAGAAGTTTGAGCTACAGAGAAAAAAACCCAACATGTCCGCAGCTTTGACTTATATCAATACCTATTCTGAACTCAGGGATCATTGCAGGGATACACACCAACAACACAGAACCTGCACTGCAGTCTGATCTTCTGTCGGCTGCTGTAAATCTGTAGCGGCTGTCTGAAGCCAGAGGAGCTGCATCATTACCTCATTACAGACACAAACAAGGAAAGAGTGTGATTTTCTAGATTGCAGGGAGATTATTATAATTTACCATGTGACTTCCTTAAGTCTCATTCAAATGTCTTCACTTTCCCAGCCTCCTTGATTCTTAATGCTTTTCTTTGTATGAATGCACTTGACTATCCCATGAAAGGTGGTGACAATTAACATGTACACTGGTTCAGAATTCTTTCTGGCATCTTCTTTCCCCTGAGACTATTGAAAGGGAGGCATTTACATATGTATAGTACAATGAACTCAGTCTTCCTTAACATCATATTTTACAAAAATGGCTGTGATGTCTGTGACAGCACTGTGATTCCATTACATGTAGGGGAAGATCTAAGCCTAAGATACTTGGTTGGCTGCAAACGAGGAATTTTGACGTGGGAACATAAATACCACAAATGGGTATTTACAAATGCTTTGTGTACAAAGATGTGCTTTTAAAAAATATGATTACACTAAGTAATGAATATTTACAGCTTTGTTTCATCATTCATATGTCTAAGTATGAACCTTGAACTTGCCGTAAACAACAGAAAACAGTCCATAAGTCTATTTTTTTCATTCTGAATTGAACAAAATGGCTGAACATATTATAAAAAACATGACACAAAATAATCTAGAGCTCTTTTTTTTATTAGTGTCGTATAAAAAATTTATGAATTGTCTCAAGGAAATAAGTG
Organism: Gallinago jamesoni; assembly: GCA_025769975.1. NCBI lineage: Eukaryota > Metazoa > Chordata > Aves > Charadriiformes > Scolopacidae > Gallinago > Gallinago jamesoni. The sequence goes on along the minus strand of JAOQGH010000062.1, from coordinate 10,596,161 downwards.
AAAACAAACATGCTGGAGAGCAGATGTCATTGGTGACTGCCATGCATCCAACTTAACACTGAGTCAGAGCTCATTTTGTCAAACCTTGAATTTTTCAGAAGAAAGATGGGCAATTTTCCTAATTCATGCAATTGCATGTTGGTGTGGGTGTGAGTGTGTGTGGTTTTGCACGTGTGTGTATTAGTCAGTGGTTATCATTTCAAGAAAGAGAAGAGCAAGGTTACTCAGCAGCCTTTCTCCTATGCATGAAAATGTAATTACAGTAATCTTAGCGTGAAAAAGTTCCAGAGCTTCATCATTTCTGTCTTCTCTACCTCCTGTTTCTCCTTGTCACCCCAAGTCTTTACAGTCACAGTCCCCTCTAGCCTTGTCAGTTCTTGAAATCCTCCCTGTGGTGACTGTCTGTGCGGTGCCAGCTCGCCTCTCGGGAGCTCTCTCCCTCTCCCGTCCTCACTTTGAGAAGCACCATTTGCCCTTCCTGAGACAGCTCATTAGGCCAGTCCTCTGACGACCTTTACAAAGCCCATTCCCCTTGCTTTACAAAAGCATGGTTCAAACCTCCTGTTCTCAGGAAGGCGGCACGCTTGCGTCTCCGCAAGCACGGGTTCACTGTTCCGCAGGCCCCTCTCCATGCCCATTGCCTTCAGAGCCATTTACTACATTTTACATTGTTACCCATTACGAGATATTTCTGTAAACAACATGTTCCGGGCTCCAGCTGTACTTTATCATTAAGAGAGCCGTTACATAAGCAGTGTGATTGTTCAAATAAAAAGACCGTTTTATCTTCAAATGTCAACTTTTCTTTCTCCTTAGCATTACAATGCACGCTGTGACACTTAAGGGGTACTGAACGGGGAAATTATTTTCCCTGTTTCGTGCATGTCATTGACCAGACCTGCACACTGAGCTCTTCCGTTCCCTACCCTCCAGTAAACATGCCGTGTGGAAGCTCGGCAAGAGATGCTTGCCCCTGAACACCCTGGAGGTGCTCGGTTCTCATGGGTGCCTCTCAACTCCTTCTCCCTAAAGGAAACCAGCTGGCCACAGCAACTGTCTCTCCTTTGCAGTTTTTCTATGGTCTGCATCAGATCTGTCCCGAAAGACTAAAGGACTGATAATTCACCACAGGTCTGCGAGGAAGCCATGCAGGAAAGGCTTTCTGTTGCTTGTTTATACTACCTTCAATCAATAAAGCAAAAAAAAAAATAATTAGATAAGACAAGAAAAAACTGACATCCTCCTAGAAGATTACAGCAATAAGACCACCTCAAACCAGGTTCATAATACCATTACTAAAATTCACAGGTTATTCATTCTACAGTAATTAACACAAATACAGACAACAGGAAAAAATCATTCAGACCCCAATCTGATCTTTCAACCACTTTTTTCTTAGTCGTACCTTGGATGAGAAGGCATACATTTTACTGGAAACACCGCTTCTGAGGGTGGCTCTTTTGACGGCACCACATCCCTTCACCGCAACACGTTATTAACATGTTGGCTCACTAATTTACAAATGTGTTCAGTCACACAATGGTGATGCCTGCTCTTGCCAGGTGAAGTAACAGACCTTTATTACATTTTGGTCCCCTTTAGCCATGTACCAGGGAGGGGTTGCTCCTCTGATCTTTGAATGCAATCACACAAGTCAATCTGATCTGCCCCTCTAAAAGCTTAGTCAGTCCTGGCCTTAATATTCAAATGTGTCATTGTCTGGCTTATTCTTAAAATACTGATGATTACAACGAGCTAACCCTCATCTAAACAGACTGCAAAGTGATTGGGCTGGAGGCAACTAGGAAAACTAGAACAAAACAAGTGCTCAGATTACTACTTACTGACCTGAAGCAAGTATTTTGAGTTTTGCTGACTGAAGGTTGCAAAGAGGGAAAATATTCAATATCAATTTCCCTCAAAGCAGGGAAAAATTATTATTTGTTGCAATGCTATCTCTATACTTTAAACAGCCCAGACAGAATTACATTCTAGGCAGTCTTCCCTACAGCTGGACTAAGACACAAATTCACCCAGTATCTTCACACTTCTGCCAGGGAAGCAAAGCCAGTCTTCAGTCTCCTGGATCATCCCTTTGATAAAAGCATCTCTCAACTGACCCTGCTAACACAGGTAAAGAGCACATTTCACTCTTTTGCACCTGTGAAAGCTGATGAAACTTCTTCCACATCCACGTAAGCAAAATTCATCTGAGCAGTTTGCTCATCCAGATGAAATTCCATGTACTACATCATTGAACTTACTCATTTAAATAACAACAATCATCAATGTGTTATGAGTAAACGACGACACTGGAACATCTGCAGCATCACATGAGCCTTTGCAATTGGCACCAAAGTACTTACTGAAAAAAAATTACCCACTTTTGTAAATCACTCTTTTCCTGAATGTTCCTAGTAAGATCTTGGACCACAGCCTCCTATTAGAAATGAAAGAGCATTTGCTTGCTGTCCCTCCTTCTTTGCCTTGCAGAGTACCAAAGGCCTTTGAGGGGTATATTTTCCTGGCACGCAGCGTGTTTGCGTCAGCTGAATGAACATCAGCTTTGAAATGAATAGTTGTGTTTTGAACTATGTATCTTGGACATGATACAAAGAATTAAGATTTTGGCCTGTGAGTGAACTTCAAGGACTTAAATGGGGGGCTGTGTTTGACAAGGGCACAATGAACTCACCAGTAAGGAGGCCAACAACACAAGTGCCTCCCCAAGACATATGACAGACACAACTTACATTTCAAGTGTACCTGAGGTCTGCAGATTGAGATACACCTGGATATTCTGTGTATCTGGCACTCAGCCTAGCACTAATTTAGAAGTAAACAGATCAGCATGTTAGGTGTGAGTAAAAAACAACTACCCAACCGAGAACAGTCCCTATCAGTCAAAATCCAAACATGTCAGTTAGGTAAGTATGCTCTGCATAATCTACATCAATACTTAACAGCTTAACAATTTTATAGTAAGGGAAGAAGCAAGGAATAAGCCACTAATTAGTCACTAGTAAGAGGTGCAGTAAATGACTACAACACTGGAGTGCTCTTCCAGTCTAACACTAAGATCAAATTATTAAATAAAAGTAGAATAACTGCATTCCATCTGCTTTTGACCTGATCAATTCTATCTGGTAACCAGCATGTAAAGTGTAACACTGCTATTCTGGTTGCAAACAACTTTCTAGACCAAGAAGCAAACACACTCTGACATTAATTTTTTCTTCTGCTTTTTCTAGTCAGTAAACCTCTAGTTTCCCCTGTACATGTATTACATTATTGCAACCTGTCATCCATAAACAGACAAATCTACACAAACAGACATGTTAGCTTGGTTGTGTGAATGTGAACTTGCCTGACTCTAAAGGAGAATTTACAGGAACCATCTGGTCTGCATTTGCTTGAGACGGGATAATGTTGAATGCAAGTAAAAAGACAACATTATGATGATGATTATTATTTTGAAATGGCTCTTTCTGAATGCGTTTCACCTTAATCTGTTCTTTTATAACCATCTTGCATCTAACTCACCTCTGATCTTACTCTTAGGTCAGTGCAACTCCAATGTTTTTGAATGGAGCTGTGCTGGTGTAAAATGAGAGTAATGTACTAAGGGACCAAAGAACACAATAACCAAGGGCAAACATAGAGATGCCATAAAAGTCCCTCTGTAAATGGACTTTTACGTATGACTTTCACAATGATGTGGGCAAGTCTCCTGGTGTAGGACAGGTAGGTATATCTCAATAGAACAATATGATCCAAAGTTTATCGAAAGAGCTGTGTTCTAGTTTTAGCTTTGCTACGCAAACCTTTATTTAAATATTTCCATGGGAGTAATAATGTAGCAATTATAGTTTCTAGATGCAGATGGGTAACAGAAAAGAGATGAGACGGGAACACTTTAAAACTAAAGTGTGTTCTTCTTGAGAAAAACAACAGATAAACAGTTGTGCAGAGAAGGCAGAAGAACTAGCACAGAAAATCAGAGAAAGGGATAATGTATTCTGAGAAGTGACAGAAGGTGAAGAGCATTGTGTTGTCCAGTGAGCACAAGCTGTAGGGTATCCTCTGTGTATTTATTCCTAAGAACTCTTGATACTGGTGCTATCAGAAAGCCAACAAAGGTAGTGGTCAGGGCATTCTGTCACCAGAGGATGCTGAGATCTGGGAGACATGGGCCTAGGGGTACTGGAAAGCCCTCACAAAAGGAAAACTTTTTTAGTTGCAAATGGAGAAATAGTAAAACTACATTAGAATTAAAAATAATTAACATCAAGCTTTAGGAGTTCTGAATGAAAAAATAATTAAATTGCTTAAGTACAGAGAGATTTAATCTGTCAGGCTCTACACTGAGTCCAGGGCTTTGCCTCTGTTCAGAAGAGCCAAAAACTTAAAACGATACAGTAAGCACAGTACTGTCACACATACAATGGGATGCAAACCTAGGGAGTTCAATTCCAATGATATTCCTGCAAAACAACAATTTCCCTGATTTCCCTAAATTCTTAAGCAAGGATACATTCCAAATGACATTAGCAAATTCAAAATAAACCATTTGCTGAGTGGAGTCCTGCACTCCACTAGTATGGTGGAGCTAACACATCACAACATCACAGCCTTGCCCACATGCAGCCTTCTGTAGTGTCTTCTTTCCCTTCCATTCACCTTTGAGCACTTCTACCCACAACCACGCTATTTTGCAGCCCCACTTACTGCCTCTTGTATGGTGCAAGCTAGAATGAGTCACCACCAAGCTCTGCTGCTTGCAGCAGATCAGCCTTCAGTTGAAAAGCCTTTGAATGTTGTAATCAGAATAGAAGTTTCCTTGGATAAAAAAGAAGAAAGAAAGACTCACAGATATTACCAACCCTTTCTTTCAAACCATCAAAGCTGGGTTTTTTCATTACTCCTGTGTGGTGGTAACTGAAGTAACCTGATCTAGCTGCCATGCACAGAAAACATCTCAGGCATAATCCTCTTGATGTCAGATGCCATTAACTGACCATAGTGCAGGCTAAGTGAGATGATTTGGCCTTAGTCTGTCCTTCAGGCATATTGGGATCACAGTCCCTTAGGTTCTCTTTATAGTCGAGAGGGAGATATGCCATGTAATTTTTCTTTGTTTGCAACATGCGTGGAAATCAATGGAAGAAAATACAGACATGAAGTTGTGTAAGGCATCATCATGCAGGTATCACTCAACTTTTACCTGCAATTGAGAAACTAAAAGAGAACAAAAATCCCAATGTGTTGACTAGCACTCAACTGATGAGGCTAATTACCGCACGTTAAAAATACGTATCTAATTGTGTTTACATATTTGTCTCAGCAAAAAGATTCCAATTAGGAACTACAGAGTTAGCAATTATCAAACTGGAAAAGAAAACCTAACTTGTCTGCAAAACAACTGCAGTACATTGCATGTGAAGCCAGTTCTTCAAGGGGAAGCTTACAAAAAAAAAGTCAGAGCATGCGCAGATTTTTCAAGACATGGTGAATTCAACTCCTCTTTTGTTGACCATACTGAGTCTGAGGAGATATATTTGGCTATCATATGACTTGGAGGAAAATAGAAAATGAAAATTAACAGATTTATTGCCAACACTCCCATATGAAATAGGCAAATAATAAATTTGATACAGAATAAAAAAATGATTTGCCTATGCCATACAGAGAATTAGTAATAGCCAATTTCCGAATTCAGGTTCTCCTGATCCGTATCTAGATTTATTTTTATTTCAAGCTGTAACACAGTTGAGCATGCACTTTTAAAGATTCCTATACTGCCTACAAACACACTAGCCACTGAAACTATATAGTAGAAACATCAGTACGGTATCTCAGAATACATTTTCCTCATTCTTATTTGCTCAAGTAAATTGAATAGCTACCTAGCCCCCAGTGAACTGGGATACTGACGGAAAGCATTATTTATTATTTCCAGTAAAGTTGCACAACTGTGATATAATTACAAATACAGTTAAAAAAGAAAGTATTGTGTTGAATTATTATCTGAGAAAGAAAATAAAGATAAATTCTTTTAAAATCTTAAATAAGTTTTTTAGCCAAAAGAGAATATTAGTTATTCTGTTACAAGCAATAAATGTTCTGGGAAAAGGAAACTTATCCACTTATCAACACTAGAGGATTTTGAAAATAGCTAAAACTTGGCCTCATATATCACTGCATTAATCTAAAGAGCCAAAATGTAATTTCAATGTATGCTGCAAACTTAAAATTATTGACAACACAAGTTAATTCTTTGCCATGATATGTGTAGGGTTTTTTTAACAAGAGCATGCAAGACTATTGCTCGCTGCCTTCTCTTAAAAGCATGCCTGGAACTGCTGAGTCTAAAAAATGAGAAATATTATTCCTTTGAAGAAACAATCACAGGAGATTATGGTAATCAGACTATGAATTGAAATACATATTAATCAGAAAAAACCTGAATTCACCTCAGATAACGGTCTTGGAAAAAAATTATGCTAGTTGAATTGTCCTCAAACATAGTAAAATTATTCTTCCTATCTGACCTTCAGTCAATCATGTTAGAAAAATATTTTTTCCTCTCCTTAACCTTTATCTACACTTTCTGTTTCTCAAACTACCTGAGCAAACAAATCTTTTGCCTCTGAGAATTTTCATTAACAGATGCTATCAGCCTTTCAAAGTCTGTCTTCATCAACATCTCACCCTTTGGTATCCAGCATTTTAATTGCCCTTGCAGCTGGAATGTGTCTCATGTCTCAACCCGTAAGTTAATTTCCCTTTATTTATTCTGAACACCAAAAAAAAAAAAAAAAGCAATCAAAGGGTGAGTACTGATTTTTAAAATATTCTGAAATTTAAATGAGTTTTTATGATAATATAAATGATAATTTATGGATTCATACTCACAGTCTGCATGCATGTTTCTTTTCAGTCACTCAGTTATTTCTGCCTTTTTTTTTTGCCAATGACTAGCAACAAGGAGCTTTTATATAGCACTATTACCTATATTATTTCAGTACAAGCATTTATCTTCACAACAATGATTTATTCATTAATTACAAGGTCTCATATTAATTCAAAACAGGTCTGTATACATCCTAGGCCACTTGGCAATACATATTTGGTCTGAATTGGGCTTGAATGTACATGTGTAGTTCTACCACATTGATCAGAGCACTGAGTATATCATCTAACCTGCTTTATACTGATTTTTCCTGTAGCAAAGCCACAGGATGACAATTTACAAAGTTAGCAGAGCATTAACATGACATCAATAGACAAAATCCGACCCAGTCTGCTCCAGGTGAGCCTGCTCTGGCAGGGGGGTTGGACTAGATGATCTCGAGAGGCCTCTTCCAACCCCTATTGTTCTGTGATTCTGTAACAAGTTCCCTTTCAAAATATTTCACACAGATGAGGTGGCAGAATGAGGATGCAGTGGCTCAGTGCTCTGCATCAGTGACCTAACACCGTTACTTCTTGCACCATGATCTTCTGTGTATCACAGAAGGCTCATGTAACCTAGAGAGTAAAGACTATACCCACTGCCAGCCTGGAAATTCCAGGGTTTTTACCTGCTATGGAAGAAAGAGACTAAAGGAGAAACAATGCCTTGCTTTTATTATTCAGTCTTGTAATCCCATTTGAATATTACAGGTCTCTCTTATTGTATCAAAACTCACTAAGAATTTCAGAACAATCCCTTTTCTGCTAACACACAATTTTTTGGTGGTTCCTTTGTATTTTGCAACTTCTAAATACAGGGATTGTAGCCAGTAACCTTAGATGGGCAAAAACCCCCTGATATTTAAGCATCTATGGTCAGTTACTGAATATGCTATTCCTGATTTAGCTCGGGAAGGCAGTTCACTTGAAATATTAGGCTGCATTATATAGAAATGTGCAAACATTTCAGCATAAATATTTGCTAAATAGACAGGAATGTGGTTCAAAAGTTTAGCTCTGGCTTCATTTCTCGAAGTGTTGATGTGCTCAGTTGGGGAAGGAAGGAGAAGGAGAGTGTTCTTGGAGTTGGCTCCACTCATCAGCAAGGTTTGGGCTTCAGATCCAGACTCTTCTACAGCATCCAAGATAGTTTATGACTACAACACCACCCCTTTCAGGACAGTTTTCCAATGGATTGGACTTCCCTCCCACCATTCATTTTGCACAGGGAGGCAGAATGCAATTTTGATCTTTAAAAAAAAAAAACAAAAAAAAAAACCACATTACCTAGGCACGCACAGAGTTCATCAAATTTACTGCTCTGATAATTGATGGCTTAGAAATACCAGTATGATGGGCTTCAAAGAGAAACCAGACCCAGGGAATTAACTATGTGACTTCAAGGCAATTTCAGCAGAGGCTCAACCTTACTGTACTTGACCACAAAAATCAGTCCTGCACATAGAGGGCCTGCTGATTGACAGGCATATACCCTCGAAATATGTCCCAAAAATAGCATAATGGAAGTGTATACTGCTGGATCACCACAAACACATCCTTCAAGAACTAACGACCATCTGTGCTAATTGCTGGACTATATACCCATATATATCCATAACTACACAGCAAAATCACTGAACATGTAGAATTATGCTTCTTAGCTTTATATTATCATTAAAATTTAAAATACCCATCTTGTCCTTGCATGTGCACGTGGTAAATAATAAAGATTCTGTTAAGTGATCTAGAAATGTAATAACTAGAGTATTTGAAAGAACTAATTCTTTTGCCTGTGATCCTCTCCAGGCTCACTTCACAGTGCAGCACAGGTAAAATTTTCACTGGTATCTGTCTTTCATTTTCAAAATTGACTTAGGCAGGATGGTAGGAGTACATTTTCAGAGGCAATTAGGATGCAGATGCTGGAGAATGTGAACATGGGGGGTACCTGCAGTCCACTGACTTAAATGGCAGCCAGGCGTGTATCTCATTGAAGTGCTTTTCACAGTGTGACTATGTGTACGTTAAACCCCTAAATACCTCTGAAAGACCTGTCTGTGTGCCTTTGGAAATCACTTATAAAAATAGAATATGTGCTTCTCAGAATATGTACTCTGGCCTGCTTAAAAATTGGCACAGAATTCTCTATAGAATACACTGTTAATTAGTTATTTCATTGCAACACGTTCAACAAGTGCACAGATAAGGACCGCCTGACTAAATAGGATGTACACGTATCTGAGACAGTCTATCAATTATTAGCTTGAAGAAGAAAAGGGAGTTAGAAAATTCCCCTCCAAGGTTGCTGAGTGGTAGAGTATCTATTAAAAAAGGAAAGTGTTGCATGTGAACTGCAAAATCCCTTTTTCATAGTTTCAAACTAAATTGCTCTTAATGTTTTCTGAGAGTTGTTTTGTAAAATAAAAGCTATAACAAACACATTCTTGGGACCAGTCAACCTCAGTACTCCAATTATGTTGGGCTTTGCACCCAATTACACTGCCAAGTGTTTACCATTATTTAAAATGTTTATATGCTATTTGAATATTCAATCCAATATTCAGTGAAACAAAAGATCTCTTCTATTCCATTTGTTTTGATATTATACTGATGCATGACTACTCTTCCATGACTCCAAAGCCTCACAAACCTGATTGCATGGTTAGCAAACTACAACAATAAAATATGCAAAAAGTTTAGTATTATCTAATCTGAAAGGGAAAATATACAGTGAACGGTACACACAGCTAGAAGCGCAAGCACTGATAGTTTTGATCACTCAGTTTACCATTACTGTAGTCATTCAGGCAGAGAAAGATTTCACAGAAGAAGGGAGGTCCCTGGTACATAGAGTGCAAAGGTTCTGTGCAAACCAATACTTTAAAACAAAAGGTTCTCATTCCACCACTGCCCTCTTTCAGCAGGGTGGTGCTTGTTGGTTAGTCTTATTTTTTTTAAGTAAACTAAACAAGATTTCTTTATATTAACACTTTCTGCCACTGAAATTATCTCTGTGCAGGTATGAAAAGCAAGGGAAAACCAGGTCGGTCACGCCTGTGAGCAACTGGAGTTGACTTCAATAAAAAATTTCCATCTGACCTTACTAATTATTAATGTACAGATGTTCTAGGCTTAGAATATAATGCCTGTGCTTACTCCAGGGAGCTGGTCCCCTCTGATTGTACTCAATACTAACTAACCCTCCCCCTGCAGTGAAATATCAAGCCAATATTTTTCTTTTTACAGCAAAAAGTTCAATTATTGTTGTTTCAGGGAAAAAAAAAAAAGCAAACTTTTAAAAAGCATATTCTTTTAACACTGGATTATTGTGACTGTGCTATCTACTATAGCGTATCAAGAGGTCAAGAATCACATTTTAACAGTACTGCTACACTTAACAGCTCTCACTGACGCCTTAGCTCTCAATGCCAGATTTTCTTGCTCACTGTTTGGAGCATGTTCCACCACTTCACCGATTCCTTTTCTATTTACGCAGCAAAAGTTTTGTTCCTGTTTTAAAAGGTCTGCACTGTGCATCTCTGCCCTCGTTCTTTGGATAGTCCTTTTGTCTCTGCCCATAATTAAGGTCTTGGTGTCTTCATTCCTGTGTTTCAGAAACAGCACTGTTGTGTCCCCTGCTACATTTCATGGCTTCTATTCATTTACTTCCCCCATTGAGATTCACCTCTGTCACTTTGGTCAATGTGGAACTGAGGGAGGGTTAAAAAGAAACGCATGCTGGCTGAAAGACACAGAGCTGAGACCATAGCCCTACCACCATGCAGTTAAGCACGTCTCGTCTATATCTCCACTGATTCCATGCTGTGCTAGAGGTCCATGTGCACTAGGATAAGTCACTTCAGACCTTCAACCTAACTTAAGAACACTCCCAAACATCCTCTCTACTCAGGACTTCTTCTTTCAAAAGAAGAGCTGATTTATGCCATTATCTGTCTTGAACAGCAGAAGAGAATCAACTCAACTTTCCAGTTCCTCAGCCTTCCACATAACCCCACCACCTCATTTTCCACAGACACTAATATTTTATTCTCCCTCTTGCATCCTGGAAAAATAACACCTTGGAGTGAAGCAGGAAGAGCGCTAAATTAACTGTGTATGTTCCAGATCAGCTCTTTTCCATTCCTAGCAAAGAGTTTTAAAACACTGACAATCAACGTTAGCCTAAATCTGCTTCAGCTGAAGCCATGTGGAATTTTTGCGGGAATTCAGAGATCACTTGTGACTATTCCAGCTATATTACTGAGGAGATTAGTACGTATTATTCCTGGAAGAGTTCACAAAAAAGACTTGAGTTTAGAGCTAAGCATATAAACCTGAATGACAGAAAGGACTCCACACCATTCAGAACTCAAAAGCCAAAATCTTGCAATATTCTTCATATAATTATTTGGCTCAGAGATCAGGCCATGGCCACAGAACCTGTCAACAGCTATATGAAATCTTATTTACAGTCTAGACCTGCAAATACTTCTTTTGGAGCACAGTAATCAAAGTAATTCACCTAATCCAAATCACTGAACTCTTCTCCCACACCGCTGGGTTGCAGGTAGTTTTGCCATTCACTGTGAAGGGAACAGCATCAGGTGCTATATGGAACTACTTACATGTTTAAACAAACATCATCAAGGTGATTCTGTACCACATGCACCATAATTTTTCCACTGTGCTGGTGGCTTATTATTTCTGGCCAAACATGGCAATATGGCTCATCCCTTGAAGTTAATTTTTAACTTGTACTAGCAACCACAGTAAACTATTAAAGATAAAGCAAAACATTTAATTTTGTTATACAAAAAAAGTCGGAAACCATGTCTCTTAAGCTCTACTTGTCAGCTTTACATACTTCAATTTATCTTTCTTAGTTTCCTTCTAATGGATCTCTTCAACCTCAAGGACTCAAATTCTTACCAGTAGCACTTAGCAAAGTGGAAACTCATGTCTGCTGACAAGAAATGAGTATGTTGCTCTCCCAGCACACCAGGAGTAACTCAGAACTTTTAAAGGAGTTGATTTTATAACGGCCAAAGAAGAATGGGTAAATTTGAATCCAAATTATAATCTTTTAGGAAGTCACAGAGGCCAATTCATGACCAACATACATGAGCTTCAAGCAGTATGGAGGAGTCTAATACACTAGACATGCCTCCCATTTATTTCTCTAGGAATTTTGCACGGAGGCAAGCACAGGAAAGCTCTTCCTTGCTATCAGACATTTGTATTATTTGCTTGATTTTTCACTTAAATAAACATTCATTATTGACAATGTGAGAAAGGTTTCACTCTCTGCTGAAGCTCCAGTTCCTATATCCTTCACGTAGGCCCTCAGAGCAACAACATTGAGCATGATCTTCAAGCACACACTTGGATCCACCTTCAACACTCCGGTGCCATGGGATTGCCTTGCAATACTTAGTGAGCTTCTGCACCAGGAATTGTCTTTCAAAGAATGAATTAAGTTTTCTACTTGGCATCTTAAGACCGAAATTGTGTCTTCTCTCCCAGGTGTTCCAGAATACCATTACTAGCACAAGAGAAAGCAGGAGATGAAGCCCCTGATGTGGCAGCACTCAAACTGCATTAAAGCAGCTGTTCCACACTCAAGTGGAATGTGGTGGAAGCCACCTTTTCCTTACGTTGCTGGATATACAGACTGCATCCCTCTACCAGTAAACAAAACTGCAACACCTGCATCTGACATGCACATACTGACCACAGCCATGTATTGCTAGAAGACTATTTCAAATGTTCTTTCTCCCAAAAGTCACATGGATCACACACATCATTTATTTGGAAAGAATCCCAAGTTAAAAAAGGGAGAGATCGTAAAAGACAAAGTATTGCTATGGTGCCTGTATTCTTTTATTTTTTTGGCCAGAAGCCATGTAATTCTTTTCTGGCTGGTTCATTCTGTCACAAACAGAATGACCTTTATTGAATGGTCAGCAAATGTGATGCTTTTAACAGAGCTAGTGTTGCAGTGAGACTGATGCACCATGACTGTACCCTTGCCCACAGAAGACAGAGGCTCCACTGGGTATTGTCAAAGCAACTCATAGCAGATGAACGCAACAATCCAATTAGTGAAACAAGAACATTTCATGCATAAAGTCACTTCCAGGCACCATTAAAAAAAAAAAAAAAAAGACCCCAATCTATAAAGCCTTATTGTTTAAGATACACATTTCTGTTAACTGCAGAAGAAAAAAGTTGGGATTACCTTGCAATCTGACTTCATCTAAAAAGACCAGATGTCTGGAAGGGGCCACTTCTCCTGGTTTCTAGATTCCAACAGTATGCAGTGATCCTTTATGATCAGAGCTACAGCCAATGGAAAAGACACCAACGTCTCTGCTGTCCACAAGGAGTACAAAAAAGCTTGCTTTCCTGGCAGGGTAATTTTTTGTTACTTAGCTCAATGGATTTTGGAGCCTTTATCCTGTTGCTTAGGATTTTCGCTTTGAAAACTCAATAGCACAAAGGAAAAGCTCTCATCAGCTTTAATGGGATTTTTATCATGGTATTTCTAAGGACTCATGTGAGAATGAATGATACACGCCATTGGGGCTAAGAGATAAGACAGGCTCAACATTTGATTTTCTCTAGGTTCACCTACTCCATCTGCAAAACTACTCTCACCACCAGAAGATACAACTATGTACCACGGCTTCATTTGACTCCTGTGGTGCCACAGCACTGTTTGCCTTCTGTGTGAGACGAGACAAAAACTACAAAAATTAGGCTGTCTGGAAAATACCACGTAGGAAACATGACAGCAAGTATACCTGACTGCTTCTGGCCTCATGGTTCTTGCATCTGGGTGGAACCTACTCTCAACGGCCTGAGCTCTTAAACAGCTCCTTACAATAGGTTCAGACATCTCTTTCTGATAATCGTTCCTAATGTAAATACAAACTAACACCTGGGGCAAAGGGAAAGCATTTACATCAATCATTTACATCAATAAAATAGTATGTTGTTATTCACTGTGCTAACCTGTTGCTTAAGTGAACAACGTTTAAGAAGTCTACAAAGATAATGCACGTTCAACATTATACCACAGTACACAAGAGTCACAGGGACAAGAGTACACTGAGCAAAAAATACAAGCAAAATGAAAAAGTTTGCTCTGCACCTGAAAAATTTTAATCAAAACCTGTTATATTTGTCTTAGCAAAATGTAGTAATGCAAATAATTATAGTTGCAGTAAAATTATATCCTTGTACAGAGTAATATGATATATTTAACTGAGATGTGGAGATTGCTAAAATAATGTCCTGATACTTTTTTTTTTTTTTCAGAAAGCACCATGTTTATTGTTGGCTGGATTTCTTCTGTAAAGTGTGGCCATTGGCCACTCTCAAATAAATCAATATTCTTTGATGCCCCACATGATTCACGTACGGGCATAAAACTTCACTTCAGGGAAGTGTCCTGTTAGCAATTACGGCTCCATTAATTCAGTAATAGACCCGGTGAATTTTTTTTCAATTAACATTACATTTACTGTAAGAATAGAGCTTTATGAGAGGACGGGACCACCACTACAAGTTAGTTTAGGCCAAGCTGATTTTATAACTTTGGCTGCAAAAGTTGAAGGAAAATATTTTTCAAAAGGAAAGTTAATGACTTTTACTTTTGTAATCTGAACAAAGATTAAACTAAAGGTTAGTCTTGAAATAATATGGACCAGATTTTTTTGCAATTAAACTAACATCTTTCAGCTAGGTCCAAAATTACCTTTGTAATTTCTGTTACACTCAACATTTCCCACTCCTTCTCAGGTTCCACTTAGTGAAACAATCACAGTTCATGCATAAAGTCACTTCCAGGCACTATTTTCTTTCTAAGCTTTAATTCTGTCAGGCAGGAGAGAAAAATATACATTTGTTACTTATGCTGAAGAATTTAGTGCTATATTATCATAAAATAAAGTAGAAAGCCCTGGAAAGGAAATAAGAAAAGACTGTAAATAGTAACTTCAGAACAAAGCACAGGAATATTCTGTAAGGTATACTCATTAAAAAGAAGCCTAAAAGTAGGGGAAAACAACAGCTTTCAGTTTTTCTTTAACAACAATTTATGTCCCTAAAAATCCCTGAAGGATCATGCCAAAATTATTAGAACATCATTTTTATTAGTTTACAGAAAGCTAGTTTCCCTTGTGACAGTGATTTCTGTTTTTATTGCTTCTAGACTCTGGTCTCTGTATGACAATTGAGGCTGCTATTCTTCATACTGTAACTCATATAAATATACCTCAAGTAATAAAACCAAAGCTAATTCTCAATTTTCTAGCAAAATGTCCACTGAAGCCTCTCTGTTTCCCCTCATTCCAGTGTAATAATCAGCAATTATTTGTTTAAAACAGTTCCCAAGAACCCCCAATGGGATAGATGCGGTAGAAACAGAAAGCAAAAACGTATTCCCTCCCCAGCTTCAGTGACTGCAGCTCAAATACAACATTAAATGCATTTCTACCATCTGACCTCAAGAGAGGTATAAAGCATGACAATCAAAATGTTACAAAGTGGACTACAATAAAACTTCTCATTATTGATACAATGAACTCAATGTTCTTAAGCAAACATTTTAAATAGCATCCATTATTCATGTGAAATCCTAAAAATTACCTATCCGGGATTTGGAAAAAAGAACACATTTGAATATCAAAATATGGGAGAATTTTTCATCTTCTTTTATGATACTGATTTAGGACAACTTTTTATCTCCGCTTTACAATTTTGTTGTTTCAAATGGACCTGTAAAGAAATTACTTTTAAACACATAAGGTCAAATCTTCACCTGTGCCAATCTGCATTGCTTCACTTCAAAGAAATACAATGAATGGCTTTTGCTCTGCTCTGAGGCACAGTCTGATTTTTACACAACTGAACCGACTTGGTTACATTCAGTAGCAGCCTGAATTCCCTGCAGTAAAAGTTTTAATGTTAAAAGCATTTTGACAAAATCCGGCTTTATAGCCAGAGGGAGGTCACTAAAGTCACCAAAACATTATCTGCAGAAAAAATGCAAATGAATATCCCATAAAGCAGGACCATATCAATGCAAAATGAATACCACTTAAAACTTAAGAACAAATAACATCATTGCTCCCATTATCTTTTTATCCGTAATTTTCACAGGAGATTCAATAAAGTGTTATGAGGATGCAGCTGGCATCTAAAATTCACTATCAGACAGATGATGATGTGTTTATATTGCCTACCGTAGCCAGTTTTTGAAGAAGGTCAGTCCAGAGATTACTTAAATTAAATCTAAACTGTAATGGTCTACATCTTTTTGCACTTAATATGTTTGGCTTCATATATATTATTAATGAAAACTCAATGTAACTCTATGCACTTCAAACTTTTGAAGCCACTGTTTTTATTTATGCTTCCAGATGTACAGTTTCACAATAATTGTTGAACTAATGGAGATTACTGCTACATAAATGGGAATTCATAATCAAACAGCCAAGCTGAGCGCTTCTCTGTAAGTATTCTTTGTGCTTTAATGCACAAATATTATTATACGGGTCATATCAAAAGGGAAGCACTATTTAGTCTACCATGTTATGGATGCTGTGTGCAGCTAGACTTTTCTCTGATTTGTAGCATAAGGAAAACATGCAAACCAAAATGGTCATTATTCAAATGTATGCCATTCACATCCATTTTGTTGCTTTCTTTGAGAAGTGTAGCAAAATGGTTCCAGAGAGGACAACTATAATAATACCTACACTAATACAACATACACGCATCGTCTAAAGCCACAATTTTCACTTTCATCAACATATTTAAAAATAGACAAATAAGCAATGAAACAAGCCTGAAAAATCCTCCAGAGCACCCAAATTCACATTAATATGTGGAAAATAACTACCCTTTTTATATTACTATTTTTTTCTTACTGAAATGGGAAAACTGCCACACTGTGAAGAATGTGTTTCAAATGTTTGTGTTCAAACTGTCTCCTTGATGTGGAATATCTCTAAAACCAACAGATACACTAATGTAACAGAGGCAGTTACATTGTAAGTTTTTTTTAAAATAGCATAGCATGAAACTCAAACTGTCAGTGCATAAATTACTGCTGCCTTGAGGCTGCAATAACTTATGCATCCTTGTATTCACCCTCTCATATACCTCCCCTTTTGAAGAGAAGCTCAGATCTCCCCTCCCACCCCCACCTCCCCACCTCTTTGTGGCAGCCCTTACAATGTCATTAGAAATACCCAGGCTTGTCCCTTGTGTGTGTAAGTGAGGGAGGCAGAGAACTGCATAATGAATGGCAGAAAAAGCAAGCAGGAGGGTTTGAGATTTTATGTTCAAGAAATCTCTGCAAAAATGTTATTGTAATAATTATGTGTTCATATAACTGATTATTATTTGTCTACAGCCAGGCATAATTTGATTTTATTTCTTTAATAAAAACTTGATCTAATTTGAGGTTATCATTGTCAGTTCATGGACAAAACCAACTGATCGATAATGCTAGTACTACTAAGCAATAGGCAATTCTATCTACAGAGCAATTACTGACACTGGTGTAGTCAGCTGAAAGCTTTGGTCTTGCTGAGAATGTCAGAAGACTGGCTTCCGTATTTTTAATTTCCCTCTTTTTGTCCTTCTTCCCCCCCCCCCCCCCTTAAAGAATAAATCCTTATCTTGCTAATAAAAGATGTGCTAAACTGCACAAACTGAAGGCTAATATTTACTCCTAAAATCATAATTTCCCCTTTTTAAAGTGGGGGGGAAAAAGCCAGCAAGAACTAAGATTGGAGCAAATAGCACTCTTTGATCTTGAAACACATTTACAATATCTTTAGTCTTAGGAGCAGATCATGACACAATCCAGTCTAGACTATGATGGTGTTATGCGTATATAATGCTGGCAAAATAATTAAACTGCACTGAAAGGATTCTATACTGCAGTTCTGACTTAAACTCATCAAATTAAATTCTTCATGAATTAATTCACATAGATTGAGGTCAATGAAGTATATGACTCTGACATTTCATAAAGATGAGTGACAATTATGGATTCTTTCATATACTTTAGATGGCTCAGCAGGACATAATGGCACTGAAAATTACATCCAATAGAGGAAATATATTGTTTATATCATAACTTTATCCAACATCTTAGTTTATTTGATGTATTCACCCATTAGAACTTCCCATACCCGGATATTAACTACACCACTCATACTGAATTGAAGGTACCCAAGACTTTTAATAAATGCTTTCCCATGTTAATTCTGAGACTGCATCATTATTTTTGTATCACCTTATATGTGTATTTTCCCTACATACACCATTGCTTTTTATAAATTTACAAGGCCATATATAGCCTTTGCTACAAAAATGACAATATTATGCCCTTACAGTGATCAGCATGAAACATCTTGCTAAAAAAGACACCTGAAAGTGTCTGCATTATTTGCCACATTTATCTGATGGCTTCAGAGTGTTGAAAATATTTTAAAGTACCCTGTGGAAATCTTTAATGACCAGTAAAATGGTCATGCCCTTTCTTCTCCAGAAAAGTCTTCTTAACTATGACTTTGAGATCTAGACAGCTTAAGAGCAGCTCAGAGCCATTGTCTTTGAGACTGCTTTGTACACCATGTCACAAGGAGAACATGGAAGGAGCAAAAAGGCTTCCCAGTGATCAGGAGCCATGTTATTAGGCTAAATTAGAATAGCCAGAAGTGGCTTTCACTCTATAAAGGAAAAGGAGGCTCACTTAAATGCTCACAACCTAAGTGCTGATTAAAAAAACACCACCAGAACTGAAAAAAGTAATCTGGACCTATCTTTGGCCTTGGTAGTTCGGTTCAATGTAGTGTATGGAGTGGCTGCGCTCCTTTACAAACCCATTCTCAAGTACTGTTGTGCAGATTATCAAAATGTGAGTTATTAAAAATGAATTATTGTTCTCCTGAACAAGAATAAAGAGTGGAGAAATAGCTCACGACTTTGTAAGCAGCAGCAGAAACGCTATAAAGGTATTAGCACTTCGTGCAAATATTATAACAGTATTCCTCTTGTATCTGGTATGTGCACAGCCCTGGCAATTCACTGCATATTATTATTATTATCAGCATTGACAAAAATATCCCCAAAGCAAACAACACCTCAGGAGCTCCTAAGAAACCTTAACAACCACTGCTCGGTATCTGTTAACCTTTCCAGACTGATGCTGTTTTCTCATGTCAGCATGGAACCGTGATGCTCAGAGCTCACCAAGCGCTCCCGGCTTCAGCACAGATCACTGCGATGGGGCAGAGAACAGAACCAGAGTTGTGTTTCCATAGTTGCAGTTCTGGTTTATGAAATTCTTCAGTTTCAGATAGGATGCGTTAGTCCATACTGCTCACTAAACTACTACCACCTTAGCAAATGCACCTCACCTCACTTAGGCTCCATCTTGTTCACCTGGAGGGAGCATAAACGTACTTTACGTGCAAATCCAGACTCCACAGCACACCTGCTGTGCAGAGCCATGCCTGAGGAATCCGGCCCTAAAAACTGAAGGAGAAACAATTCAGCAATAAAGGGGATACTTTGCTGCTGTACGAGCTGACAACTCTGTGCTTAATCACTTTAACAAATTGAAGAGGGGCCCTGACTAAACGCTGCTCCGCTGTGCAAATCACTGACTGGTGATTTGTTCCTTTGCGCTGCTGACAACCAAGGTAAGTCAGAAATATTTTTAAAAGCAAAGCAACAGGCTGTGAACACGATGAGCTCAGGATCGAGAGAAATAAAACCTTAGGTCACCTTTCTCTCCTGATGATCTTTTGCATCATGAATCAAAGCAAAAGAGGTGGCCTGGAAAAGCTATACATCTAGAGCTAAGGAAATGAATAATTACTTGTTACTGAGTATAAAATTCATGTCAGGAACTTTTAACTTTTTTTCTTTAGAGATTAATACTTAATCACTTTACGGAGGTGTTTTCATTCCATTGTACTACAGTAGTACACTGTCTTATACACCTTCTGAAATGCATCCTCACAGTGCTGTCCTACTGTGAATTGCAAGAGGGAGAGTTAAAAAAAAAAAAAAAGAAAAAAGGTGTTATTTTAAATGTCTCATGAGAAACCAGAGAAAAATCTATCTCCGTAAGAGAAAAATCCTTTAAAAACTCCTTAACCTAAATACGAGGACATTTTACCTGCCAGCTGAGTGGGTTTGTCATAAATGCATTCACATTTAGTTTTCTCCTACAAAGCATTCAAGTCATCTTTATGCTTAGCGAGACGGCTGATATTTTCTGGGAAGAAAAAGGCATGTGGTCAAACTGGTTTGGTAAATTGTCTAAAGCCTGAAAGAAGAAACTACATCTAAAAGAGACATGTGTCATAGATGAAGGAAGGTACTGAAGCAATAACCAATGGATTCCTTCATATAAACTCCACGACAAACACCACTTTACTTACCTTCAATGCGAAGCTTCTTAGCTTAGCTTGTTATGGAGAACTTTGAATGTATAGAAGTCAGTCATGGTGATTGTGGGAGCTCTGTTCAAATGCCTATGTGTCAAGATCAGAAGGGTCATCTCCAAGGAGGATCTTACAGTTGGCATCTGCTGCGGACCTCTAGACCAAGATGAAAAGCCAAGGAAGCAATATTTGGGTCACTTAAGCAAGCTTCAGGTCAACAGATCCTGGTTTGTATGGGTGACTTCAACTACCCAGACATCCAGCAGCTCAAATGTCATCCATCAAGTTCCTGGAATGTGCAGAGGACTACTTCCTCATACAAATGATAAATGTGCCAACCAGGAACGAGGCACTGCTGGACTTGCTACTCACAAACCAAGAAAACCTGCTTTGTAGTATCTCGATTAGTGATGGCCTTGGCTGCAGTGATCACATATTGTGAGGCTGGGATCCTGCTCAGTCCTAAGACAAAGATTTTAGATTTTAGAAGAGCAAACTTCAGCTTGCTCAGAGCTCAGCTGGGAGGGATTCCGTGAGAAGCTTCCATGGAGGATAAAGGAGCTAGTTAGTGCTGGGAGTATTTTGAGAGTGCTCTCCTGGAAGCACAAAACCACTTCATTCCCTTTAAAGGTAAGGGAAGTATATGGAGCAAGAGACCCCCTTGGCTTAACTGTGAGCTTCAGAGTCTGCTCAAAACCAAGAGAGAGGCATGCCTGAGATGGAAAAGTGGACACTTTGAGAATACCCATTGAGAACTACAAGAGTATAGCCAGGGTGTGCAGAGGTGCAGTTAGAAAAGCAAAAGCTCAGCTTGAATTGAAACTGGACAGAGATGTCAGAAACTACAGGAAAAGGTTCTTTGGGTACATAAGCAACAAACAGAAGGAAAATACTGGCCTGCTGTTAAACAGGAGAGGTGAATTAGTCACCAACAATGCTGAAAAGGCAGAGGTTCTCAACACTTTCTTCACCTCTGTTTCTACCAGCACTGCTGGGCCCCAGGCCTTGGGAACAAAAATCCAGGTTAACACAAACACTGACCCACCATCAGTGAAGAAAGTGTTGGTATGTGAACTATTACAGGAGCCTGACCCCTACAAATTGATGAGCCCTGACAACATTCACCCAAGGGTGTTAAGAGAACTGGCTGATGTTGTTGCGAGGCTGCTTTCTATAATCTTTGAGGTCATGGAGATTGGGGGACTTTGAAGAAGACTCCTCCTGGGGCTATCACAAGTAAATGAAGCACATGGTTGGGAAAACCCAGCATGGAGTCACCAAGGGCAAAAAGTGCTTGACAAACCTTGATCATCTTCTATGACAAAGTTACCTGCTCAGTTGACGAGGGGTAAGCAGTGGACATTATCTACCAGGATTTCTCTAAGATTTTGAACACAGTTCCCCACAGCCTCCTGCTAGAGAAACTAATGTGTTCTGGTCCAGACAAGTGGTCTGTGCGGTAGGTGGGGAACTGGTTGACAGGCCTCAACCACAGGGTGGTGATCAATAGCTCCTTTTCAAACTGGCAACTGTCCCAAGTGGACTGATACAATACTAAACACAGTTTAGTATCTTAATAAGTGATCCAGATGATCAGATCATGTCATTCCATTAAGCCGCAACAGCCCATGCTTATTCCACAGAAGTTCTTCAGCTGATGAATGGTTCATTTGCCTGTGCTGAAGATCTTCTCACTATCACATCATGCTTACAAAAGTGTGAAGTTTCGTTGCATATGTAAGGAATCTGCTGCCTCATTGTGAATAAGAAACAACCGTCGTTCCACAAAATAAGATGGGCCACCAAAAATAGCTGTCACTCAGGTTAAGAATGAACTATTTCTAGCTGAAAAAAGATGCACAGGAAGAGTAAACATACAGTCAAGATCCAGTGAAGGGTGATAAAATTTGCAAACTTGTAAGAATACTAACATGGTAAATACTGCCATCTTAACTGCATTAATGTATAGGATGTCAAAACGTCCTTCCTTTGGAAAACACGTGATAACCAGAACATGCTACTCCACTGAAATGGGTAGTAAAGTTCACACAGTAATGCAATGTTACACATCTTTGTTTTTGATGCATACCTGAAAACTGCTTCATCTTGATTCCATTACTAAACAGTGCTGCTTTCTTCAGCGCCACTCAAAGTACCAACTCCTTTATGCCGACTTTCAGTCAGCAAGACAGTTCACTTCCATGAACAGAATCAGCACAACTCCCCAGGTGAAGCCAGAGTGCCTTGCTCTGAGCATCTGAATGCCAAAGCCACCAAAGGCTTCCAGTCCTTAAAACTATGCTGCATCTACAGATGCAAAATAATAAACTCAAAGTGATTTTAAGTAAACTAGATCTGTTGGATGAGATGGGGTAAATAAATAGGTTTCATAGAAACTTACTGACAGTCCTTTGCACATAGGTATTCTTTTCTGCAGCCTTCCTTTCTAGTCTGAAAAATCTAATTTCCTCCCCGAGACCAACAAACTCCACCTCATCTCCTCTGGTTCCAAGCAAAGCCTTTCCATCACCTCTAAGGCTTGGCTTTGTGTCAAGTCCTTGCCCTTGTCGGAGCAAAAGGGCCAACAACCCCTCTCATGTATCTTTTCAGCCCTTCCCCCCTCCACCTGCACTTGAAAACGGAAATGTGAGATTCTGACCATTTAAGCCTTGCTGATACACACAAAATCAACAGAACAAAAACTTCTGCCACTTAAATTACTTGTGCATACAATAAAAAAATTAAACGTGATGGGTATACTGAAAGTTGATAAAACATGCATATTTATGAAATGCTAAATATTTAAATGCATGCATTTACACAAGTCAGTTTATAAATACAGACTTCATCTCTAAGACATGGGTGAGTGGCAATGCTGCTAATTCTCCTGTTTTCTATGTATGATATTCAGGGCCTCAGCTCACGTTCCTGAGAGATCAAGTTGCCTTCATTAGGACCGCAAGGGTAGCACACATGCTGCTTTAGGCTTCCAGAAATTATTTATCCAGGACCTTCCCATTCATACTCTGTATCCTGAACTTTCTGAATCAGTTTTACAAACTGATTTCACATAAAGCAAAGACAGATTCTGATGGTCTCCCAGCCATAACCATAACACCCTGCCCCAACATCATTATGTGTGGATGGAAGAACAGATACACATCGTCACCACACAAGCAGTATCAGGGCTCTGTCATACCATGCTCTTGCTCTGGTGTTCCTGCTTTCCTTCATGAATGGGCTTACAGACTTCCTTATTTTCAGGGGCTCCATAAAACAAGACAGAATTTTGTTGCACATGTGCAGTTACTCCCCTTGTTGTTGGAAAATACTGCTGAGAGTGGTGTGTCTTCCAGTAGCTTCAAGGGATACTCAGGCATTCTGCCTGGGCATCTCAACGCCAAACGGAACCCATCATGTACATGAAAAACTTGTAAAGAGGCACAAAGCTGCAGTACAGAATAATGCCACAAACTCTCTACTGTTGGTCTTCAGCTGCATCTCTGGTCTTGCCAGTATGATGTATCTCATGCTGGATGACTTTCAAAGTTGATTCACTGCCCCTGTTCATAAGCTAGAAAAACGGTTTAAGTGATTACCAGGGGTAAGCTAAACAAATAGCAACTAATGGGAAAGATCAGGAGAAAAATGCTTAAGGCTCTCAGTCCACCCAAAAAGCAGCCAACATCCATTCTCCCACACAGGGTCTCAATGTTTGTTTGGGGAAGGATCAGTAAAAGGGCTTTCTTCTGTATCTGTGTACCACAGAGACCAAGATAAAAGGAGTCCGTATGAGACTTCAGAGATTTCAGAAGAAATAAATGGAGAGTGATTACGAAAAGCTAGATTTAACTGTTCAGGCTCAGATTATTTCTGAACACATTTAGGCAGTAAAGTCACACAGTAAAGCAATCCTGGAATATTTCAGTTAAGGTTCTGGCATGTTTCCTGAATAGAGCCTTAGTTCGTAGATTATACTGCTGAGAGCAACGAAGCAATGTGCCCTAAATAAGAATGTCAAGATTTGCCTCTTTCACAGGGTAAGTTCTTATATTTCATACAAACATTGCTAAGCAGTATCTATGACTTTCCATTCTATATAAATACAAGTTCTAGGCATTATAGGATGGTAAAATTGCTCATTCTCAAAAAGATGATAGCATAAGAAACAGATCATTTTCTTATTGCACATAACTATATGGAGTATGATTGTTCTTTAAGTCTAAATAATAGATTTTCTACCATAAGGGTCTTTACCCTGTCTGCATTCTCTATTGTACCAGAGCTTGACAACTTGAACATACATCACCTCCTTTCAAGCAAAGCCATGCAAAAGATGCAACATTTTGTGACCATGCTGCAAGTTCCCTTTTGCCAAGATCATGACTTCGAAGAAAATTTCTGGACGGGGCACATGATTTTTCAAATGAACAGGCATCACAGGTCTGTACCTGTGATACGGAGGCTGAGCCTCAGCTCGGGAGGTCTTGCCAAGATTTTATTCCCTGCTGTGTGTTTCCCAGTATATAAAGAAGGGGGAAAGAAGAACGAGACAGCTCATCTACATAGCTACCTAAATGCTAGCAATTGATATTGTCTGCGTGTCATCCCCATGATCCTGGGCTGCTGTCCAAAACATTCTTGCAAAAGAGCCAAAAAACTCAGAAGAATCAAGGTTTGCAGTAACTCTTCCCTGTTTTGTCACCTTTGGTGTTTTAAAGGCTTCCAAACATGCTTTGTATGTTCCATTTCTCTTGACCACAGACTGATACTTACAGACGGTAATGTCAAGATTTTAAATCTTTTCATACATTTTAAACTGTAAGCAAAATACATCACATCAACCTTATAGGTGCAACAGAGAAAAATTAAAAGGATATAAACACACTAGCAAACAAGAATTACAATTTTAAAATAGAACAAGGTCATGTTTAATTTTGAGAAAAAGGTGAGCCAGCCTTAAATCCTTTTTCCTTCATTCAATGGATTCAGACCAGTTCTTCAGCTAGTGGAATAACTCCCTGCTCTGAAGAATACACAAGCTAAAGAACAGCTCAGCTATTGATTTTTTTGACATTTGACTGTTCAGCAGGTGCTGAATTCAGGGTTTACTAATACTGCTTTAGTTGCTACCACCAGTTTAATTTCCCTTTTATTGAAGAATGATCTTTATAAATGAAGATAGAAGTTTCTGACATGCAGAAAGACAATACAGAGTTTAACAAATGAGCGATGTGGAAGGAGTTCTTTTGCACCTGCCTGCTGATTGAAGGTGCCTATAAACAGAAGTCAGTCATTCTGTGTTGGACTGCATTTTTCATTGCTGTTTTCAGCAGCAACTCAGTCCACCAGAACCTGACATTCCAAAATCCCATGTAAACCACCAGGTACTAAAGCAGATTCTCTTTAGATTCCACAAAAATTAATCTTTCCCCAGATGTTTTGCAAAAAATACTATGTTCCACATAGCAATAATTTTCAGTGCAAGTCCTATTTCATGAAAAAAAAATATCCACGAATTTAATTTTGTGGAAGATATAATGAGCCTGGTTCTACATACTGCTTCTTTTATCAGCCCCAATATCTCATTCTCCAGGGAACGTAGTACAGAAGTGTCTTGTCCTTTGATAGCAATAGATAACTAACCTCATTTTGTAAAAGCAGAACTAAACAGAAGAGTTATTCTTTGTCTTCAGCAGAAGCAGTGAATCAGACCTCATTGCCTTGTACTGAACCTAATCTAAGGCAATTCAATGCCTTGTGAATAATCGAGCAGCTTACAGTTGTGCCTTTTTTTTTGGTCTCTTTACCTGGCATTTCTTTATGCAACAAGATACCAGAAGGGTTTATATTTAAGAGGACTAGGACAGGTCATATTTTCTGAAGCTGTATTTTCAGGTCTTCTGCATCCTTACCCATCTGTTATGATTAGGCCAAATTTTTGTGTTTCTGTGGCAGTAAGGATTAAAGATGTAATTGCTTTTAAAGCAGATATTTTCAGCTCTTCTTAGCCACATAACCTGGGGCTTTAGAAGAACACTTCTGTGCCTCAGCCATCATCTAGCCAGTGTTAACCAATTAAAAAGAAAATAATATTAGCCAGTGATAACCCTTATAACCAAAGCTTTTTTTTTTTCCTGACTTTAGGTATTGCTAGATACCTACTGACGAGACTAAATCAAAACCATATCACAGAAGAATTTCAGATTTAGAGAGGTATTTGCTTACAATGCTATAAAGACTGTGATCTGTCTGCACTTCTGTCTAGTCTGAGCTCCTATTGTGTAGGTAGGCATTACACAAACCGAGTCACTTTTCTGTCCTGTGATGACTCCTGTGATCTAAAGGAAGAGGAAGAAGACTTGAAGTGCATCACAGAAATCACTCGGTGTGATTTTGTTTAAATGATCTGCATGACAGCAATCAAGATCTTTTTGCACAGTAGATATGACAAATCAAAGTAACTTAGGACAAAATGCCTGTGTGGCACTGACAGATGGAAAGCGAACAATCTGTACAAAACAATGTTTCTCAGGCAAAAATAAACTGAAATGTTACTTAAGAAACATTATTGAAATTTAAATAAACAAAAGCTTTGGTATTACGATCTATCACACCATTTTAATAATTAAACGAGAAATGCTTCACACTTTCATGCAACATTAAGATGACTACAAAACCCACAAGCTTACCTCTCCACACATTCACACTGGCGTTACTCTGTCCACTGACTTCAGTGGAGTAACATCTGATTTACTCAGTAAAGCAAGTAAAGCAAGAGGAGAAACAGACCTTAAGACTGGAAAGAAACCTGAGGTTTTTGATGAAACATAATCCTCAGCATGAGATGCAAAAGGTGACTTTCCAGACAAGTGCTACCCAAATTCTTAATAGCTTTCTGTATGTAACCCCATCTCATTTCATCCTGACATAATCTTAATTAGTCTTAGTTCTACTGCAGAGAAGCCTACTGAGGCAGTTAGCACCATATAATTAATCAGATATTTTGCATGCATCACAGCAACCAACAGTGTCAACTTACTGATGTGAGTTAATACAAACAGAAATCAACCCTGTCTTTCCCTTTCACATGAACTAAAAGCATGGGACATGGAATGAACATATGACTATTTCTTCTATACACTACTTAATGTCCTTTCTTCCCTTAGCAGCCATTTCCTAATGCATCATTACTCTCTGCAAACTATAATTTATTTTTTCTGCTAGTACTAGGAGAAGAACATGCAATTTCATATT
This sequence comes from Gallinago jamesoni, assembly GCA_025769975.1. Classification (NCBI taxonomy): domain Eukaryota; kingdom Metazoa; phylum Chordata; class Aves; order Charadriiformes; family Scolopacidae; genus Gallinago; species Gallinago jamesoni. The sequence continues at coordinate 10,568,475 of JAOQGH010000062.1, read as the reverse complement.
TCTCTTAAACTTCAGTTTCTTCACAGAAGAATAAGTCCAGCAACTGAGGTAAGCAATGATAAGACAAAATTTTTGCTGCTAGAATACATAAATCTCAAATTTTATTTTTCATTCCATGTGCTTTAGCAGTTCTTAAGAAACTAAATTTTGCACCTGCACATAAATAGACATTTGAGAGCCCAATCTACAACATTCAGTCATCTCGCAGCAACGGAAAATAATGTACTTACAAATTTAAACATATACAACGTACACACCCCCTCACTGGATTAAATCCTTTACCACCTATCTATGTAATTATAGACCTTAACTTTATTCTATTGTTTGAGATTTATCTTTTGTCTTCATTGCAGGAGCCAAACATCACAGTATTGTGCCTAATGTCACTGAGAGGAACCATATGATTATATGATTTGATGGTAAAGAAGAAAAAAGCCGCTGTTTGAGGAAAACAGTTCCATAAAGCTGATTCTCCGTTCTCCGAGGCTTAAACTGAAATATTTCAATAAGCAGTATAAAACCACAAGAAGGTTTATTCAGTTTTGTATGGCATCTGTAATATGCTGCAATATTTATTAACAGTAAATGCAATGTTTAATACATGGCAGTGTTTTGCTTCAGCAGAGCACTGTAAAAACACTTGCAAGAACAGTTTAGTCCATAACTAATATTCAACATAACAGAGTAGTCTAATGTTTTGCGATTTCTCAGATTCACAAAACAAAATAGTGAGATAATAACCTTCACATAGAAATGCAGTATTTAAACGATAGTTTGTTTCAGGAACTGACAGTAAACTGCTTAACACCTCTCTACAGTGTATGTGCCCGAAAGCAGTTAAGTATCTAAGATAGGAATTATTAAAAATTGGGACACCTCTAGTGTTTTCATCTCCAATGATATCTCAGCATAGGATCATGTACAGCCTATTCACTACCCGACACAAAAAGTCATTCACCATTAGTATTGTTCAACCCCTTAGGATGTGTTTTTGTATTTGAAGGCCTATCACAAGAAATTAGGCAGCCTACTGGAATTGCCAAATGTTTCAGGTGCTGTCATCCACAATTACTGCTCATCAAACAAAGGAATTGAATGTCTATTTCTCAGTACCTAATTGCCCTGCCTCTCCCTCCTATATGAAACTTCTTAATTTAATTCTGGAAGAATATAGCAACTGTAACTCTAAGATTGCTACGAAATTTGTTTTAACCTAACTAAACCAGCAGCAATCGAAGATAATAAACTGGTAATTTTTGTTTCCGTTTTAGCAAACGGCAAATACGTTATCAAACAGCAGCAATGAGTATATATGTATAGGAAGGAGATGTAAGATGTGATAAGTTTATCTCTTAACAACTCAAAGCCCATCATCAAGCTACCTATATGCACTGATGCCTTTCCACTCTAAAGACCCAGCTGTCCTTTATCTTCTAACCCTGAGCTACATTTTATAATCCAACAGTCACCTGTGCTGTCGTCTAATTCAGACTTTGCACTCTGAATGTCTGACATGACATACGGCTGGCATAACATGCAGGCAACCCACAGCAGGTTCATAACATGACAATAATAATTGTAAAATTGTGAGTAGGATGTGAACGGGGAGTCAAGACAAAGGGCAGAAGGCAAGAGAGGTTTTTGGGGGGCCTAATTCTGGGGCTAATTTCGCTGGCAAGAGCTGTGTGTTAACCTGTGATGAAAATCCTAGTATGAACAAGGCAAAATAAAGCCTAGACACAACCTAAACTGTCATTAGTCATCATAATAAATTCATGATTAGACTGTGTCTACCTAAAGATTGTACACACTGAGAATTGTATAATAACGGAATTCTGAGTCCACAAACCTTCCCTCATGACTTCCATTACTATCTCCTTCTGATAGTCGTATCGTCCAGACAAGTTCTAGCGAAACTCCCACTGTTTTGGATGATTGTTTCAGTCTGAAGTGCCAAATTTCTTATTAGGCATGAACTTGGTAAGTGATGCATTTCTTTCCAAAGCAAACTTTATTCACCTGAATCATGATTAAGCTTCATCAGTCCTAGAACATATAACATTTTGCTTTATCACATGCTGTAAGTTTATTACATTTGGTCACATTAAACCTTTCTTCCTCAGACAAACAGCATATTCACAGGAGCTTTCATTTAAAAGTGGACTAAACCAGAAACATGGATGTTTGGGTAGAGGCTTTAAAAGATTTAAAAAATAGTAGCATTCTCAGCTTCTCCACACTTTCCTACTTGATCGCATGGCCAGTGTTTTTCAACACTAGAAGTATTTAACACCTCTAAATCACTCAGAAAATTCTGAAATCTTGGCATTTATCTAAAATCAGACTAAAAATTACTTTCCTTCAACATACGGTATGTCCTTAGTTGGGTGACGCTATTAATCTTCAGTGTGAAAAGCACAGCCACTGATGGCTTGTTCCTTATCAATATGCAGTAGCCTAAAGTATCAGAACTTTGTCATGGGAGCTGCCATCATGGTTTAAGCCCAGCCAGCAATGAAACATCACACAGCTACTCGCTCGCCCCCTGCCTCCCCACCTGGAGTGGGACAGGGAGGAGAATTGAAAGAAAAAAAAAGAGTGAAACTCATGGGCTGAGATAAAGACAATTTAATAGAATAGAAAAGAAAGATAATAATAATAGTAGTAATAATAGAATATAAAAAACAAGTGAGGCACAGCACAATTGCTCAACACCTGTGCATGAATGCCCAGCTAGTTCCGGAGTTGTGGTGCCCCCTCTGGCCAAATCCCCCAATTTATACACTGAGGATGAAGCCACATGGCATGGAACACCCCTTTGGCCAGTCTGAGTCAGCTGTCTTAGCAAGGACTCCCTCCTCACCGGCAAGGCAAAGCATGGGAAGCAGAAAAGTCCTTGACTTTCCTTCCTTACTTACTTAGCTTCTTACACTACTTAGCAACACCCAAAACAATCAGTGTGTTATCAACATTATTCTCATACTAAATCCAAAACGTAGCATCTATACTAGCTACCAAGGAGAAAATTAACTCTATCCCAGCCAAAATCAGGACAGCTGGAAATAGAATCTACACTTCTTTGGCTCTATCCAGACCCATTTGATTTGAAGAAGGCCGGAAGAAGGAGCTGTTAAACATAAAGCTGGTGAGAAGGACAATGGCACACCTATCTGATGCAAAAAATGCTATCCAAGTGAAATCTATAACCAACTAAATTCTGTACTCTGGAGCAGGTGGCAACAGCTGCTCCCCAGAAACAGGCAAGATTCCTCACAAAAAATGGTTTCTGATCCTTAGATTTCTTTTTGACAAGATTTGCTACCTTTGGTGCTCTTAGTAGTTAACAACTGGCTTAAGCATGGAAACAGTGGTTTTAGTATGCTTTCATTTAGTAAAACACATCTCTGGTCATTCTTGTCACGTACCTAAATTCATCTCTGGATATGCATGTGACATATCTAGAGCATTTTTGCTCCAGCAGAGCCCTAAAGCATCTTATGCGTTATATTCTTAGACCATTTTTGATAACTAAACATCTCCAGAGTGTATCTTAGCATGGATTGCCTTTGTCCAGTGACAGGAGAAATGTGCCTTTATGTAAAGTGATGTGGGATTTGCAATGTCACGCACAGTGGAAGGTCTTGCTTAACAGTCCACTTCATAGTGCTAACTTTATTTATCTTGGAAGGACTCAAAAACCCTGGCAAGCATTGAGTCTGCGGTTCCATGGAAACCAGGTATTCTAAATTGAATGCTTATACTGCTAAGACTATCCTCCAGACAATTTCTTTACGAATGATCAGTAAAATGAAGATGCCTTCTTTTCATTTATCCATTCATTTTAGTTTCTTCAGAACAAACTTGTTTTCTAGGACCCTCAGAATGTGCTACCTCCATCCAGAAGAAAATCGGGACGGGCTGCACATACTGATTCTGGTAAATACTTATAGCAAGTTATCAAATAGAAAAAAAAAAAAAAAAAAAATCACTGAAAGTGATGGTGCTTACCCCGTTCTGTGTCATACAGGTACACAAATTTTTCCCACTTATAATGAGTCAAGAGGCTCAAGATGGCTCCTTTTAATGCTGGTCGCATCTGGATGACAAACTGCACATCTGCATCTGTGGGGAAGCTAGGCGTGACGAAGGATGTGTGAAGGGCTCCACAAAATGATGTCAGTGTGTTCATTGACATCTGGTCATAGAATCCAAAGATGGCGTAAACTCCTCTGGAAAACTGTGAACAAACTAACAAAGAGAGGCATGGTTGTTAAAATCTGACATAGAATGAACTCAACAAATTATACTGAAGTAAATCTTCTAAGCAATTCTGAAATTGTTCTGTATGATGCAGCAGATGGAATGCATTTATGAGATAATATATGCTAATTTCAGTGTAGCTATGAGTTGTACCAACTCTGTCACAATTAAACTGCCTGAGCACATTTTTGATTGTGATTTGTCCTGCTATATTGTTATAATCCACTAACCTCTCCATATTCTTTAAAAAGAAGCATGCGATTACATTGCTGGTCTGTAAAATACCTCCTCTTTCTCGAGTAGCAGCTTGAGCGCCCTGTTAGCACCTACGTAACAAATAGCAGGTCTGCCTAAAAGTCAAAATGTTGAGATGCAGTTTTCCCTGTTTTCTACCTTGATACAGGTCTGATTCAAATCTGGATGTTTTATTCCTTTACAGTGCACAACTCTGAAATTTCTGTATGAAATCTGGGTATGGTCTTTTTCAGTGAAAAATTATGCTGGCTTCTTAACTGAGTGTTAAAATCTTTCAGAAGTAATTTGGAAAGTGTATGGCTCATTAATGTCAACAAAAATGAGAAACACGTATTGTTGCTTCATGGGACAGAAGCTGATATCCCTTAACCTGGAGGCTTTTAGTCATTAACCATTCTGGTGTCCCAAGGAACTCATCTAGTACTAGAAAATAATAAAAATGCAGCCAAAGGTGTTTTGTTTCATTTATCTTGAGAAACACTTCATTTCTCATACTTTTTTAGAGATTGAACAACGACCATTTTAGACAAAAATGGAAAGTATTTCAATTTATAGATGTGGTCAACTTCATGGGAGTTGCAGGTAAAAGTTTCTTTGTTGTTCAACTCTGTAGGAACAGAGCAAACTTCTTGAGACCCTGGGTTCTTTCCATGAAGGGAGACTGCATCAGAGATAGCAAGGGACCCTGATATACAAGATTCACAGATTTGACAGAGTTGGAAGTGACCTCTAGAGATCATCTAGTCCATAGTAAAGATTGTGCAACTGAAATACATTACAGCATAGCAGCTCTTCTAAATCAAAACATTTCTGGACTGAGATGAGTGAGTCCCGTTTGTAATGAAAATAAATTTCTCAGAACAACGTTCATCCAACATTAACAATTTTGCTTGTCAAGAACTGGATTTAACAACAATTTTCAACTAGCCCCTTTAACCATTTTTGCCAAAACAGTGCATATTTAACTTTGTAAAAAGCAAGGGGAAGTAATTACCAGTAAAGAGGACATGACTTCTATAGAGAAATATACACTGTCGTTACTTCCAAAAGTACCATCATGAAACATTTCCTACTATAAATGCTACCATTCAGAATCACTAAAGCCTGTTAAAGTAATTTTAAAAAGGATTCTCCACAATATCAGCTCATTGACACAGCATCATGGATAACACCTCAAATAGGTAGTCAGGTGTGAAAATTCGATTTTCTTCCTACAGACCCAGATGCAAGAATAGAAAGGCTATTAAGGAATTTCTTTAAGTATTTAAGCCACTGCAACAGGACATGACCAGCCATGGATAACAGTAGCAAATAACAGCTGGTATAGACAGAAAAGAGACGCACATGAAGCACAGAAAGGGAAGAAGCAGTAGTGATTTCTGAAAGAAAAGTTGGTGGAAGTTGTCAACCACAGTAAAGAAAAGATATAAAAGAAGTTATAATACAGCAAGAATTTATTCCCAGAGGCATGACTGAGGAATTAAATACACTGTTTCAAAAGGCATTTTGTTAAACTATATACCAGCAGGATATAAAGTAGAAAAGCTACCATAAAAATTATCTGCTGAAGTAACAAATAAAAGGCACTAACTTCTAGGTTAAAAAAAAAGTAAAAAAAAAAAAGGGAGGGGGACTACATTAGAAAGTCTGGCAGCCTCTAAATCATTTCAACGGCGTGTAAACCCTCTAATTCCATGGGAATAATCACTGAAGTGGGGCTAGCAGAGCTGGGTGTCCTCACATACACTGAGTCAGTGCCTCACAAATCAGACTTCTTTTACATATTTATTAATGGCCTAGTGTAATAGCTTTTTATGTAGATTCTGCACTGCGGAGAAAGCAGAGAACAAGTACTCCAGGAAACATTCCTTCTTGCAATGGAAACAAAACATATTCTCGAATGTCTCCTGACTGTAAAAAACAAGTATTTCAAATGATGAGGCGTTCACCGAGTGTTTTTTATCAAGTATAAGGCTTGGGAATACTTTGAACTGTGACTCCACTGAAGTCTCTGAGTATCTGAAAAAAGAGTCACAAGGGGAGTCAGAAAGCCCACCACGCTGCCCGAGGGCAGGCCTATAAGGAAACCTGCAGATTAGCTCGGTTTAGGACTGCTGGTTCCCACACGCCATGGAGTCGGCAGGGAGAAGAGGTGCAGTGCTGACGGCGACCGGCAGGGGCCAGCTCCAGCATGGACCAGTTCCTCTGCACTGTGCTGGGAACCAGCTGAGAGTTGGTCCAGCTTGTGCTCTTTCTTCTGCTTAGAGCCACGGCACCTAGGCACTGAATTAAGGTGTTTCTATTTGCATAGTAGTTGTGCTCATTTGTGCAAAGGGCCCATTCTCAATTTGGGAGTCATCTGAGAAAAAAACAAAAATATCACAGTCTGTGAACAATCCGACCATAAGCAGGACCTTCTCCAAACGATACCTAACAGCCAACACAGCTGCTTGCATAGAGCATCCCAGAGCAGGTGAGAGCTTCTAATTTGTCCTTTCAGATATTTGCAACTTTTTTCCTAAAATTTCTGTAGGATCACCAATAGTACCTTCTAACAAGTGCATCCCCCTGCCCAGCCTTACTTCCCCCGATTAAAGATCTGCAGTGAATACAAACCTGAAGATTTAACACTTTTAGACTGTCTTCTATTAGTTTCAAAGATTTTTTGTCTCTTAAGCTCCTCTGCTTATTTCTTATAGCTTATTCTTCCTGACGATCTATTCTGCATGCACTGTAGGGTGCCAATTCAATTTTATTGGCCCATTTAAAAGGCAAACAAATCGTTGTTTTTATAAGGAGAAGATAAAAAGCCAGTTATCTTGGTTCTCAATGTTCATTTGCATTTTTGAAGTCACAATTTTGTTACAATTTTGTAGCATTAGGTCTTTTGTTTAGTTTGTGACCTAATCTCCTATGTGATCAGATGAAGCTACTGAACATCCATGAACCCACAGCTATATTGTTGCTTGTTTTCAAAAAAACAAACATTACAGTAATTACATTCATTTTAATTGCATTATTATTCTAACAGCACTGGCCATAAGCAAAATTTAAAAAAGGCTATCTAAACCTTAGCTGTAAGCTCTTTTCACAGACTGCTTTCCGTTGACAATCAGAAATATCCTCATGTTCAAGTAAGAATTTTGGAATTGTTCCTTAATAAATCACAATTGATTTATGCTTGTTTTTCCCTATGTGAAAAATGGAAATGGCCAGACAAACTTTGGCTGTTAAAGAAATGATTTTGACAAATCGTGAGGCAACCTCATCCCTCAAATGAAAAACTTTTTTTTTTCCTGAGTTATGCCTTTATGAAACGGCTCTTAATTATAGTTATTAATACTATGGATGTGCATCCATTTGCAAGGATAGCACATAACCAAGTTGCTTTATAACCTGATCTGAAAAAGTTGCATGCTTCACAAACAAGGGACAGAGATCCTGAGCAGCTGTTATCCAACAGGGGATCATAAAAAGCCATTATTTTGGCATGAGGTGCAAGGTGAATACTTATTAATGGAGATTTAACCCTGGGCTCATTCTCAGAGTAAACTGGCTGCCACATAACATCATTTTCAGGGGAGGAAGGGATGGTATGACAGAAGCCAGCGAATTCTCAAGCATGTCAAGAGAAGATAAGGAACTTCCAGGTCATGAGAGACTGAAGTGTTTCCTGCCAAGGAAGGAAAATATTCAGAGCCAGAGTGATCAGAGTGGCAAGCAGAACTTAAAAAACAAACAAAAACAAGGCAACCAAAAATCCAAATAAATAAAAACCCAAATAAATACAAATCTTTGTTTCTGTACTGAATAGCAGCTGCGCCACCCTAAAAGTCAGTGTAATTCAGTGAACCCCAGCCTTCTGTTTTACTAGCAGCACCATCCTCCCTCCAGTCAAATCAGCCCCACCACAGAAACTTGCTAAGATTAACCAGATGTGATTTTTTTTTCCACTCAGACCCAAGGAAGGCTCCAGGCCAGAATCTGAAAAGATGCCCCATTTCACACAAGTTATTAGATATTTTGTGTCTCTTTAAAATTTATTTTTTGCTTTCTAATGGTATTTAGTTCTTCTACCTTTTAGTGACTGTGAGTATTCCTGACACAGCAAGGTTGTACAGGGGCTGACATTTCTACTGTCTATTGCCTGGAAGCTGAAGTTAAAAATTCTCTCACAGTTGTGGGGTTTTTTTTTTGTTAACTTCCAGTTCTTTCTATAAACAACTGAAGCATTAATAGGAACATGTAAAAGTGGGTTTGGATTTTGCTTGTTTAAAGAACAGATGTATAAAGCCAACACAATAAATATGTTAACGGAGGGATCTTAATACACCCTTTCCACTAGATGATATCACTAACAAGTGACTTGTAGAAGTCAGCAGGATCCTCCCAGGCATGACAGACAGTGCACTTCTGCCCAGGGGTGTAACAGCCTGGGAGTTTTGGAGTCAGGGGTTGGAGGCTGCAATATCCCAGACACTATTCCTTCTTCATTACTGTTTGTATGAACAAATAATTTCCCCTTTGTTCACATCAATTTCTTATAAAATACGCCTGACTAAATCAGCCTGTGTCAAAGGGGCACTGTAAGGCCTCCTTTATTGATAATTATACTGCTCTTTGGGATGAAAGGCGCTGTAGGAGCACAATCACAACGGACATTATTGCATGTTGCTCATACCAGTTCTTTGGTTTTGTGTTCTGTGTTTGCCTCAGCTGTGAAATAATTTTATTCCCTCTGCTTTCCTCTGCCAATTGTCTTGGATTCCAGACAATTCTCACTGCCAACCTCTGCCAACAGACTAATGGGACTACTTTATAATGGAGTAATATACAGCGTATCTCAGAGCTGTTGCTATTTTCTGTTTAAGGCTCCATCCTATGACTTCCTTGCTGTAATAATATAAGGGTTATCATTAATGTCACTTCATACAGTAAGCATACAGGCTTTTAGAGAGACCAACAATGCCTCTACCGCTTTCTTTCCCTTTTGTTTCAATACACTGAAAAGACACACTCTCTCTACCTTGGGCCCTGAGGAGATCAGCACAGCACTGCCCCCGAATGCAGAATAAGCTACTTTGGGGGGCTCCAGGCAATTAGACTTGAGAGCTTCCTTTAAAGACAAACATTAAAAATTAAAAATGAAGGGAACTGCATTTACCTATAGCAAATAAAACGAGCTTTTGCAATTAAATTGTTAAGACTGCATTCTGTTAAGAAGAAAATATTCCTCTGAGTTTAAAATTCAGTTGTTCAAAAAAAAAAATATTTACTCTTGTTACTTCATTTATGGCAGCAGTTTTCTTAGTGATATAACTGCAGTGTGGTTTATCTAGTTCTTTTTATAAAGAACTACTCATCTTGCTTCATTCTATCTTGTGTCTTCTTCAAACATATGCACTTTGAAGTGTTTGCATTTCTTTTTAGAAGAGCCAATAAAATAAAAACAGTATATTCAGGCACTGGGAAGGGGGAATTATTAAATTACAAATGAAGGACATAAGGATTAATCCATTTGTATTTTACAAACCATTTACTGCAAAGCAATCCAAAGCAAATGTCCAGATCCAAGCATCCCCAAACACTCCTTGGTCAAGATCCCATGCAAGACAACTTTTGTCACCCTATCACAACTCTGTTATACATTACTAAATGAGTGTTTATTTCTTACCCGCTCTTCAGAGTGACCTTGGAACCCTGATCAAAATTAGATCTCCTGAATGCTGGGTGCAGTACAAATACATTACTACAACTTTGGTTTCCTTCAGCATGCCCAATTATTTATGACATACACCATTTGACTCATTAAACTTTACACATTTTGGCCTTTATATACACTACTACAGTCAAATAAAACCCTAACAATGTACATGAATTTTCTGCGTGCTGAATCTTCTCTTCACACTGAAACATTTGTGTGAATTTTATGAGCATATGAAAGATGCCAGCTTGCAATAATAAAAATAGGCCACTTAGGCTGTAACAGTGCCAGTAGGAACACCAGCAGCACGAAGCCTCATGCACACCACGATGCCAATAGGTGCCTGTCGAGACCTGCAATGACCTGCTCATGAGAAAGAAATGCATATCTGAAGTCAGATCCTTTTAGACAGAAAGGTTAATGAAAGGCGCAGCTTCAGAAAGCACTGAGACAGAAAGGTAGCTGAAGTTATTTCAGGTCTGACGTACTTTGTCCATTACTGTAATAATGGTGAAGGTAAACCAGATAAAGGTAAACCAGGACCAAGACATCTCTGCCCCTAAACTGCCAATTTGATATATAGGCAAATAAGAGCTTTGATATTTTAAAAAAACTAGCTAGCATATTTAAAATGTCAATAACAAGGAAATCCTCGAGCACCAAACCATAATACAGACAGAAAGTCAGGTTAAACATGACCGTGATTGCCCTGAGAAAGCTGTGCTTAGCTTTCTGAAAAGTGTTCTTCATCTGGTCAGAGAGCATCCTGCAGGTGGCCTGAGTGGCTTGGAACAGGTTATGCTATTTGTGCTGCTCTTACCTGCTTCCTTCTCTTTAGTTCTGAGGCTGCTTCCAAAGCTCAGACTACGTAGTAACCTGTTTTCGGGTTTCTGGCCACAAAGCTTAAAATAAAATAATAAAATTTTGTAGAACCTTGATGAAACTCAAAACAGAAAATGAGTATCTTGTCCTGCAAACCTACAAAATTATAATATTTGCTTTGCTTTTCATTAAAAAAAAAACCCACCCAAACAAACAGACCAACCGACCCCAAAGCTCTATTTACAACATGTATCTGATAGTGAAAGAAACCCAGGAGTCAATCCACTCAGTTTCCAGGAAAAGTGTCAGCCTCCTATCAGTAGGTCCAATTTATAAAAAAGATCTTGTTTAACTGGGATCACTATTACACACTAATTTTTTTTAAAACACCATGGATTCAGAGTCCTATGAGAACATTCCTGTTGAAATGCTATGTACCAGATTATCATGGCTCAATGTGAAGTATAATCTATTGCAGTTTGAAGGAAGCAAAATAGGGTTTTAAAGCTTAAAATGGATTAAAGGTGAGAGGAGATATATACGTGCCGTACAAATAAACTGATTTTTTTTTAAGGATGATTTAAAAAATGTTAGTATTTGAAGACTCTACTTAAGTATGTGCTGATCAGAATATTACATTATCTTACTTGTGTCTTTACAAGATGAAGCTCAAGATCTCAGATCAGGCACCACAAATTATAGCCAACTTTTCTATTTTAAAACCCATCCTGGCAATCAATGATCTTCTACTGTTAACAGAACACTTTTCATCCTGATCCCACCACCACCACCAGCTGCTCAACAAGGGAGAATTCCTTTTTGTTTTAAAGGGAAGACATCAAATACACACCCTATACTTTAAAACTAAAAGCTCTTAGAAAGAAGACTTTGTAATACATGTTGTTGCAGAACTCAGATTCAAGTGATGTGGAACTGCGTTATTTGTGAGCTCTTCCACTTACTGCCTACGCTGGTCCTGACACCAAAGGACATAGTTGTAGGAGGAGCAGCAAGAACCTTCTCTTCACAGACAATTCAACTCACTGCTAGAGAGAAATGGAAAGGCATTGGTATCTACCTTTTGGGCTTTGACGAAGAGCTGTTTCTGCTCAGTTTCTCCAGGATAATCAATGCCTTTCCAACAACAGCAGTATGTGCAAGGCCAATGCTCTGCTCCTGATGAGCAGTCCCATGGTTCTGGATGCTTGGGTTCAGGCACTGGCCTCAAGTTTAGGGAGTGTTAGAGACTTATTGCAAGGATGTAAAGCAGTTCATTGAGCTTTTCCCCTGAAGCGTGGACGATGAACTAACACCTGTGTGAGGGAGGCAGAAGACCTGGCAAAGTTTTCCCCTGGTGTCTAAATATATTCACAGCAAACAGTGATCACTTGTGTTCTTCACACCCGAGACTCCAGCTCCTGTTTCATGACTAATCTCTGCAGAAACATGGAGAGTGTGCATGCAGCACTAATATGTAACACACACTTGAGTTAAATAACTTGTTTCCATCTGTTGCACCATTTGAAATGCTTTTTATTTTAATCTAGTATGTTATGCCAGCATGCTGTGATCACTTTGGATTGTAACTATGTCTCTTATTTTCTGAAGCAATTTTTCTAAAACTGTTGGTTAGAGGAAAAATATGAAAAACCCTATTCTTTCAAAAGTTCTTCAGTTATAAAAAACAAGGAAATTTTGAAACCATTTACTTACAGGAAGCCACTAATACATGGCTATACGCACTAATGCATATTCTAATAAACATAGTAACATCTAATAGTTCAACATATAATCATGACTGTTTCTATAATTTTATTCAAAGTAATAAGAGTTCCACAAGACATTAAGCACTCTGCCTTGGAACAAAAAGACATGTACAAAAAAGTGTTTTTAATGTAAATTTGACAAGATGTGGTAGACCAGAGAGTATCCAAGTAGCTACTGTTATTATCCTCAGAGATGATCTATCTCACATATTTCGTCAATACTTTAAACAACAGGCTAAGAGAAAAGCAAGCATTTTGTGATATGAAGGGAAAAAAGAAAAAAAAAAGTCACACCCATCAGAGAACAGCAGCATTTCACAGCTGAGGATGTCAGGCAGAACACAGGGCTGAATCGAAGCACAGCAGTTAAAGGGGATGCTGTGCCTCAGAGCTGAGAATCAGCAGCAGCTATCTCCAGCACTCCCATACACTGAAGGGATTTCTTATTTCATTGGAACATCCCAGTACGTAGGAAGTAAAAAAGTGGAGGCATATTATTAAATGCATGCTTGTTCAGCACATCCTTCTCTAAGTGATTTCAGAAGTTGACTTCATTCTGGGCCACTGTGGTGAAAGGCAATAAATCAAAACAAGGCTCTGGCAGTGTGATGAAAGATGAGCTGAGTCTGCTGAGGTGGTACCATTTATAGGCCTGTGGGGATACATTACAGAGGATGAGATAGAAGAGGCAAAATGGCAAACAGACCTGGAATCACTGAATTGGGTAAAATTCACCATGAGGTAAAGGCCAGGATTAAGGCTGTCCAAGGAGAAAGGGGATGTCATCGCCAAAACAGCAGCTGCGTCAGCAGTCTCCAGCTCCAGAGGGTTTCCAGTTGGCTCCACGCACGCAGAGCATGGTGCTGGCTGACAGACAGCCCAATTTACCCAAAGCAACAGTCCCTAACACTTTCCTGGAGGCTCTGCAATGATATTCCGGCAAGCACTGTCACTGCGGACCAGTGAACTGGATTTCACATTTCCTTATCTTCTCCCCCTGTTTACTCAAGGTCATGGGGCCACACAATTCTCACCCACTCCTCGTGTCCCGCTGCTGCCAGCTTCTCAGTCTGAAAGACTTCAGATCACTTAATGCAGAAAAGAAAACAGAATGATTGTGAAAACATGGCTTGAGTAGCCAGGGAAATCATCTGAAGATGTTCCTTAGGGGTCCAGTCAAGTACCCACCAACATCATTGGAGAAGCTCCCATGGAATTCAGGGAGAGCTGGACTAGAACTGAGAGGCTGGTCCAGTACGTTGAAGGAGCAGACTACTACAGAACGGCAAAACCAAACTCCCCTTACAAAAACTAAAGCCCACTTCTCCTTCCTCCTCTAGTTTTACTCTTCTGCCTTATAGTCCAGAGAGTCTTTGCTACCAGCCTCCTGGACCTTCACGATCACATCTGACAATAATTCACAGACCAGTACCCTCAGCTAAGCCAGTGCCTTATTTACAGGGAAGAAGAAGAATATAATTCTGTATAAATTATGCATAATCACTATTTATCAAGCTGGGTTAATTGGCACATAACAAAAGAGTTGTCTGGTGCACAGCTGAATAATGTGGAAGCCAAAATTGATGGAAATGGTACAGCAAAAGCCTGATTGTGAAAGAAAAGTCACATTGCTACACGTTAATTCTTAAATGACTGCTGCCCTTTCAGAAGAGGTGGGGGCAGCCAAGTGAGACCAGCCTAGTCTGAATTTTTTTGTTAATCTCAGATGGTCTGGACAGATTGCTGTAGTTTTAAATACTGGTTCAAAGTCTGCTCTCAGCCAGCTGTATAGTGAAATGTTAACCTGGTACAAATCTATTGTTTTTCTGTTGTCCGTGAGACCCTGCTACAGTCATTAGCAGAAAACAATCTTGTTAATCATCAGCAATAGCATGAGACTGTGGTCTGCAGGGGTACATGTGATGGTGATAGAGAAGTGGGACTCATCTTCTCTTGACAGAGAAGAGTTAAATGCCTCATACTGGAACCAGACTAGCAGCTCCTTGGTTCTACTCAAGAAGTCCTAGAAGTCCTCTTCGAAACCTTACAAGTGTCATTAGACAGTGGCAATGTGGGGCACTTGAATTTCTCTAGAACCACACAAACCCAAAGAACCACAGCTTGGTCAACCAATATTCTACAGGCACAGAATTGCTTCACTGACACCAGTAAGGCCTTAATAAATGTCTTAGATCCCAAAATTCGTGCATAAATTTACACACATTTAGGTGTTTTGATGAACACAGACTAAAGAATGTGCTCAAGACACTGAAATCAGAGCTGAGGGTCACATTACTAAGAGGCTCACTGTGGCACGAGGTCCCCCTTCAGCAGTGCATCATTGTCTACCTGCTTTAATCCAATTCAGATGATTGGATGATTTAATCCAATTTACATAATGGCACTTCCACACTTCCCTAGCCTCTTCTCTACTAACACCTACTAAAATCTCTCCTAGCAGGAATACATCTGTACATTGACGACTTCAAAGAACAGCCCTTTCTCCCATCTTTCTCTCCCAGTGCTATGAGTTTGAAGGTATTTTATTCACAACCACCATCCAAGGCCAGAGAATATTGCTGTGATCTCATCACGTTTGTAGCCTCATCAGCACAAATACAAATGAATGCAAACCCACAGATATTTAAAAAAGAACACCTGGATTACGTTGTCTCTACTACAGCTTATCTACTAGCACCAAACGACTTCACCGTAGTGGTCTGGATGACAGGTGGCAATACATTTCCCTGTCCTAAGGAAAGTTCTCACACAGCTGTACCATCACTCTAGCTCTGCTTTCCAGAAGACCATTATCACCCTCAAGGCTTGCCCCTGTTGCCGGTTATCCCTTGTTTGCAGCACCACCTCTTCTGGGAGACCAAGCACTGAACAAAATTGTGCTAACAAGAGGAAGAATCTCACAGAGAGATGATAGACTAGAGAGAAACACCGCCAGTTCTGGATGACACAACAAGGCTCTGTAGGTAGGGAAGCCCTTATTCACAGCAGGCACAGACGTAACCATGGGAGGAACTCTTTCATGAACTTAATAGACTCAATTAATTTTTCAGCTCCCTCTCAAGTAAGCTTAAAATAAAACCAAAATCAGCTTGCTGCACACAACAGAATAGAAACTGATACAAAACTCCAGTTAGAGATTGTAAATAACACCTTATTTTAAATGAAATTAACCTGTGTCACACCAACTATAAATGTATTAAATTTCTGCTTCACTAATACTTTATAAATTAGTTCAGAATATCCTCCTTGTTTTATTGATTAACGACTGTGTTTTAACTTGCAAATGTCAGTGTCAATTTCAGTTTATATTTAAAGTAAGTATTTTTCTTATGTTAAAACCAGTGTAATTGTCATCAAGAGAAGCATTCACATCATTCAGCAAAAAGCAGCTCATTGCAAACTTAGGTTCTAAACCCAGGGAAGCTCTCTCTCTCTACACATGCACATATATAGACCTTATGTAATTCTATACTGCCTATCAAAATAGCAGACAACAGAAAGGACTATGTTAATGTGTCTTTGCATTTGTTTAAAATAACACATTGTACAGAGCTAATGCTACGCTATTGTTACTGAATTCTCCTAGTCTGATTTTCAGACAGACTCCCTGACAGCATCAAACTTTTCAAACCAGCCCATCAACAGATAATTTTTGGACCAGAAAATTCTGTAGGCCTTGGAATAGATTTATTTGGTGAACTCCGGTAGTAAAGCTCTTCAGATAGATTAATGGACTAAGTGAAGTGTCTCTCCAGACTATAATAGAAGGCATAAGAGATCTCATTTTCCAAGAAATGTCAGTTATAGGGAGAGAAGGCTTCTTTGTACTCTGATTTTCTCCATATATTTTCCATTTACATGAGCCAGTCCAAGCCCTCCTTCCCCACTGGTAATGTTATCAGTGAGTCAATACCTTTCTATAACAAAAATAGCATAGAAAACTGTGTAAGAAAAATGAATTTGATAACAATAGAATGACTCTCTCATAATAATTTAATAAATTGAAGACATGAAGATTTAAATCCTCCAGTAGAGCTGCGTAAAAAGGACTGATGAATTCATCAGCTCTTCCAACCTTCCCAAAGAAGCCCAGACAATATTTCTTACATTCTGTTCTACAGTGATCACCTATAAAAGAAAAACAGGCATTCAAGTGCCTCTATTACGCTGTTCTTTGCCTCTGGAGTTAAACTCACTGTTGAATCTGCAGTAAGTAGATGTGAAACATTTAGAAATATTCCAATTTGTTTCTAATCTTTCTCATTAGAGAAATACACTTGTAACACCCTTTCTGGGTAAGAGCATGGTTGTAAACCCCAAAGTTACCGTGCGCACATACAGCAAGCTGTTGACCTTTACAGTATTCCACTAAATCAAGAAAAGTCTGCGAAAACATCTGCAAAAACATGCCAGAAATGCACACGCAGTTAGGCTGTCACTAGCTTTTTCGTTAAGCACTGTCAGTCAAATATTTCAAGAAGTCCTGAGACCTGAAGAAACCACATCAAAGAAACCAGATGACAAACTCCATGAACTGAAAATATCCAGATTATTTTGTAGCCATCAAAGTAATTTAAAAATAAACAAAACCACCCCCTTCCTGGCTCTCCATTTTCCCATATTTTAGTGCAACCAGTCCTAAATTAAATCCTATTAAGGAAAGAAACCAGGATTCCAGTTACTGTATTGGAACAGTTTATTTCTCTTTGTTTGGGTAGCAATTTTGTGTTTTCCCAGCTCCTTTTTCTCATCCTCTTTGAGGTATTTGTTGCATCCTCAGCTGTATATAAATTCAGTTTTTAAAGATCATTTTCAAGGCATTTTCAGGCCCCACACTCAGCCCAGCTCTCTCAGAAATTTTTATGGACTTAACAGCATACTTTTATATACAGATCTTCCTCTTGATACTGTATAAAAAAATGACAGAAAGTGACGAGACTAACTAACACAGGGATGTAATCCTGCAACAAGTGAGAAAATGCTGCTACTTGCAAAAATAAATGAGGAAAAAAGAAGAAATTTTTTTTCCCCTCTGGTTCCTTCCAATGATAGTCACTTCGGTGTTACAAAGTAAGGACAGCAGGAAAGATAATTTTACACAGAGCATATGTAATCCAGAAATTTACAGTGTCTCTTTAAGCACAGAACCTTTCAGGTTTTATTCTGGTTTAATCTAAAAACCTTTCATTCCATCAAAATTCTTGGTTTTTACATGGATTCAGATGGTGGCCAGCTGATAGAAACCTCCTCTTTACTCTGGAGGAATCAAAATACTCTGTGCTCTTATTTTGTTCAGGGACTATGGGAACAGAAGGAGACATTGACAGAACCAGGATAATTCAATAGCCATGAATATATGGATACACACTACACATTAGTTCCAAAAGAAGCAAGTAGGATTTAATTTCTGTTCTTAAGAAAGAAAATTTCTCTCCCATAAAATCTACCCATGATACTGTAATTGAAAATCTTTCAAAACAGCACCAGGAAACACACCAAGGTTGTGCCCTAGATGAGAGTACTTTCAAGCAATTTCACATCTTAGAAAGAAGTACAATTTAACTGTCTTGGATCTGGATCTTTTTCTAAGCTGTGGCTTCCCTTCACTTACACGGTCCTCTCCCTCCTCCTTCCCAGCTTCCAAAACTATTCTCAAATAAAAAAAAAAAATTAGCAATCCTGCTATCAAACAATTAACTTTGAATAAAAACACAACAAGGAGTGTATTACTAGGGAATAAAGAGAAACCATCAAACTGCCACAATAAAAATATTTTCTTTTACCAAAAGGATGGTTTAAACTAACGTACATAACTACAGTATCTAGCATTTTCATGACTCCAGCTAAGCCGAATAAATGCAATGGGTCAAGCCAATAAGTGAAACTAATCATGCTGTGCAGAGCTGTAGTCTTCTGACAAGCCACATTCTGAAGTCTCTTTCTAAAACCATTGTATCTACAGAATCCATTCAAACTTCGCAAATGAGGGAGGAAATCCAAAGCACAGTCAGTTAATTAGAGCCAATGAAGTGGGAAATGCAAGATAATTAAATTCTTGTCCTAAAAGATTTATTTCTGAATATAAGTTTTTGGAGACAAGTAAGAAATTAATCTCACCCCATAAAACTTAAGTCACCTTGGTGACACTCTTCTTAGGAATCAGGCAATCATACTGTTGTGTTGCTTATTAAGAAACATTACTGATTACAGTAATACTACACAATAATGCCACTGACATATAATTTTAGAATTTTTATCCTTGATATAAGCACCTGTTGTCTACACAAATGGGAAATGTACATTTAATCCATGACGCAATCGTAGTAGAAAATAAAACCAAGTTTGATCCGAATAAAGAAAAAAAAAAACCACAACAAAACTTTTTAAAAATAAAGAACTTCAACCACGAGAGGAAACAAGATTTAGGAGGTAACTATTCTTTCCCAAAATAGTATAATCACGGTTTCTGTGTTTAAAAAGTTGTATTGTTGGCCACAATTAGAAAAAGCTACTTGAATAGATGACCCTTGAAAGATTGTTCAGGCAAATAACTTGAGGGTATGATTAACTAGATCTGAAAAATAACCAGGTATTTAAACTAAGCAAGCCCACATGTTCTCACTCTCTTGAAAGAGAAAACAAACATCCAGAAGCAGAGGTGTGACTGACATCTAATGGAAGATCAAGAAGGAGACTACACACCTGCACATTGGCTCTTGCAATAGATACTGCTACTAATGAAGAACAAAGTAGGGGCCTGATTAGAATATCCACCCAGCATTTCATAGAGCTGAGCAGACTGTTGAAAAGCAATTTTGGATATCAGAGTGTCCAATTTCAACATCTGAGTTCTCCAACCAGCTGTTAACTTCTTTATGGAGAAGCACACAGAATACTGAAGACTATCATACATAAAGACTTTTTGCTAGAAACCATATACAAGCATCCTCTAAAATGACAATATTGCCTTTCCCTATTTCCTCCTCTGCCATTGTTTTCTTTAGAATCCAGATAACCATCGCATGCAATCCTTATTAACATAACTGATCTTGTATCTTTAAAAGAGAAGCAGCATAGAATCATATGAGAAAATACCATTTAGGGAAGGCCACCTTTCCTTAGGATTCCCAGGAAATTTTCCTCTTTACTCTGAAGGGAACAGTAGAAAATATCATCATATTCCATAATTAAAAGGGGAAAAAAAAAAAGAAAAAAAAAAAAGAGAGATTCATAACTGCACATTTTTTCACCCTCAAGCTGTCTTTTCTGATGAGGAAGCTAGAAAAGCAAAGGTATTGAGAATATGCATCAAGCAAAAATATCTGCTTTTCAACTTCAAAGTTAGCTTTTTGAGGAACTTGATAGTGCAGCTGAATAGTCAAACTTGCATCCATGGTTTAATTGGAGATGGGGGGGGCAATAACTGTTTGCATTTACATATATCTGGATCATGAGCAGCAGAAGCAAGTCCAGCCACCACAACTGTCCAGCTTGTGCTGCTCCGATGCACCGTTTCAGCAGGGGAGGCTTCACTAACAATTAAGCAGAGCCACTGAACAGGTGAAGAGACCCATAAATTTTGCCAAGTGCAGTAGCTGGTGTTTCATCCTTGCTACACTTCTTCTCAGCCAACGCACTGCAAAAATTACCAACAGAATCTATCTCCTCTACACTGACAGCATGGAGGTGGGGGTGTCCATTCTCCCATAAATGTGTAGGGTATTTATTCCGCTAACACCCCCTTTTATAGAGGGAGAGCATGCCAATATCCCGTCTCATAATAGGAGATTACATTTTTAGAGAAAGAACTTAAAAATAAACCACCATCAATTAATGTGGTTGTATTATAACAGCTTCATTGCAGAGACTGATACAAAAGCATTAAGCAGAAAGAAGCAGCCAGATAAAAGTGGCTTGCTAGGATCTAAAAATCAATGACAAGAGATCCTCAAATGAAGTTTTTTCATGGTTACAGATGTGTTACTTATTGGTAAAGAAAAAATTCAGACTATGAAGAAAAAGGAAGAAAGAACAAGTAGAAAAAAATATTTTCCTATTCAGGAAATTCATAATTCATGCAGTGGAAACTTATGATAAAAAAATATTCCATTTGAAAACGATCATAGGTAACACAAGTTGAAGAAGTATATGATCCTTTGTCAAATGAACAACACACAGATTTGTAAAGATTGATAGAAATCGCTATACTGGGAAAAAGAACTGTTAAACACCATTTTAAGAATCACAGTGATACAAATCTGCTTCCATCCACTTACATCAGGCATGCTGCATCAATCACTCCAGCTTTGAAGTGGACTTTTATGTTTCGTGAAACCTTAAAAGCAGTTATTTAATAAATTAGCTACAAATACAAATATAAGTTAAATCACAAGCAAACATTCTACAGTTACATCTGTCACTGATGTGTACTGATGAAGTTATGTTCAATGTACCAATTATTTCAGGTAAATATGGGGACAGTCTTCTCTCAGGGTAACTACTGCAGACAATGGTGTTACTTTAAATATAATCAAGTCAGCATTACTAAAATTAAAAAAAAAAAAAAGAAAAAAATGCTCTCAGCACTTAAATCTATTTTTGATCACCCATGACTACAGAGCAAGACAATGGAAATTTTCAAGCACAGTACTTAAAAATCTATCTAATCTTTGTTTAACAATTACAGTTTTTCAAAATACGAATCCTTCAAATACAGAGCAATGCACCAATGAAAGATCACATCCTCTAAAATATGAGAGGGGCTCTCAATCCAACTTCTGGGGTTTGTTCTAACCCATTTTGAGTTAGAACAACAAATTGTTCCAGCGAAGGGACAGAAGCTGCAGCCAAAGGGCCATCTGCTGAGCTTGTCTCCTGTGCATCCCACAGCAAAAGGCGATGTGATGGAGCAACCCAGGCAACTGGGATACACACCATTAAGTAAATGACAGAATGAAGGATGGAAAACTTTCGAGGATAAGTGCAGACAAACATGATCACTGCATCACTGCATTTTTCTTTAAAATTAAAAAAAAAATATCAGAAAGATGAAGGTATTTGCTATGAAGCCAGAAGACTACTACTGTATTCACTGCAAACAGGGCTTGCCTCAAGGTCATCTTTGATTTTAAAACAAAAGCGTGGTAATAGAGTAGTATCTGCATCTTCTAAGACATCCTTTACTTATTTAATAAAATTTTCTCCACCTCCACAGCAGAAGATTGTTTAGACCAATTAGCACCCAATGGGGTTTCATTGGGTTAGATCATTTCAACATCAATTTATTAACTACTGTTTCTAACAAAGGTATTATAATATTCTTTAGAGTCTGACAGTCCACTCTCCACTCCTTCAAGTAACTTTTAATACTTTTGATTTAGGATTAAGAGAAGTCCATGCATACAAGGCCTGTAAGGGCGTATAATTCAGCGTATCATTTCATAACCCAGCTGTCAACAGAGACAACATTTTTATAATACATGTATTGTATGCGTGCCAGTATGAGATGAATAGTCCTGTAACTATAATCAATACTGTTCATTCAAACAACTGGCAGAAGCATTTCAGGCAACTGGCAATTTCATCAGTTTCACTGGGCTGCCCAAAAATAAACAGCTTGAGAGGAATGAATGATCTCTGTGGTTATCTATAAATAATACCAATCTCAGTCATTTGTTTTAGGGGGTTCATCACCGGGAGCTGCATATCAAAGTCTCGCAACAGCGTAAAAGGCATGGCAGGCTCCAAGAAACTAAAGAAATGCTGAAGAATTACACTATTGTTTTCATTCATGCAGTTACTGTATTTGCATACAGGCTCCTCCGAAAGCACCGGGATTCCTCCAGCGTTCCTGCAGAGCTGGAACTCCTGTAAACTCACAGGATCTCAGGGATTTGTAACCATTTCAAAAGTCAAACGGGATTCAGGGAAAGCTTCACTGACCTGAGCAACCCTACTCGGGTAATGTCACTGCTAAGGAAACGTGAGCAAGTTTGGGATTTTTAACTACTTCAGTGTGAAACTTGCCCACTCTCAAACGAGTTTTTGAGAGCAAAACAAACCTAACAGCTCAATGTGAATGAGACTAACGCTGAGGCTGATGGGTGCGAGGTGAACCCAGGCAGACGGGGAACAGAAGGCGCCATTCACAGGCCTGTTCGCTGTCTCTGGGAAGTGAAATAGCTCTTTTTTTAAAATTATGGTCTATCTGCTCCTATCTATCAAAGTAAGACAAGAACAGAGAAAAAGGAATAAAGACAGCTGACTAAAGGGAAAAAACACATCTCTGCAGAGCACAGATCCCAAAGAAAACTTCCAAAGCCTCGAAGTGAAAAAAGATCTGATTGCTGTGGTTGAAGTGACTGTGTCTCCCTGGCAGCCTTGATGGGCTGTGGGCTAGCACAGCAACACCACTGCTGCCCAGCCTGCAGACCAGTCACTGTCCCTGAGGCTCTGAACATATCCCCAGTTCCTGCAGGAAAACGTCCTAACCACTGGGAATTATTATTGACTTTTTACCCTATGTCACCAGTTAGGAATCACAAGATGCCTGGTGCTTGCTCTAGGGAAAACAGCGGAACGATCAGTTCTCTCAAGGACCTAGAGGTTGGCACTCATCTGCTTCCAGGCAGGATTTGTGCTGCCATGAGACGTCGCTGCAGAGAGCTCAATACACCAGCCGACTGCAGCAGTTCCTTTCTTGCAGATACCATGAATGGGAGCCAAAACCGTCGCCTCAGCTCCTCCACACAGAGTGTAATGCTCCAAAGACACTCCATCAGACGAGCTCTACAGAAATGCCCAAGTCCTCCGAGTAGACTACTGAGAGGAAAGCAATGGCGTATGAGCATACATCCAGGAAACCAAACCGCTGCTGGACCAAGTTTCAAAAGTCCCATTGTTCCATCTATAGCCATAAACCATGACTTTTCAGCCTGAAAGCCTGTTGCTCTGAAGATTCATACCCTGGCACTGAAAATAATCTTCAAGTTGTAGCATTACCCAATTCAAAAGCTTTCTGCCACTATAACACGAAGGACAACCAGCACACTCCGCTCCACCAAGAAAGCGTTTCAGTGGGATGTGTCCAGCATAGAGGCCAACAGCAAAAAGATTAATGGCACCAGCTTCTTCAGAAAGACAACACTTGCTTTACAGTGGACAAACAGGGGAAGCTCACAACCCATTTTGCACCTCTACACCTCTGAGAACTGAGATGGGCTGTACTGTGGAAGTTGCTTTTGCAAAGAGGAAGTCAGTAGCTGTTTTAAAATGAAAGCCTTGATTATATTGTTAAAGTAAAATTGTCTGATGCTCTTAGAGAAAAGCCAGCTTTTAAGAATGGAAGAATTTATCAAGCAGCAGATCTTTATTGCTTTGATCATCAATATTTTAAAGTTATTACTTTTTATTCTATATTGGCAATAAATCTCTACACACTTGAACTATAATCATCACAGCAAAACATGGTACACTTCTCTCAGAGATTTAAAGTTGGGCTCAGTCACAAAAAACCCACACCAAACAAACTGGGTAGGAGGATGGCTAAACTGGTAAAGTCTCTCAGTTTCAATTAAATGATTAAGTAGCAGTGTACATCACTATTAACCTGAAGTCCATAATAAGAGCTTAAATGAGCAATTCTAAGCGGATGTAGGCCTTTGTAACGGAGCCGCACTCCTGCAGTTGGCACTAATTGACCCTCTTGCTGGCAGGCTCCGCGGAGAAGGCAGTCAGCAGCATCTGAACTGCAGGCCCTTCTCCGTCATGCAGAACAAAGTCACAGTCCTGATTATCCAGGAGGTTTGATCTTAATGCTTTACACTTCTGTAGCATCTTTCATCCAGGGATGAGGCAGGCAGGATAGCAGGGGAGAATCTTAAACTGCTATTTCCCTTCCCACACCCATTTTGTGTAAGGTCTCCTGTCTTTGGAGCTTCCCAATACTTTTTGCAGGTGTACTCCACATACACCGAATTACACAGCTGAACTTCTGATAGAATCATATTTCACACACGGCTTCACCCAGGCTTCTTGAAAACACAATTAATAATCGATATTTTGATTAAGTTATTTCCAGGAAGATTTTAATCCCCTTACAGAAAGTGTTGCAATAGCTTCAATTCAACCCAGCATACGCAAAAAATACACAGGGCTGATACTAGCATTTTTAGAGACCACATGGTAAAAAGGAGGAATCATATTACTTCTGCTGGCAATTTTATCCAGAAAGATGCCATTTTTAAATTCATGTGAAGATCCTGATTAAGGCAGACTATTCCAGAGCGGCAGATTCTGGAACCAATTAACAAAACAATTCTTACTAACACAGGGAATCTCCAGACATTACCAAGGAAACATAAAATCTTTTCAGAAAAGCCCGCAAGGAAAATATACTTTAATATCAAATTGTATCCTCCAGCGTATGCAGAGATTACCTCAACTCAAATCTCAAACGCATCTTACATGAAACAGGGGCTAGCACTGCAGAACAACACAATAAGAATTTAAGACAGGAAGTGCAGATAATTTATCTGAATAAAGCTTCCAGGAGAGTAACTGATTTATGTTGATAATGATCCAAGCTGGAACCTGACCAGGATGCAGGAGTTAACAGCATCACTACCCACAATAGGTTCACTATTCATTAATAGGGTGTTTCTACAGATGAAAATAGGTTAAAATATTAGCTTTATGCTTCAGCCAAAAGACCCTGTTTTGCCAGATATGTGTTCTTAAATTACCTTTGGAGCAGCTCAGAAAAAAGGTGCTATGCTTTTCAATCGGGACTATCACTATTCATGCAAGCACGTTAGAGACATAATTAGTTAAATTTCACAGAAGAGCCTGTGGTTTATAATGTCACACACCCTCTATTCATTCAAGAATTGCAAAATCCATAAACTGATGCAGAGAGAGAGAGAAAAGTAGTTAAAGGTTCACAGCTACAAAAATACATATATGGGGGGAAAGGGAAAAAAAGAAAAATGAAAATCTGAAAGTAGAGATGGTATAAGAGACTCCTGCTAAAAGCAAGGTCAGCACTTGCCACTGGAGACTATTTGATTTACACTATTTTGTTTCAATTGAAAAACAAAATCTCTCCTTGGCAGATTCTGCTCTGCACAGTCTATTACAGATACTTCTGAGATACCCAGCACCATTTATAAAGGGACACTTATTACTGCTGAACGTGAACGTTTTGTTAAATTTCCCAAAGTTCCAAGAGGAAATATGTGCGATGCTACACAAGGGGGTATTCAGTTAGTTGTTGAAGTCAAGAGCCTGGACAACCTGGGCAGCCCTGGGGGAGAGGTGCACTACTGATTAAGATGCTCTGAGTCTCCCTTGAAGAATTCATTGTCTGTCCTAGACCCGCATCCCTCACTTATCCAGAGGCTTAAAGCCAGGAATACCCCATGAGGGACCACTCCATTTTTACCCATTACTGGTTTCACTCCTTCAAAATCCCACAGAGCTACTCCAAATTTATCCTGGTGTCCATCAGATCAGGGGAAGACTCCATTATGCATCTTGACTGCCCGTATTTATCTAATGGGATACAAAGAGGCTTTTTTTCCTCCCCCTTTCTGTTAGGTTAGAGCAATGAAGCAGTAAAACTTCTAGGACCCAGCGGTCATTGCAGACATGCACGACTACATATCACTGCTTGTGATTTCTTTTTGTGCTATATAGCACAAAACAACTGGCAGTAAAGCACATCTGATGCATATGAATCTATGTCTTTGAAACAGGACATTGTGGTTGCTGAAACCACCGCTACAATCTGTATGCAGTAAAGCTATACTGACTCATGCTGTAAACTTCTGCACCTGAAGCACCAAAGTAGAATAGCGGAAAACTTTGGGCGGGTTAACTGGTCTCCTTTTAATCACTTTTGGGCTCATGTTGCTGCCTCTCCAGGTAATAAAGAAAGTTGCGTGCAGATGGCATGGAAAGAGATGTTACACGTACTTTAACTGACAAAAATTGTCTACCCATAGAATACATCATAAGCAGCTTGAATTATAGACCCCGAATAAAACGCAGACAGCTTCTTCCAAAATGCAATTTTTTTTCCACATCCATCACCTATATGTCATTATGAAAATGGGACAGAACAGGTGTTTTTACATTGAAAAAGGAAGCGTCATGTCTGCAGAAACATCTTGCTAACTCACACAGCCTTCAGCAAATTGTTTCAGTCAAGGAAAAAAAAAACAAAACAAGCAAAACCCCACATGTACAAAACCCAGAAATCACCATTTCCAAGACAAAACATTTGGCTTCAACTGAAACCAAGTCCATTTTTTGAAGTCTGAAACTATTAAAAAAGCTTTTATTTTTAATTCACTAATTTTCTGGTTGATCCCAATCTAATCTTTAAAACCTTTTTAGAACTACATCTGAAATGAAAGATTAGCAAGTCACTCAGCTCCCATCATTTCCAAACATACGTGTTTTTGAAGTCGTGCAGCGTGATGTTCTGGGATATACAATCTGTTTCTGGGATGCAGAACAGCAGTGAGATAATTGTTCCATGGAGGAACTCAGTTTGAACTAGCCAAAGCATTCAATCTAAATACATGAAAACTACCATTAATCATGAGAATCACTCTGCTGACATGGCTGAAAGGGGAAAGAAATAGGACTAGGTGGCATATGACAACATACATACATTTTTTCTCTTTGGTATCATTTTGTATTTGTATTCATCAAGAAGTCCTAAGTAAATAGGCACAAAAAGCAATATTTTAAAAAGGAAATTCAAAGTAGCATAGCAGATATGCTGCCTGTGCTCATTCATCATTTCCTTAGATCCAACTCTTTGACATACTCCACAAAGGCAGTAAAGCCACACTGGACGTGCTACCTGACCACTGCACAAACACTTTGGAGAAAGATGGCTGAGTACATTAAACTTGCAGACAATTTAGAATCCCCCTAACAGTTTCGATTCAATGCGGGGTTAGACCCTGGGTCAGTCCTTTGCAAATCAATGGACGCTAATTACCTCTCATCTATCTGCTGGGAAGAAAGAATGCACGTGAACTTGTGTTTTCTGACCATCAGACTTCATTAGAATCCAAACTTGGTAACACAAGTGGTAAAGCCTAAGACAACAAAAACCCTGTAAAAGCCAATGTCTTACCATGTTCTGCTGTAGAGAGGCTATGGGAAGTTCACCACCTGAAAAAAATTATCAATTACCATTTCTCCCCAGGCCATAACTTCCCCTGCACCTCTCCCTCAGAAGAAAGCCACAAATGATACTAATAACCACCACAAAATTTTTAAAGGAATTTAGCATACACAATAGGGTAGAAAGAGCAATCAAGATGCGTGTCATGATGCAGCAACCCTTTGATTTGCATGATGTGAACCACGTTCACTAAGAGGGCTGCAGCACCTATCTCAGACTAAGAGCTCTGAAATGGAAATCAGACAAAGAAAGAAATCATGGAAGGCACCAATCCCTGAAATGCACTGCTGTGCATCTCTTGGGATAGCTGGCAGCTCTGAGATAGCGATTACAGTACATTCTATAGACCTCACCAGGAGAAATCAAAAGGAAACACCGTTTCTAGCAAAGATGGTCCTTTCTCCCACGACTCAAATAAGCAGTTCGAGTGTGGGTCACGTAGGCAAGAATTGGGCACATGCTGTGCTGCAGAAGTGTGGACCATACTTATAATAAAGATCCAGGTTATGTAGGAGACAAAGAATTTTCCAATATTAAACTTGCCTGCTTTCCAACAGCTTTGCTTATTTCGGTAAAGAGATGAAAATTTCTCCTTTGTCAAGTGACAGGTTGGCTTGCTGTACAGCTGCCACGTTCTCCTCAGTCCATCAGTGGGAATGTACATCATCCTCTGGCAAGGACAGCAAATTAGCAAGTGATAATGCCAATTTATTTTTCAGATGCATGAAGAGTAAGCTGAGTTTTGGTGGGTCTTTTTTTGCTTTTTGTTTTGTTGGGTTTTGTGGGTTGGATTTTTTTTTTTGGGGGGGGGGGGGGGGAAGTGGAAGAAATGATCAATAAAGCGACAAAGGCACCGTTAGCCAAAGCTCTCCAACTTTTTCACTGCAAAAAAACCCTGCCTTACCTGTCAGGTAAAGGCAGGTAAATTGTATTACCCTCGTATAAGAGACAGCAAAACTATGCCACCAAAAGTACAAACTGACCAACTCCAAATCATGCAAAGAGCCATCAGAAGACTCCATAGTTTCCCAGGTTCAGTCCCTTTACCACATGAGCTGGGCCCAAATGCCTGATGTTTGCATATGACAAAAGCACTGACGGTAAAATCAGCAAGCACCACTGCACACATCATTCTAGGAGAAACAGGTGTGAAGATAATTAAGGATATAGGGACTATATACCATCAGAGAATGGATGGTGTATATATATAAATATATATATATATATGACTGTCCCAGATATCTGTAGGTCATTTTACCATTTTACAGACAGTTCTTGTACTAAAAAGGACTCAAGACCATGAAGTCCCTGTGCAGACCTGCATTTTTTTTAAAATTCTTGACCAGAATTTCAAACATTAAAATGTTTTCAAACATTTGAATAAACTCCAGCAAACACAAGCGCAACACAAGGGCAGGACCAAACATTCAAAGGCAATCATGTAACTTACAAGTAGTCTGAAAGTGACTATGCTGCAAATTGTGTTGGAGAAAAAAAAAACACCAAACCAACAAAACAAAAAACTTTCAGCATATCTGAAATGTCCAAATAGTCTAGCAAAATAATTACATATAAGTGCTCATTCCACCAGAAGAGCGCTCACCTGGGCTATTATCCAGTTCTAGGAGAGCAATTCACCCTTTTCACAAGTGCCTGGGCAAGTCACCCGCAGCGCGGTGTCCCTGCAGGTTGATCCTCACGCACAAGGGCTTCTGTGCCTCCCGCGCAGTGCACGTGGGAGGGCTGCACGTTCCCACTCGCCAAACGAGGGATGGCTAAGACGACAGAACAGACCCAGTGCCTCAGACACCACAAGGACAATGTGCAGAAATGATTGCTCAGTGGATTCACTGACATAACTCTTTCCAACATTCACTCTTCCTCTTTACACGGAAACATCACCTTCCGTGATTCTCTCTTCCTTTGTGTATATATGATAGCTTTAACCCTAACAATTTCATCTTGGTGAGATCAACTAAAATGGCACGCACTGTCTTTGAATGTTTCACATATAGCTACATGCTGATAAATGAACTCTGCATTTCTGGTGCTATAGAAATATCTCCAAACTCCTCAATACAGTCAGGGCAGAGTATGTACCGTGAAGCTGTGGGACAGTTATTAGAGTCCATGCTGCGATGACTACAAACGGCCAAACATGAGTGTCTACTTTGGAGTCTTCAGATGACTGCACATGAAAAACTCCAAGATGATTTCAAGTTTGAAATTCCTAGGGCATCTGATATTCTGAAGATCAACAATAATACAAAGCAGGGGATATAACAGAGGGAACCATGCCTCTACCTCTAATGGGAAATGTTAACACATACACATTTAGAAGAAAAAGAATCCCCATGGATGAAGTCTGGGAATTGCTTCACTGCAGTGATGATCACACAGTTTCACGGAAACTGGTTTGATCTAGATCAATCATTTTTATATTTCTATTTTTAGATTGCCACATTGTTCCAGTGGAGGAGCAAGCACCAGTATAGCAAACCTCACGACAACAGGTACGGAGTTTTTAGGCTGCCATATGATCTCTCTTAGCAAGGGGGCCGTGGCCTTCCAGTGACCTATACTTTACAGCAGCACAGAGTACTCATTTTAGGCTGTAACTTAAATGCCAAATACAAACTCAATGTAAAGATCTTTCTCACAATAAATGAACACAAGTTTCCAATTATATGGTTTGGCTTGGCTTGAAACTGAACTATGAAACCAAACTGTTGCTGCTTTAAAAATAACATATTTATTCTCAAACATTTTAAGGATGCCTAACTAAATAAAAACTAGTGTTCCAAAATTGGTAATGACAAAATATGTACTTTAAATGGAAAAATGTTAAATCACTGGATTGTGACAATAAAGAATCATTAAAGATATGTCAGCTCCCTCATTTCACACCTTCTTGCATAACAGTCCTACACTTGCAGCAGGACGGCCTCCCACCTCCCAGACACTGAATACAGCAAACCCGGAGGAAAGAAACCCACTGTTTTCTGTGGCTCTTGGACTACCTCCCAAGTCAGCCTTCAACAAAACTGTGTTTTTTTTGTTGTTAAATGATACCGTGACAAGCTTGTTTCCCATCATGGCATCTCCATTTCCTCTCAAAGATAAACTACAGCTGTTACCCATTTTATTGGAATGTGTAGTTAATCAGTTACCTCTCCAACCCATGCCAATAGTCTCATGGGCCCTCCAGGCCCAGCGCTGCATAGAAAAGTGAACAATTTCATCTCTGCATCTGCACAAAATCCGAAACTGCACAAGTAAATGGTGTTCTTCATCATGCTTCACACTTCATTCATTTGGTGAATTCAGTTTCTCAAAAAAGCATCCATTCATATACAACTTTTTTCTATCTCTACAGTCTGAGTTAAATGGAACCCTAACATCTAAACAGTATGCAAACACTATGTATCCAGCTGAGGAGGCAACTTATTTTAAAAATAATTTCAGAAATAATAAAATATACTTGAAAGAGTTCCTTCTGCTAACACTGAGATCACAATCAACTTAATGACAAATCATCTGCTCCGCCATGAAGTGGAAACAAACTTTAGTTGGAACACAGCCTTCACCTTTCGACCTATCCCAATATTACAAAAGCTTTGACCCCTAAACTAAAGCCAGAAGATTTTCTTTGTCACACAGCAGTAACATAAAATACATGAACACATTCTGTGGCATAAAAGCCATTTTCAGGGATCTGTAATGCACAGAATTGTGCAGAAATCTCATTTCCAAATGTTCTACCACAGAATGTTGGGAGAAACCACAGTGCATCCCTTACCAAGAGAGCGAGGCATCTACCCTGTGGCCTCTTCTCACACAAAACCCACCAGTACATGGCCCAAACTTGGCAAGACTTTGTGCGAGACATGCTTGTGCTTTTGGCAGAAGGGAGCTGACCACTTTCAGTATCAGTGTCCTTTGCCAGCTGGCCAAAGAGTACACAGATGCAAGGGAAGCAAATTATCTGCCCACTGGCAAAAAAAAAAATGCTGAGCAGCACCTACGGAAAAAGCGTGTGTATGTGCATGTGTTTGAGTGTGAGAATATATATATATTTATATAAATACGCACCTGTGCTTTGGAAAAGGGAGTAGTAGAGTTAAACTGGAAAAGTTGTCTGCTACTACCCCTATGGTATCATTTTCTGCAATGTTCTCACAACAAACCAGCACTTTTCCATTAAAATCTTCCAAGCTGAATTTTAAAGTTTATGTACAAGGACTGCAGGGCTGCTAAAGAAAATTTGCTAAGAAAGTCTGAAATCGGACCCCCTCAGGAAAGCGTCCATACAATTGCTTACAGGATTTCAGCAACTTAAGGTAAGGATGTCATTGTATCTTCCCTCTTTTTTTGGTTTCTTAAAGAACAAGTGCCTGTAGAAGAAACACTATACATCAAGATTTGGTAAAAATATAAAAAGCCTTCTGGGTTCAGAAGATATATGAAAAATGACTCAAAAAAAAAAATTAACAGGACAAGAATTTGCAGCTGATAGATTAGGTTGAGCTGAGAGAGGGAATCTGCCTGCAGATTAATTAGATACTGCAATCACAGCCCCTTTACACCCATAGACATCCCACCACTATCATTACATGATCAACAGATTTTAATGAAAACTAATGCTTTCTTTTGAGAAATTCCATGTGGACTACATATAAGGTTGAGTTTACTTTTCCAAATATTTCTTGAAAATTGTACATAACGCAAGTGCACATTTGTTGGCTGTAAAGGTGTACAACAGCAATTTTTTGCAATGACAGTGCAGAGAGGGAATATGAGATCTGTGTGCTAATGAGCTGACACTGCAGAGGCTGGAGCAGTGTTAGTATAGTGCACTACAAGTACAGAGCAGAAAGACATTTACGTGTTATTTCTAGGGAATATGATCTACAGAACTGTACGCATAATTCAACATTAATACTAACACCCTTCATCAGAGGTTATAAGAAAAGCATGAAAGACGCTTCAGTGATTAATTTATACCTTTGAGTTGTTATACTCAAATTATTCTGAAAGAGCCAGCTCACTCCCCATATGAGCATTTTTGAAGAAAATATAACATCCATGTTTTACTTGATTTTATTCATTCGCAGGTCAAGTTAACTTTCTTCCTTTCTCTGTTTTTCTGACGGCTAACAGCTGCACATTTTAAAAGATGTAATAAATTCCCCTAGAGCCAACTGATAAACTTCAATTCACCTTTAAATACACTGAAATTTTTCATCTGTGTTTGCATTTGCTCTCTGTTAAGATATACAGCTAAATAAATAGGTGGGTAGATAAATACAGAGTGGATAAATACTGTATGTACGTGTGTAAATTGAATATACAGAGAGGGGCTCAGTGCTAGCAGTGAAGCAGGGAATACACGTACGTAAATCAGATTATGCATCATTTAACTGAAAAAGGAATGATAGGGAGGGGCTTAGGGCAGGAATTTTCTTTTGCTTCTAAACAAGTTTGTTCCCATGTTGGGATATTTCCAAATCAGCCCTACCAGAGGTGGGCTTTTCATCTCTGGCTCACGAGGGTACTTCAGAAGAGATTTTTTTTCTCCTGCCTCTGGAATGCACCAGATTGCACCAAGTGGGATGTGCAGCTGTACAGTAAGAACATAAGTCTTTCCTTAGCAGAGCCCTCCTCAGTTCCCGCACACACAAACATTACTACAGCCACTATCACATAAATCAAAGCAAAGGAAAATGAAAAGTATTATTTTATGGATACTGACTAGTACAGGCACCATGCTCAAGCTACACGTGCTACTTTCTCCAATTTCCCCTCAGTCCCTTTACCTATCCCATCACCAAGTCAGTCACAGTCTCCCCCTCCAGTGAAGGCCGTCAGAGTCACTGCAGGTTTCTCTCCTATGGATCCCTGCCAATTGCAAGTATTGATCAAATGGCTGTGTGGCAGCATTGGAGGCAATTTATGCTTATCTCCAAGAGAAGTAAAAATGTTGTGGGAAGAATTCCTTCATGGATACAGCAGCACCCTAAAATTATCTGCCACTCCACTGTGAAGTGAGGATGTGGTTAAGGATACTTAGGCCAGAATGCTTTACAGGTTAGCCAGGTAATGTGAGGGGCTATTAGTTCATCCTAATGTATTGATATGTATGACCATTCTGACTTTCAAAGAAGATAATTGCTTCCAGATCCAAAACCAGCAACTGGTCTTCTACCTTTTTTTTTTTTTTTTTTAATTTGAGCTACTGAGACCTATGTGACTGGTGACTTGGACTCATCGCATTCTTTTCCTACCAAGAGTATTACCAGATGGTTGACATAGCTATGAACAAGGTCACCTTTTCATTTTCTCTCTCCTGTTTCTTTTTTCACATCTTCTATTTTTAAACAGGTTACTCTAGGTTGGTATTCTCCGGTGTGTGGTTTCTCCAGAGATTTAAGTTTTCTCAGTTTTACTACACTGGTAATATGATGATCTCCAGAAGTCCCTTCCAACTCCATACGATTCTATGTGTGTTGGAATATGCAGCCCTATACTATAGAAAACCATCTCATCTTACTAAAACCGCCACAGCTTTCACTAACCAGTGGCAAAAATCATTAGATGTCAGAAGATGAGACGTACATTGACTAAATAATAAAATGACTGCCTCTGAATGATCGTGTGGTTCACTTGTCTTGGTGGGATCTGTAAAGAAGTGCTGGTAGAACTTTTAAAAAACAATTAATAATTAATCACGCAAGCAGTTTAATGTATTTAGTTTAAATCCATATAATTGATATTTAGGAAACTATGTTTGAGATACAGCCTCTTGAAGGGATTACACTGATTAAGGATTAATAGTCTGATGCTTGTTGTAAGAGCTGTTGAGGCTGGATAGGATTAGTAAAATAAGATGCAAAATACAGACACACTCTTATTTACCATTTTTTTCTACTTTACCAATATTTTTATTGGATATTATATAAATAACCCCCTTGCAAAAGTTGTAAAGGTCCTCATACAAAGCCCTTTAAAAAGTGTAATGCTGCACTAGCAAGAAGCAGTCACATGGGGGATATGTTAGAATATCAATCCAAATTTCGTCCAAATATTTCTTTATTGTGTATTTTCTAACCACCAGCTTCCTCAGAGAACACCTGAAATCCTCAAATAATAAAATACCTACTTCTCCAGCCTTCCAATTATACAGCATGGGACAGGAATGTAACAACTAGCCTATCCCCAATGAACAAAAAAATTCAAGAAATAAGATAGTCAAAACATGAAATCATTTTAAAGCAAGAGATACTGGTTTTCTGTACTCCAATACTTCATTATTTTAGCACAGTGCTCCCTCTCTGAACATTTTATACTGGAGTATATGAACAGGAATCCTGTTCATAGCACAAAGTTAGTACATTTCATTCAGAGGTCCTTTAGATCATGTACAGACATATCTCTGTATACTACAAAGCGCATGCTGCTACCTCATGAGAAAGAAGACTCCGTTTTCAAACCTTTACAATAAAAACTGTATAAAACTTAATTTGGATGCATCAGTAAAACAAATATTCAGGAACTACTATTGGTTAAGAAACACTTTTTAAAATGCAGAACACGCACCAGTCTTTCAGAAAGAGATTTCGCATTTTAACACCCATTAACACTATTCAAAGTTCTATTTTGCTTCTTCTGTTAATAAAAGCTCACATTATACATATGCACTGCTTGTGCAGAGCTATGTCTCATGATGCTAAATGTTCTGATTCCATTTTCTCTCCCCTCAGCTCTAATGGTATTTGTCAGTTTACAGTCTCCTCAGTTTTTAACAGGACTTTCACTGCAAGAAAACAATCCAGTATTTCAGGGCAGAGGAGAGGAGTAAGCCCCTCTAGCTTTGTCCCCTCAAGGTTACTGGTAACCAGCTGTTTCTGTTTTATTCCTACATGGGTATTATTCTCAAATTACACTGTTTCACATGGCTAGGTTGTAGCCTCAACAGTAAAAGGATGTTACTTCAGCGGCAATTCACTGATCACAGCTACACAGCACTGCTATATAAACAACACGGTTGTTTTTATCGAAAACAAAGCTAAAGGGGTGAAAAGAAGCGGTGACAGAACTTTCCCTAAGGTATTATTCAACCATATAATGCTGCAAACCTACTAAACCCCATGTCAGTACACACATTTGTTGCAATATATTGTACAAACAAGAACTCCAGGCTACCAGGAAGAAACTGAATTTAAGGGTGGATAACAAATAAATATTTTTTTAAAAAGCATGTATTTACTTACAAGCATTTGTCACTGAAAAACTGTTGGAAGAGTCCAAGTGATCTACATGATAGTTCAAATGGAAGGGCTTTTCTGTGGTATTTTGGTTTGTGTTGTATAACTGCACAGCAAATCGAAATGCACTGTGCTCTTGAACTGTGTTCCTCATGAAAAGTCCACCTAGGATGGGGAAAAAAAAGAAAAAAAGGGAAAAGGCATTTCAGAATGAATTTTGAGGAGAAACAGTGTTGGTAAGTTACATGTGCACACTGCTCATCTCAGGAAAGAATGAACAGGAGCAGGCTGAGCCTGAGCACATAATTCTCGCAGAGCACGTACATGAAATACATACTCCAAGTCCAAAGTTAGGCTTTTCAAGCCACACATCACATCCAAGTGCCTCCCGAGTGATGGGGAGTCACTGGGAGCTGCAGGTGCACCTTGAAAACCAGGCCACTTACACATGGATGCCCACACACAGATTTAAAAGCCCAACTCGGGGAACCGTGGCTCCTACATAACGTCTCTGTAGAGTTATTCGCTCAGGACACGGGTGGCGAGCGGCGTGGCAAACGTGCGGTTTCAGAGGGTCTGGCGGAGAACACGCACAGCTGAGCGCAGCTCCAAGGGGGAAGGCGGGGGGGGAGAAAAAGCCGAACACCCCCCCCCCCAAGTTTCACTCGCATGCCCTCAGCCTTACGGCTCGTTCGGCCCCAGGTTTCGGGCGCCTCGTTACAGCTTCACGCCGTTACCCCCTCAGGTTCTTTGCCACACGGGATGCGCTGCTCCAGGGCGCGATTCCGCAGGAGCCGGCAGGGAACCCCGGCCGCCGCTCCGGCGGCGAACGGGCAGCGCAGCAGCCCGGCACCGCTCCCGGCCGCCCGCCAAGCCCAGGCACCGTCTCTGCCGCTCCCTCGCCACACCGGCACGGAGCCGGAGCCGGGCTTGCCCCCGGAGCCGCCCGGGTTCGCCCCCCGCTCCCCCCTCCACGCAACTTCTCCCCGGCTGGCGGGGAAGGAGCGGGCGGCCGTGCCGCGGCGGGCGCTTACCTATACTGATGGTGTTGGGGAACCCTGCCAGAGCCTCCCCCAGCAGCCCCGCCAGCAGCAGCAGGAGGGTCCGGGGCGCGCTCTGCCCCATTTTCTTCAGCCCCTGCGGTTCAGCCCCTAAAACGAAACTGGCGGCACAGGCATGGGCGCAACTGGAGACTCGGAGTAGTGTCAATGGTGGTGGCGATGCTGGCGGAGGTAGTGGGGAGGATGGTCCCCCTCCTTTCTTCCCTGCTTCTTCTTTTTTTTTTTTTTTTGTTGGGTTTTTTTTTTTCCTTCCCCAAATCCTCTCCTCTTGTCTTCACCCCAGCCTGGCAGGGCTCATTGGCTGCGAGGTTGCCTTTCTCCCCCCGTCTCCAGCAGCCCCCCCCAGCGCAGGGACTTCCCCCAAAGATGGTGGGTAGCGGAGCCGGCGAGGCTGCTCCGCCCGGGCCGGGAGGGGGTTATCGATCAAACTTGGCGTGAGGCGGGCTGGCAGCGGCTCGGCTCGGCTCGGCCCGCCCGCCCAGCCCCGGCGCTTGGCGTCTCCCCGGCCGCCGCGACAGCGCTCGGGGCTGCGGTCGGAGGGAGCTCACCGGCCTCCCGTGGGCCGGTCCCCGGGCTGCAGCTGGCCCCTTTAAAGCTGCATCGCCTCGCTCTGTGTGTGCATGTGTGTGTGTGGAGCGCGGTGCGTGCGCCTGCCTGCGGGCGGGGGAAGGGCGGGGAGCCGAGCCGAGACCAGCCGGCAGAGCGGGGGGTGTGAGGGGGATGCGGCCGGGGTCCTGCCCGCGCCCGGCGGCGGGGAAAGCGGGCGATGCAGGCGCCTCAGGGCCGGGGGCCGAAGGGCGGCAGAGGCGCCTCAGCGGCGGGGCGGGGGGAGGCCCCGTGAGGGCTGGGGCCTGCCCCTCGGCGGGCGGAGGACGGCGCCCGAGGTGCGGGGTCGGCCGGGGGCGATGGCCCGCGGCCCAGCCTGAGGGTAGAGGGGAGGCGGGAGCGGGGAGGCTGCCCGGGGGAGGGCTGGAGGGGGCCGCGGGGCAGCCAGCGAGGAGCGCGCTGCACTTTCCCCGAGGGGCTGCCTCTGCCCCACGCCCCTGTCCTCCCCATCCCTCCGCCGGTGCTAACGCGTTGGCGGGGAGGGAGGGAGGGAGGGGGCTCCCGCACTCACCCGCCCACAAGTGCCACGAAGCGAGGAGAGGCAAGGACGGGTTTATCCCACACAAGCGAGTATTAGGTGCTTCCCAACCTCTTCTAAAGGAAGGAAATACAACAAAGTCTCCCAGTTTCATGCCAGGGAGCATCTCTGTCAGATGCTGTCTTGCCCCAGCACAAAGCATGGCCTACCTGATGGCCGTGGGGAGACGGCAGGTGGGTGATGGGTGTCCCGGGCACCTCTCTGCTAGTCAACTCTTGGCTGAGCACCAGTCTCCGTACACCCCTGGCCTGTACATCCATAGGGCAACATTCTGCATCTGCTGGAAGCCTGGTTCTCTGAGGGGCTGATCTTGCACCCCTCTCCTTGACACCTCACTATGTAGATCCTGCAGCTCTTTTCTCTTTTTGCTGCTTTGAGGCTCACAAAACTGTACAAAATGGAGAGAGAAAAGAGATACTAAGTCAGCTAGTCGATTTCATAGGCCCAGGGAAGATTGTTCTTAATGTTTCCTTTTCCACTGATTTCAGTAGGTCACTTTCCCTTGGACCTCCTCTGCCTTTCTTTTCTTTTCTTTTTCCTTTTTTTCTTAATCTCAGACTCTGGTGTTCTTTGGGCGTATGTTCATTTGATGTAGGGATAATATCAAAAGCAGTTGGCTTTGCATTTGTGAAATAATCAACCAGTACCCTGGCTGTAGCTTCATATAAATACTTGAGATGTAAGACAGTGGCAGATCACTGCACATATGCTAATGAATAACATTAGAGATTCAAACCACAACTCTTGGAGGGAGCCAAAGGCACAGGTGAAGAACAGGGCATTACATCAATGACACAGGAACATAACATGTGCCTTTAGCAGCAACCGCTACTTACTCCTAGGTGTGTGCATTGATTGCTGTATATTGTTTGTTCCTTTATGAGAGTCATGCGCAGAAGATGGAGTCCATTCCAATTGAGGCAGGGGTGGGGATCAGGCTGTGGGGTGGCTGGTAATGCTCCCTGTTTAGATTGAGATGGCAGTTGTCTATTTAAAAAAAATGGTTATGCGTAGTGATAGGTGGGTTGTGAAGTCCATCTTTATATCTCTAGCGCTGTTCAAACTCAAAACACGCTACAGATATTACCTATGAATTCCTGTAAACATCTCCGTGAAGCATTTATGAATTCTTGTCTTACAGATGTAAAAACTAAAAAATCAAGGAAAGCAACTGGCCTAGTGCACCTAGGCAGAAAGTTTCAGAACCAGAATTAAGATAATGAGCAAAGGCCCAGCTTCACTGTAGAGCACTCTTCTCTCAAATGTCCTTTGGTACGCACAGCAGATCTGAAGGCTACAGACAGGTATGTAGAGTTTAGACATTCAAGATAGTTGTGAGAAGTATGTTCCTATAGATAAATAATTTTTGGCTGCGAACTACTTATCTTTCCCCATTCTACTTAGCTGCAGCCCATTTCTAACACATTCTCCACAAAGTCCTCCTGTCCCCTTTTTTGTGTCCCTTCTTAGTGGCCCTACTTTCTTCCTGTTCACTTGCTCTTACAAAGTTCTTCTCTCCATCCCTGCCCCTTTGTATTCCAGGGTGACTGCCACCTGCACACTGACACCTGATGATGTACTGAAAAAAATGAAACTGAAAGAAATTATGTTTAGTATTATAGATGTTACAACAAGAGAAGAGATAAAATAGCAATGAATGAAGGTGGCATGTGTCAGAATCTCATTTTCATATACAGCTGGTAGGGTGGGTATCTCATCTCAAATAAAATGGTGCTTTACAGCCTCATCTCAAAATGGCAATGTTGTTATTTTTATTATTATTATTAGAATTTTCAATACACACTTTGCTTTTTGCTTAGGCAATTAGTCTCATTATACTATTTGCAGATAGAAATGGTACAGCAGCCATCCCATACAGATTTTGGAGAAACCCAAAGAGAGACCCCATCCCGGTTCATCTTTCTTACAGTGAGCCCAGTGTGTCCTAGGATAAACTGGTAGGAGATTAGTTAACTTTACTGGATGTTAATGCCATGCAAATAGTTTATATACTTTGCTAGGGATGCTCAGTGACCCAAGTTAATGAGTTGCATGGTAACCAAGGTCATACCACATGCTTTTCCAAACCTTCCCTAACTAAATACAACCAAGATTTTGCAGGATAATCAGAGCTTCATGTTTAGATGATTTATAGAGTTCTGGGACACTAGGGGATTCTGAGTACTATCTACCTGAGCGGGAGGAGGTAATGATTTATAATTAGCTAGTATGTTCTCATTGTATAGTCTAATAGTGGATTAGAAAAATGCTGTGGAATTTAGGACACAGCGTTCTCACTGAGCTTTCTGATGTTAGTAGGCTAAACCTATAGTTTAAGCATAAAGTCATGGCAAAAGCAACACCAGGATTCTGTGGCTCAAGCTTCACCCTAACTGCACTAAGCTGACTTCATCACTTTTGTCATTCCTACTTCTAATTGCGAGAGAGAAGCTCAGGCAGTGAATTTCTAGAAATCATTGTTTTCCCAATACCAACCAAATCAGGTTATAATTTTCAATAAATGTATCACCAATGGTGTCTTACAGCCCCCTTTTTTTTTTTTGCTGTTGTTTTAAAATGGTTATTTCTTCATAAAAACAAAGGAGACACAATTAACTGAACTTTATGTTAATGTCAGCAGTTTGATTAGCTAAACTGATTAATTCTACAATAGACAGTTAACAGAAAGAGTGACAGTGGGGAGAGACAGAAGCAAAGATGAAAACGGATTCAGGGAGAAGATGAAACTACAGATAGAAGGAGTCAAGGGGAAAGTACAGTGTCAAAAGAGGGAAAATGAATACAGACATTACAGTTAAATACATTTTGGAAAACAGGTCAAAGGGACATCTAGTTAAGATTTTATTACATTATGAATGGGCATAACGCAAACTATTGAAGCTCTCCTGTTTACCTTTCATTACCATGCAATAAGAGAGACATAAAATGAAATTAAAAGGCAGCAGATGAGAGACAGTTTTACAGAAATATTCTGCTATGCAGTTTATAGCTAATCTATAAAGCTGTCTTCTACACAATATTCTTGGCAAAAATAATTGTTTTTAAAAGTTTCAAATTTTATGTGAATTAAAGGAATAAATGCAATACACTAACTAGTAAAAAGCTGTTTGGATTAATATTCAGAATTCATGGCAAAAAGTAACTCCTGGGTGCCTCAAGAAAGACCTGTTCAGACCTGTTTAATATCGTCATCAGTGACATAGACAGTGGGATTGAGTGCACCCTCAGCAAGTTTGCGGACAACACCAAGCTGAGTGATGCAGCTGACACACTTGAGGCACAGGATGCCATCCAGAGTGACCTGGACAGGCTTGAGAAGTGGGCCCTTGTGAACCTCGTAAGGTTCAACAAAGCCAAGTGCAGGATCGTGCACTTGGGTTGGGGGCAACCCAGGTATCAATACAGGCTGGGGGATGAAGGGATTGAGAGCAGCCCTGCTGAGAAGGACTTGGGAGTACTGGTGGATAAAAAGCTGGCAATGTGTGCTCGCAGCCCAGAAGGCCAACTGGGTTGCACCAAAAGGAGTGTGCCCAGCGGGTCAAGGGAGGTGCTTCTGCCCCTCTATTCCACTCTGGTGAGACCCCACCTGGAGTACTGCATCCAGCTCTGGAGCCCTCAGCACAGTAAAGACATAGACCTTTTGGAGCAGTTCCAGAGGAGGGCCACAAAAATGGTGAGAGGGCTGGAAGCACCTCTTCTGTGAGGACAGGCTGAGAGAGTTGGGGTTGTTCAGCTGGGAGAAGAGAAGGTTCCAGGAGATGTTATTATGGCCTTTCAGTACTTAAAGGGGGCCTGTAAGAAAGATGGGGACAATCTTTTTAGCTGAGCCTGTTGTGATAGGACAAGAGCTAATGGTTTTAAACTAAAAGAGGGTAGATTTAGAATAGATATAAGGAAGAAAATGTTCACAATGAGGGTGGTGAAACACTGGCATGGGTTATCAAGAGAGGTGGTAGATGTGCCATCCCTGGAAACATTCAAGATCAGGTTGGATGGGGCGCTGAGCAACCTGATCTAGTTGAAGATGTCCTTGCTCATTGCAGGGGGGTTGGATGACCTTTAGAGGTGCCTTCCAACCCAAACTATTCTATGATTCTATTCTGTGATTCTTATGCATGATGAGAGTTTAGGGTATGTCTGATGTTCTCTGGAAGTTTTTCTACTGGTCAGCATTAGAGTGAGGACAGGAGACTACCTGAATCATTGATTTGTTATTACTCATTTT
This sequence comes from Gallinago jamesoni, assembly GCA_025769975.1. Taxonomy (NCBI): domain Eukaryota; kingdom Metazoa; phylum Chordata; class Aves; order Charadriiformes; family Scolopacidae; genus Gallinago; species Gallinago jamesoni. The sequence continues at coordinate 10,525,730 of JAOQGH010000062.1, read as the reverse complement.
TTTCTAAGAACAGTTACCAGGTGAAATCATGGAACCACAGAAATGTATGGTAGGTTTATTAGCCCTGTCATTGGAGCTAGGATTTTACCGAAAACATCCTGGCAGAATAATATGGTCTAGCACATAGGAATATGTGTTAGTACCTGGAAGGACAATCAAGATTTGTCAAGGAGCAGGGTCACAGAGGAAACTTGTTAATAAATGAAAGTCATTACTCCATTACTGGAGTCTAATTCAACTTTAGGGAGCAGAAGCAAATTCATGCAGCAACTTTTATCAGAACTGAACATGGACTGTTACAGTAATAACCTGTATATATTACAATTGCACAACTAAGACAAACGTGGAAACAGTCTGCATGAACAAATGTCTTCATTTTTCTTGGATTTGTGGTATCTTCAGGATATATACTTCTCATTCTTCTAAGAGCTACAGGGCTGGTGGAAACGTAGTGTTATTATAGTCCCATAATGTCAGAAACAATTTATATTACCTTCTGCTTTCTGATTAACTGTACACTAGGCACTGCTGGCATAACACAGCCCTGCAATTCTTATTTAAACCTGTACTTTTGCTGTGCTCATCTATATTTATTACTTAAGGAAACAGTAAATCGAATAGAAAAGTAGTGGTATCCCCTATATACTGTTAATAAAGTGACTCCTCTCTCTCTTTTTGTTTTATACCTATGAGTACAGTTTTCAAGCAATCTTGGGAGTTCTATCCAGTTCATACCCACTTCAACTGCGCAAGATCTGACCACCAAATATTTAATTTCTGTATATAATTACTGAAATATATTCTTCTTAAATGCAATCTCTTTTAGCCCTAAATAGTGAATAATCACTTCAGATGATTGTTTGCCAATCAAAAGCCTATTTTCTCTCAGTGTATTTGTATACTGCTATAACCTACCTCATATCAGTTCAGATCTGCAGTAGTGCCTTCTAATGAAGATGTCTTTGGAAAACATAGATTCTTAGAAATGGATGTTTAGACAAAAAGAATTTACATTTTTCACTGAAATTTTAAGGATTTCAAATTTGTTCAGTTCCATTTGATCAGACAGGCATTCCTACCCTCCCCTAAGCCAGCAGTCTAGTAGTTACAAAGTTTTAAGTTATGCAAAAAACTGACATTCAGCTCTGCTAATTTCAAAGAACTTGTCTTATTTCTGGACTGAGCCTTTGCATCACTAGGGTATGGAATCAACTCACTCTCTTTTTTAGAGTTCATTCAATTCAATTCATATAAATAAGGTATTTGTTAATATGGGAAGGAAATTAGACCAAAAAGGAACTTCTGAGCTGTGTCTCCCTTAGTCCTGGGGAATATATTGTTTGTGGAGTGTTAGTCTATCCCTTGCTTTATCACTACCTAGGAAACATTACATTGAATGTGAAAAGATTTTCCTACACAACTTCCACAAAAAGAAAGCATTTCCTTAGAAGAAAGAGGTGCATGTAGCACACATGGTAAGAATGAGCAGCTCTGTAACTGTAAAGCCATTTTTTTTCCCTCTCACTTAGAGACCTACCCAATCTACTGTCCAATTCCAATAGCATCTCAAGGTATAACAAGACAATAAATTGAAGAAAAACACAAAGGGTGCTAGCAAACTGTCAATGTAGGAAATTTACGGAACAGTCCAGAACCTAAGAAAAATCATAGGAAGAGTGAGATAACCTTTCACAACATTGCAGCCTAACTCAGAATGGGGATTTTGATCCCTGTATAGTAAAAGATCTAATGCACAGTCTTTAAATCGTATTTTGTTACATTGTGAAGGACTTGCATTGTCCATCTTCACAGAGATTAATTTTGTCTAACATGATTTGTTTTATTGATTAAAGTGGGATTAACTGAGAGTACAAAAATGACTACAGGTGTACACTTTGATTTATGTGAATAACACAATGCGGTTCTGATAATCTGCAGTGTTCAGGAGACAAGCAAATCCTTCAGAGACCTAATAGCTTATTTGAAAAGATCTGATATTAACAATATAGCCAATGTTACCAGAAGTGTTCTCATGCTTTATGAAACTTCCATTCCTAATTAAAAGTTGTTTGGCTTTGTAAGTCACACCTTGTAGCAATTGTGCTGGATCTTGGTAATTACAGTATAAAACTGACTGACTATTTGATTGCTCTTTCAGCACAACAGAGGGCATAAGATGTGAAAAAACAATTGCAGAGGGGTTTAGTAATAGCAATTCTCACCTTATATCTATTTCAAGAGTCTTAAGCATTTTCCAATAGATCTGCAGTGGTCCTTGTATAGCAAATTGAAGTCTACTGACAGTAGATTTACTCTTCTTAATTACCTTTTGCAGACTCTTCAGAAGTAGCCTTTGAGTCCTAAGGAGACCACGGACCTCATTTGCAGGATAAGAGATATTTATTTATTATCATCTGTTAAATGTTGTTTTAGTATCAGCTTATCTTGAAACTGCTCTTGAACATGTAAACTGCTGGAATCCTGTCTTGAGTTCTGTTGTGTCCTCGTAAGCACTCAATAATAGCTAAGTACTCAAGTACTAACACCAAGGTAAAATAACTGCTATCACTGAGTGTCTATTTTTGGGAACTTTGTCTAATCCATATTTTGCTAGAGCATCCTACTTTTGATGATGAAGCTCTGTGTTGTGTATACAACCAATACTTTCAGTAAGATTGAAAGCAGACCTCACAGTGTAACTGACACAGACAAATTCAAGGAAGGGGCATCCATCAATCTCGTGTTCGTAGTCCCACAGTTCTTAATGTTGCTTTTCAAAATAGACTGGACCAAATCCTCATCTAGTGTAAAGCACCTTGGATTAATGAAATAAATTCTACTGTAGGATAAATGGACTCTATTTGACTTCTCTGCAATTTTAAATGCAGTTATCATATTTTGTATGGCACAGAGATTCTGATCAAGGCCTGCATACCAGTGAATAATCTATATATTTGATTTCACTCTTTTCACACTTCCATGTGTATTCTTTAGGAACTAGGCAGCAGACCACACAATCCTTCTGGGCATCCCTTAAGACTAAAGTTTAGGCAGAAATTTCCTTTCATTTAAAAATTATTTTATAATCTTGAATTTAAAATTTGTTTTTACTGTTTAGCTTAGCTGCATATGTAACCCCTGAAGAATCGTCTTTCAAGAGTGATAAGTGAAAAAAGCAGCATTGTGATTTTTCTTGCTTCAAATTCTGTAAAGAAATCTTGAAAGATTTTTTACTCTTATTATTTTTTATATTGCTTTCTAAATATTACGAATATCAAATGTGATTGTTCCCCTTTCTACAGGAGGCCCCTCTGGTACTACAGAGAACTGTTTAAAACATCAAACCATGACTGGACGCTGGATCTCAGATAATAAATTGTGTATCTTAACAAATGCAAAACAGTAAATGTAAATCAAGTCAAACCCTTCCTTTCCTTGAGTCAGATGCTATTTCCTTGGTACTTGTGATGCAGTAGCCTAGAGTTTAATTTAAAAACCATTACATTCATTACACATCATTCTATTGACTTCAGTGGTCTTTGAATAAAGATAAAAGCCTATTTTGTTTCTACATATCCATAGTGTTGATGTGCAAGGCAGGCTAGGGACAACAGGAAAGGCAGGAATAGATTTTTTAAAATTTAAAATATCTCATAACCTATTTGTTCTTCATACATCAGAAAGTATAAAATAAAAGAGCATGGATTTAGAAGAAGAAGGTGGCAAAGAGGTCACCTTGTAGTTCAACCTTGAAACCTGTTTACATAAAAATCTTTTTCAGAAAGAGTAGCTCTGCCTCCTGTATTTAGGTTATGACACTGAGCAGCTTCCAAGTCCACAATTAGTTTCATGGTGATTGACCAGTTAATTTAATCTCTAAAAGCAAGACAATTCAGAATTGTCCTTAACACCTTCTTGGTAATCGCCTGTACACAGTTATCAGAAGAGTTAGCTAAGACCTGGCTAGTCTTACGCAAGGTTTCTTTGTGGCTGTAATATTTTAAGTGTGATATAGTGAATTAAGGAAGAAATGGAAACACGTAATTTTAGACTTAACTTTGAAATTTCTTGCTTTTGTGTTGCAAGGCAGGCCTTACACATTACTTTGACATATTGTTGTTATTTGCAATGTAATCTTGTATAATAATTAACTTCAACTGATCCACTGCAGTGCTTTAGCAAAGTATTGGGGCCAATTAAATTGGACCATGAATACACAGTTGCTTTCCTTATTTCTAACATAATTATGCTGTTGGAAAAAAAAAAAGGCAGATTAACAGGAAGGCGTTGCTAAATAGGGCTCCTTGGTGCTGTAAATTTCTGGAGTGCTGTTATAAGGTTTTGAAGTATTAAGTATATATGAAAAGCGACATGCTGGAAATCTTTTGGAAAGCACTTGATTCTATTATTCTTTAGGGAAACATTCTGCTGTCAAAGGTGAAATCCAGTGACAGCAGCACCAAAGGGTACGTTTTCACTGCAAGCTTGTTCATGGCATAAGGGCCAACCCAGGCCACCCAGCATCACAAAATCCCTTATGCCTAGATATACATGCACTTTGAACCTGGCTTTGCTGCTAGAGCTGAATTTGTCTCCTAAGTAGATCAGGACTCATAAAGTTTTCAGTGAGGAATTTGGCTTTAAGGCACACATGAAGTCATGTGTTTGCTATATACATTTCACTGGATTAGAGATTTTGTTTGGAGGATAAATACCCCTTTTATGGACTTACTGATGTAGTGAGAGTGTGAAAAGCGAATAAAATATCTGTGGTAAGCAAGGAGACAGGGCATTATTCTAATTCTGTATGAATTGGACCATAATGATCACAGTTTGTCAAGATTTGCATCTCCTGGCCCCCATAGCTTTGGAATCATTTGTCTCCCACTTGGCTCTTGCTAGAAGCTGCCTGTCAGTTTATATACCTCTACTCAGCATTTGACCCTTCGTTCCACATACTCTCTTTTTGCAGAAGAATGCTGAAAGACGTCACCTCAGTGGGCTGCACTGTTGTAAATACAACAATGGCTAGCTGTAAAATATGGCTTAGAGTGCCAGGAACCCGCTCAGCTCCCATTCAGACAGCAATCAATAGCAAATCTGTGTACAGATAAATAATTACCACCGCAGTGCAGTTGCTCTAACAGGTCAGTCCACATATGACTTTTGGGGGGAGGACCCTGCCTGACTAGGAGAAAGAGGCTTGGGGATTACACTGTAATTCAGAGGATGAAACTTATTCAGAAAATGCAGAAATTGTTCTAGAGCACTCCGTAAGTCAATATGTAAAGAAACTCAAGTCAGCAACAATTAGCAGTCTGAGAAATAGCCCTGCAGTCCAGCTGTCAAAGCCAAGTAAATGTCAGGCCATGATGGACATGTCTCGACACAGACATAGAACTGTGTGAATATGGCCGTGTACTCCAGATACATTCAGCTGGTTTAGCTCAGGCCACAGCCTCCTCAAGTGCAGCATGAGCTTTGCTCAAGCTAAAACAGTTTTTTTCACATTGGAGATGACATCGGGAACTTCCTAAGTGTTGAGATTTGTATTTAAAACAAGACCAGAATCCAGCTGTTTTACTTGTTCTCAGTGACTGCATTTTCCATCCTTTGCACAATAATGAACTGAAAGTCAACTAATTTCTGCATATTTTCAGTATGCACTGTACATGCCAGCTTTTTCGTAAGAGATTATTCTTGTAGTTCCTATATTTACAAAGAGTCATTTGGTCAAATAACAGAATCCCCACGACTTTACACTCACGTATGCCTTGATTATGATACATTTCTAAACAGCTGATAGTGATCTTCTAAAATGAGAGAAATGAAAATAATTTTCTCAGAACTATAGCTGTAAAATGCAAAGATCAGCTGACAGCACTTCTCACATCCATCAGCAACATTCATTTTTGATGACAAAACATAACTAAAATTTCCAAAATTGGTTCATCAGAGAAGATCTACTCTCGTAATTTAGTTGATGTTCATCAAAAGGCTTTTGCTGAATTAGGTTTTGGAACATACAAGACCACTTAGGCTACTCAAGCCAAAGGGAAACTGAGTGGCAGCTCTTAGTAGCAACAGCATTTTTCAAAGTTTGCAGAGTGCCTCAAGGTCATCAGACCATTAAGCCTAGAAATACAAAGACGTAACCTTGAGACAAAGTTCTGGTCCCATAAACAGGGAATAAGAAACCCTCACTGACATCAATGGACATCAGACTGAACTCCAAGTCATTATATCACAAATGCAAAAAGAAGGAGGAAATACTATTCTAATTTTATTTTGATTGTGCCATGATTGTCACACCTTAAAAACATGCAGTACATGTATGTATATATTCCCCATAACAGGAAATATATTTCTGATTCAGGAGGTTGAATGCTTCCAACTCTACCCAGAAATTAAACACTTTGTAGCACTTTTGTAAAACCAGCATTGGGGAATCCTGTGTATCTCTTGATTACTTGTACCAAACATATTCCTTTTAACTTAAAAGTGCATTTTCAAGCTCTCAGTTCTGCAAACTCATTTGGGGCCCTGAGAGTCAAGTCATATTCTCTCCCCTCCCTGTCTCACAACCCAGTGCAGTCTTTAAAGGCTAAACAAGGCCTTCAATGGTTTCTGTGTGATACCACTGCCTCCTATTTGCACCTCCAGTTATGTCCTTGCAGCCTAAAGCCTGTCAGTGGCGTTTATCAAATGTAACACACTGAAACTTCCAAAACTTTCAATCCTGTCAAAGCTGTTCTTAAGAATCCAGCTTGCATGGGTGAGTTATGTTTGTTCTTTCTGAAAAACAGAAGCAAGAGAGCAGTGAAAGCCCATTTTTTGCAGGAAAGCTAGTATAACTGATTCTTAAAAATGTGAGCAGGACTTCTGAGTGAGAGTGTGCAATAAACACATTCTCCACTTTGGACAAAACTGCACAGGTAAGGGCTAGCATGTGTTTCATTTTTCTTCTGTTCAGTAGAGTATGTGATTTGTACTCTAGCCCAAAAAATTATTTGGAAGTGAAAGGTAGTTTGATCAGAAAAGCAGCTCTGTTCTAGGAGCAGCATGGAAAGGAAAGCTTTTTTACACAAACATAATAATGTTCTCTACCTCTTGGCTTGGATTATTAGAAAACTGTTCACCTCCTTTGCCTAATGTTTTTCAGTGTTTCAAAGACATCAACAGGTATTCTCTTAATAGGTTGTTTTCTGAAAAAAAAAGGATTGAGGCAAACCTTGCAAATTTTGGGAGCGTCCTTCCATCTTCAATAGATTTTTCTGCTGAAGAAAGGATTACAGACCTCAGAACCTGGCCCTACAGTTCATATGCAAAGTCCTGAAATCATACCATAACAATTTATGAAGCCAAAGAGAATACAGACACAAGCAAAGGTTAGTTAATATTTAAATATTTGGGTGTTCAGCTATAAATTCAGACACTAAACACAGATTAACTGGATTTGGAGCTATAGAAATGACTGCAACACAGCAAGGTCAGGGCTGAATGAAATGACTAGAAATCGATCAAATGTGCGAAGTACTAGGGGGGAACAGAGCAGTTAATCATTTCAAAACTTTACTCTGTAAAATGTACTGTACATGATCGATGACAGAGGAGATAATAAAACAAGCAGACTATACCTCTGTTCCATACATAAATATGCTGGAATTGTGTTTGGTCTGATTAATTCAGCAAAATTTGGGTTGCTAATTAACAATGCTTTAATCAGAAGGTAGAAGAGTTAGCTCTGGGAGCCTAGGGAGGGACTACACTTCATTTAGACTTCTAAAACCCTATATGGATATGAAGCGCATATGCTTTGGGTACAAGAAATGCTAACTGCTTGGCATCCGTTTATTGGCAGTGGGATATGCATTTACAAGCCCCTTTTGCCTGCTAGCACCAAGGGATTAACAATGCACCAATTCTTTGAGCCTCAGGGCCTGATTCTGTATCACTGAAGTCAATAGAAGCTTTGTCATTGACCTCAATGGGCACAGGCTCAAACCCTCAAAGAATACATTATGTGACACACATTTTTTTAAAAAAGGCTTAGCAGTTTTGTGTTTGCAGAACCAGGGATGACTGACTTCACTGATAGGAAGAAACTGGAATAGAGAGGTGAAAAACACTGATTCCCCAGTTAGGCAACTGACTCTACATCAGAACACATTTTAAAAGCTGGCAGAATAACGGCACTGAGTAGTTGCATTTTGCATTACATTTAAACTGTGAATAGTACCTTCTGAAATAAAGTCTCTAATTTAGATACCTGAAGACAATATAAATCAGTGAAAGCAGCAGAAGCTCTATAACTCTAAGAAGCCTGGTTACTTCGTGTTGAAATATAGATGCTCTATGTAAGCAGGTCTGGATTAGAGAATTTTGACTACCATATACTCGGATAGCTCTTCTCATTTCTCTGACATTCCTCCATCTGCCTCCAGGAGCCCATCTCTTAAATGATGTGATCACATAAACGTGAGAAACTTTGCTAAGTGCAGGTGTTCATCACTATATTCAGAGATATAAGCAAGTTAATGACTGCATGTAATAAAAGACATACTTTGAACCACATATAGTCAATGGCTGCACTTTCCCTTTCTAGCTTTGGCATTAATAAGCAACTCCTTCAGTTTTCTAAAACTTAATCTATAAACAGAATGGCACAGCCTGTGTATACATATTCATGTGAAAAACCCTCCGGAGGAATTAAAGGCAATAGCACTATTCATCTTCCTTATGTATTGAATGAATGAAATATCGGCTGTAAGTGTTACTGGTCACCTCAGTCACATACCATTGTTCCTGATCTGTATCTGGATGATTTGCTAACATATCAGCTCTTTTAAAACCGCTTTGTAACTACTTCCAGTGAGAATGCTTATTTGCTCAAATCCTTGTGATATGTTATTTACCAAAAACATTTTGGGGGAAAGAAAATTTATTCTGTCACCAACCTTGGGGGAAAGGGCACCTCCACTAGTGCTTCTAGTGGAAGCACAAAAGCTAAGCACATCAGCAACTACTCTATTTAGAGAAGGGGGGGGGAAGGTTGCAGAAGTCTCCTCATACTAGTAGGGGTTAGAGCATCAACTCCCAGACACAAAGACCTTTTGTAATACCAAACCCCAAAACGTTTTCTCAAAAGTCAGAACGATTATCACATCCTAGTGGTGCAGAATTTTTAATGCTGAGCAGCTAGTACATTTTATGAATTCATCACTTTGCTGTTGAGCACTGGCATGCACTGATAGCTAGGCACAAAAAGCTCCAGCGCTGTACAGAAGTGGCATTCAGCCTTTGACAAGCGAAGAGCTACTTTGTCATCAAACAGAGGCTCACAAAACCATGAAAGAATGAACCGCATTTAAAATAGAGAAATGTGCGCAGGCATTTATGCGAGAGTTAATACACTGCTCCAAACAAGTCAGCAAAATCTACAGTCAGAACAGTGTTTTTCAGAGCCTAGCAGAAGACCCAGGCTCATTGGCTATCTGTCACCAGTCTCAGAAGACCGGTTCTGTATGTCAATACAGTCCATATGTGTGTGGGCGCACTCACACCTCTATTTTTTGTTTCAAATTGCCTGGGGGCAGCTGCCATATCACCTGCAAGACACCATGTGATGTCTTAATCAAATGTTAGCAAGGAGCTTGAAGCAGCTCAAAAGCCACAAAAGTACAAAATACCAGGGCACTGAAAAGTGACATCACCAAGATAGCAATGATTACCTTCACTTTTTCTTGCCTTTTGCATGTGCATGCTTTTCTAAGGTAGGATGCCGTCTTTATTGCTTATTTCTTCTAAATTGATATGAAAAGAAAGAGCAAAGAAATACCTGCTAAGGAAGATTGGGGCTTTAATAGGAAACTACTTTATATATCTTCATGCTGTCCAGCTGCCTGGATTAGAACAGCAACTGAACAGAAACATGGGACTGCTGCATTCTAATCATCTCTAAACCTTAGGAGCATAAGCTTTGCCATTTTTCAAATATGGATTTTGGTTACAACCCAACCTTGTCATCCTTTCATATGCAAACTTCCCACTGAGATCAGTGGGACTTCTGAATATTTAAGGAATACATGGGAACTTGTTATTTTTTTCTCCTCAGTTTCTAAACTGTTAGTGGAAAATTGTGTCAACCAGAGACGAAGAGAGGGAAGGAGGAGAATATGAGGGAGTGTGAACAGAGCTAGATAATGCTGTGCGCCAAACGCTTCCCAATCAGCCCCTTGGCATGCTGCTAGAATGTTGGAACTGCAGCCAGAAGCATTACATTTGCAAGTGCAATATCTGCAGTCCCTTATGAGTAAGTTTTCAAAGACAAATCCCATTCACAAATACCATTACAAATAACAAATACTGTTGCAATATTTGAGCATATTCACACAAACACAAACAGAAGTTTTCTTACTCTTCTTTCAAAAAATGGAGTGAAGTATGTTCAGAATTCTCTTTACTGAAATATTTATGCCCAGTCTGAATGGGTGAAGGGCACAATTTTAGTACCCACGGTCTCTATAAGATAAACATGAAACTCTAGCACAGCTGGTGCTTGACAGTGGATGTATTTGTCTCTTGGAATTTTGTGTTAAGGAGATTCCTTCATTAGTAAAAGAACCTTTTTAGTATTCACTCTCAGATTGCTTTTAGTACTTGGTTCAAGGCAGAGCTTATTACTAAATATGTTATCTCAACATAGTAAGTTCCAGCAAATCTTAATTGTTAGCAGTGAAAGCTATGTTTTTTAGTCAGAAAGTAACAATGCATTTTTAGTATTTCTTTTGGAGAACTGCATGTATTGACTTAATATTTAGCTTTTTAAACCCACATTTACACATTTTTTTCTATTTCCCTCTGATGTTTAAACTGCACTGTACTTCATCTCTAGAGCAATGAGGCTTTCAAACATTGTGATTTCACCTTTTGAGCCTAGAAGATCATTTGTTCTTGAAAAAGAAAAGGATATATTAAAGGACTTTTAGAACTTGACTGGAACAGACTGATTTGTCTGCCGTACTATTATCCTTTCCACAAAATAAGATTTTTTTCCCTAGCTAAAAATGCATGGATTTATTATATAAAAAAGTGGTATATGTTGCCCAAACCAATACATAAGTCTGATCCTTCTAGCTTCATGCCAGCCGTTGCCGTTTTATTACTGTCCAAATGACACATGACAAGACAGAAGTGTCACTTAAAATACAAAGAGTTCTCTACGTAGTTTTGGGATTTATTACTGTGCTGAGTGAGATTGAATTTTTAGTGACAACACTGCAAAGGACTCTGAGAGATTTGGAAGAATACAGTCAGTTTATGGAGAAGAAGCATGCATTACTGGGAATGTGGGAAAGAATAACTGAACTTGTATCATCAATCCGTATTTTTAGAACCATTTCACATTTCAGAATTTAGGCTCTGTTGGTACTGAGATACAGAATTCATATAGCTAAAATGTTACTGGTCTCTACTACAGGGAAAAGTCTGTCAAGTACTTCAACTAGTCCTTTTCATTATTGTAGCCATTCATTTATACAGAATCAAACATCTTCCACAGTTTAAGTGATAACGGTTTCTAGTAGTACTGAGAGAATACAATTGGTACTCTCGTAGTGTATTAACAATTGCAAAATTTAAATTCAAACCAGGACATCAAAATAATCTGTGTGCAAAACTATACAGAGTTAGGATTGGATAAGATACAGCAAATACCCCTTCTTTGTATGTAGCTTCTGTCAAAAACTGAGAAAGAGTTCTCTAGAAACTTCAACTAAAGAGAGTGGGTATAGAGCAGCTGAAGTAAAGGACCTTTGGTCATTCAGTAATAGTTTAATTCTTAGTTTTACATTTCCTTTTTTCATAGCCTGTCCCAAACAAAAAAAAAAAAACTTACAGCCTGTCTGGTTTTGCATTGACATTGTTCACTTTGTGTGTTGTGCCTTTACTTTGTTCCAATTTGTCTGGCCTACTCACATATGTATCTCAGTGTTTTCAAGAGACTAGCAAAAGAGGACCTTATCTAGTTGGTCCTAGAGATCCCACTATGATTAACGCAATTAACAGTAATCTGGTGAGACTGTCTTCTGTAGTTGGTGGAGGCTTGCAAACATTTTAGGAACCATTGTCTTTACATCAATAATGTAACCTCAAATAGAAACATAAAATATGTGGCACAAAAAGCAAGTGATCGAACATTCACTTTGCTGCAAGAACACCAACAAGCTGCTTTTGTTCTTCAAGAGCGAGGGAAGGATGGATGTGCCTTCTTTCCTCTTTCAGTTAGACAGGGGATCGTGCCCCAGGAAACAAGAGTTTTTCATCTCTCCTGGCTCTGGATTGTCCACCTACTCTGGCAGTATTTCTACAAGCTCTGAGCAGCTGGCTGACTGTTTGGTGAAAGTACTTATGCTCAGTAACAAAATGGAATTGTTCTCCCCATAAAAAGCTGCTACAATACTCCCCAAGCCAGTCTAAATGTCTTTCATTTTATTACATCAGGACATAAAAAAGTTTTTACTTATGTTAGTTTTAGCTGGTTTATTTGCCAAGTCCTTTGAAGTGGGTTCCTTTCTGCTTTTCTGAGTGAGCTCCCATGGTTCATTCCTCATGGTTGCTTGGTACAATGATGTGAAGAGTTTTCTCAGTATCATTCACAGAATGTAATGCACTGCACTTGCATGGTTTTCATTGAGATGTTTCATGAGATTCAAGCATGTAGAAGCTTAAGTCAGGTGCTGATGGCAAGGGTGAAGACTATGATGGTAGTCTTGAATGAACGATGCTGAAAGCTGGTTCACCTTTGGTCAAACTTTTCAGAGACAAGAAGCTTTTTTTTTTTGAACCGGTCTATTACTGAAGATCCCACAAGGAACTTCAGCTGCCAGCACAGTTTCTGCATCTAACAAGTTATTTATGGCTTAGCCTTGTTATAGGTTATACACTGAGTTTGTTTTAGAGGATTTTTTTTATGCTGCTTCTGCAAAACAATTTCTTGCTCCAGCAGCTCCCAAACTTAAATTTTAGCCCACAACACTCAGTCCACAAAACAGGGGACCAGCATGCAATTCTGAAGATCAAAGAAACAATAATTTGGGATTTTTTTCAGAATTATTTTAGGCTTGTAAAGGAATGAGACTTAATACTGGCTAAAAAACTGTAGAAACAGGCTCTTGGGAGGACAATTTTAATGCATCCCAGGTGTAATGGCATTGAAGTCAACAATTATAACATTTTTAAACTGATTCCAGTATGTTTATTTTGTAGAGAAAGTTTCCTTGCACTGTAAATCATTGTAAGATTAGTATTAATCTGACTGAAATGTCCTGAGCCATCCAATTCTCTGGTTAATTCTATTAGGCAGAATTTTCCACATGCTAGTTTGAAATGTTATCATATGATGACAAACGTAAGCTTTTTTATTGGATTTATGTAAATCCTTTCTTAACTGAAGCTGTTGAAAGGGTTCTGCTTTTGCTTATAGGATCCACACACTGAAAAGCATCACAAATACCTTGTAAGAGTCTGGCTTTTCTTCAGAAAGTCCAAGCTTTAGAACAACTGCAGATTTCAGATCAACTGCAGACTTCCAACCCTTTTTCCTATTTCAACATCACATTAGGTGGCAGAAAGCTTTCTACCTGAGCACCATCTTTACCACTATCTACTCTTAAGAAAGAATGCACTTCCAGAGAGAAATCAGGAGTGAAATGAACAGGTTTAAATCCTTGCTTATTTTAGCCCTCTCATTTTGTTATTTCCTCTTCAGATTGTACAACTTTAAGGTGTTCTCATCCAAATGGCTTTCATTCGTCGTAGTTTCTAGTTGAGAACTGGCAGATTAAAAAACTCAGTCCTTCCTGCTATACAGGTGAGCATGAGAGACAGAAGGAACAACTAAATTCTGTCTGGATGCCAACTTCCACATCTGGAGACCAGAGCAGTTAGATTCTTTGATCTCAGAAAGTTCTTAATAAAAAAACAAAACCAAAACCACACCCACCCTCCCCCCCCCAACAAAACCTAATAAAATTGTCAGCTTTTTAGAACAGTCCATTGTTTTGTTTTGTTCTGGGTTTTTTTTAGGTTCATTACACAGCAGGGCTGTGCTCCAGCTTGACATCCCAGGGCTCAGCTACAACACGTATAATAAATAACTAGTGCTGCTTGCCTTCAAGCACAGGGGTAGATCCAATGCCTGCAGTGGGGCTACTCACACTTAAAGTCCATCATATACTAAAGTGCTTTGCTGGAGTAGGGCCTCATATCTTAGATGAATAAGCTTTTCTTCAATTAATTTGCCAAGTCTCTTTCCTAAAGGTCAAAGAAAAGGCCTCTTCTATTTCCTGCTGAACTTGGTGGACCTTTTAAAAGATATTATATTCATTCTCAGTATATGTACAATAGGTATTGAACATTAGTTGACCTTAGTTACAGGAGACTCAAGAAAATAGTATAAAAGCTAAGGGTTAATTACAACACCCTAGATCTAGAACATTTTGTAAAATTTCTTTCTTATTATTTATTTAGTTGTTTTTAATTCAAAGGCAATGTTCTGTTTGGATGTGGAGATTCAAGTAACACTTTCCAAAATATGAAAGGCTAAATGCCACATTTACAATTGTTTCTGAAAAGGGTTGACCTTTATTAAAGTTACTGAGTAAATACAATTCCGAAGGTTTTGTTTCTCTTGTAAATTAAATGGTATGTTTGTAGATGGAAAGGTCAATTTTCAGTAAAGCTGAGCTTCAGAAAACATCACCTTTCTCAGCTAAATCAAAGGAGTTAATTAGTTTTACAGATCGAATACATAATATGTAATTCTCTTATCTTTGCTTGAAAATCAATTGTTTAAGGCATAAAGAGGATACACTTGTCATCATTAGGTGTAAATGTTTGCTGCAGAAGCAAATATAGACTTAGTCTGCCACACACAGCTTCATAAATGTGAGACACTGAGGTCCTCTGAGAAGTTGCATGCAAGGGAGCATGTATCCAAATCCTACCTGATATCACATTTCATGTATTTAGTAAATTTATTTCATCTTACATGAAACTTATATGAAATCTTAGATTTTGTTAACATAAAATGCACTAGGAAAATATTTCTAGGCATCAATACTGCATTGAGAACTCTGCAGTTTAATCCCTTTCCTCCTATACTGTCCTTAATTCTAATCCGTTTTTTATATTTAGTAATTTTTACAATGATTTCAACATGAGACCAGAAGTATGCATTAATAAACATCATCTAAACACCTGGGTGTATTAACTAGCAGGCGGCTGCAAGGCCTGGATTTTCCTGCCTAGGTTTGCGATAGGTCTCATACCAGTGTCTGGAGCCTTGTGGGAAGTACTGAATGTCATAGCAAACCACATTGCTGTCTTAGCTATTCATTAGAGACATTAGTATTTGCTTCTTTGGACAGGAAATTGTTGGACTAAGAGGCAGCACCTCCTGACTCTGTAGTAGCCGTCAGCCTCCCTCTTTGTACGGCTTCCCAAAATCAAAGGAGAGAACAGAACATTTTCGCTATCTTTTGTGTCTTTTTTAAACCAGCATGTTACACAAAGCTGAACTTTCCAGCAAGTTTCATGGGTGTCTCCAGAAGAAAGACATTTGAAGTAAGATATATAGAAGATGCTGGAAGAATGCAAGTCTTCAGAGAGAGGTACCACCAGCCACAGCAGGGTGACTGAAGACTGGGTTTCTTCTCCCATGCCTACTGGGGATGTCTAGAGATTTCTCATTGACCCTGCTGTTCTTGTTTTGGCCTCATCTTGTAATTTTTTTTTTTTTCATACAGTGCTCTGTATAAGTGCTATTTAGGGACTGTTATTATTTACAGCTAGGTATTATTTGCACCCTCTTTATACAGGGTATTTACCTCATAAACTTCTTCACAGAATAGGTTCTTTAGCACAAATTCCACATACCTTTGCCTTGTCTGAAGCAGCAGTACTAGTTTTATTTAAAAGTCATTTAAGTATCATTATACCTCTCTTCTCCATACAAGCAGAAAATATCAAATGTTGATATTTGTTCTCACAGAATAATGCCATGTGGGAAAAAAGAAGGGAGTCTATGATGAAGTTGTCTGAAGAGACAAGTAAAAATAAAACAGCTTGTGTCAAGCACTGAGGTTTGTAATAAGTGATGTGCTGACAACAGACACCTTCACTAAGGGAAAGGGAAACCTAAAAGATAAACGTCAAAAAATTACAGGCAGATTTTTGAAGCTGCTTCACTTTTTATTTCTTTTACTGGAAGCTAGGTGACCCAATCCTTCACAGTGCTTTTGCCACACTTAAACCTTGTAGTTGTTACAGATAATCTAACCCTTAATTTTGTACTGAACAATATTAAACTAAACAAAAGTCTCCTTGCTGTAGCAGAGAGCTGGGTCAAAGTAAACTAGGTAATTTGTACTCTGGCACAGAGGTTCAGTCAAGGCTTCAACAGCGATTGCAAATCCACAAGTACTATCTTGCAGCAGGCTCTTAACATGATTCCAGTCCTACCGCAGGAACCAAAATGGGATTTTGTAACAGTCAAATGATTTATTAACCATTTTTAATGTCCTGCTCTTACATTGAATTTTCTGGTGTGATGCGTTCTCCACATCCAAGCAACTTTGAGGCAAATAGTCAAAACTAATTATTGAATTCATCAAGGATGAAAATAAAATGGCACATTCCATACTCCTAACATGCTTTCTGTTTAAAAACATCTCCATCCAGCATATATACAGTAGGTGCACAGAGTATGGTATGAGGGCCTAGGTATTGCACGTGGATTTTATAGAGGACTCTAAAGAGGAGTTCTATAGAGGAAATACAGAGAATTTGTATGACAGTTATAGGTACTGGGCACTGAAGCAGGAGACATTAGATCATAATTTTTGTAACACTCTCAGTACTGCTGTTCCCAGTCTGCTCTTGCAATGCACAGGTAGCCAGCTCACTGCTGATCCACAGCAAGACTCTGAGCTACTTTGTGCTCTCCTTTGCTTCTCTTTATGTATCTACAGAGCAGCTCTGTAGCAAACCTGTGCCCTCTAGCTTATTAAAACACTCATTTAAAAAGTACAGCCCCTTAGGTGACATTACAGATGTTGAAACACATATAAAGGTTGTAAAGGATACTAGAATTTTGGGACCGCTGTGGGCATTCAATTGAAGCAGATAATCAGTGGGCTCAAGTAACTACGCTCTGCCAGTGCAGCCAATATATCATAGCAAAACATAGAGCTGTATGAATGCTGGGATCTTCAATCAGATATCGCTCATTTGAAAATGGAGCTGTGCAACAGTGGCCCTATCTCTTGTACTCATTTTTCTTGGAGCAGCAGTCTGACATTTCAAAAGATGAGAAGTACCTTTCAGCTTGAATAAACTCAGAAATCTATCTGTAAACACATTTGGCCTCATCTTGAGAAATGTCAGATTTCTGGAATGAACAGCATGGGTACAATATTTGTGTCAGAATTTAGATGGCCACATGTAAGAAAGCAGCCATGGTTGCAACATTTTATACTGCATTTTTTTGCAAGTACAATAGCTATGCAAAGAAATGCACATTACACTCAACATCTTTGTCCTACTCTACCAATAAAATGGTTGCAAAAATAAGTAAATGACTGAGTCAGTAGGAGGAGGGAAAGCTTCTTTCACCTCCTTCTCAGCCTCATTGTAATCAGGTCTCTGACTTGCTGGGTTTCCATGGAGGAATTCTTCCTGACATTAGATGACAATCACTGTGTTCATTCATTATCGTTATTCATTGTTGGGGTTCCAGTATTGTCACCTAAAATCAAGTCCTTGCTGTGTTGAGTATTATACACAGAAAATGGCAGTTCTTGCCCTGAAAAGCTTTCAGCCCAGAGAGACAAAACAAATGTGAAGTGAACGACAGCCTACAAACAGCATTAGTGCCACTGCGTGATTTGTGTGTGTGTTTACAGCAGTGGTTTTCAGCCTGCGGTTTGTGAGCCCCAGAGGGTAGTGGTCTATAAGGGATTCAAGAAAGGTAACTGAGAAAAAAAAAACAACAGAAAAAGGCCTAAATTCACCTCACACAAATCTCTGCTTCCTCTGGAAAGCGTCTAGGGCCTTTATACTGAAAACATCTGAAAATCATTGTATACAGATTGCCACAATCAAGCCTGTCATTTATTACACCCTGAGACACATCTGCTTACACATCCGGCTACTGCTTCAGTAGCAGCCAGTAGCCAGTAGTAGCCAGTAGCCAGTCTAGCCCCAGCCTGCTTCTGGTCCAACTAGTGTGGCATGGAGAAGACCCAGCAACGTGCTGTCCCTCCAGGCTTGCCACACCATGAGACCCTGTGCTCAGAGAAGCCCTGAAGATTTGCAAGCAGCACACTCACACCACAGCCCCTCAATCTGCCATTAACACCCTCTTCTCTCTTCTCCTTGTTATGTAGGATTTACCTAGGAAGATAAAAAACTCCCATCTTGAGTCTTCAAATGGACTTAAGGTGTCCTTAGTACTTGCTTTCCTCTTTCCTCCAATGCAGGTAACCAGAGAGCAAAATACCTGCCAGCGAACTGCAGTTTAAGCTACCAAGTTAATCTGCTTGAAAAATACTCAATTGCAGAAGAACCTATCTGTCTTAAGACTCCTAGAGAGCATGAACTTTGGCAACAGGTCTGGCAGCGTTACCAGAGATGACATTCCCTGGCTACTGCATACAAGAGCGAGCCACACACAGAGGAGAACTTGGTTTCTGAACTCAGGTGTTTTATTAAAGCCAGGGTATCTCAATGGTTGTGGATTAGCCCTCCAAACCGCACATGGTACTATTCTGTATTTTTCATAAAGTAATTCATTCTCTTACAATCCTTCAGAGAATAAAATTTCCACTGACCCAATAAAATATGTTAAAATTACTTATAATGACACTGCTTAGGATTAGGTAGGAAGCCGTTGTATCACAGTTTACAGAGCTAATGGCCACTATTGAGTGTGCATATTGTAAACCATAATGAAATGAGGAAAAATTACTTTCAGATGCATTTTCACTCCGTATTTTGTAATAACAACAATATATCAACCCTTCTAATATTCTTTTCTTATGATTGAGTAGACCTATTTGGTTTGTTAATGTACACAGGTAAATCTTACAGTATCATTTGGCAACTGTAATGTTCAAGCTGGATTGCTCTTATTTCTCTGCTTCCTCCCTTGAAATATCACCTTGTGCTAAGACAGAGGAGCAATACGGGTGACACGCAAGAAATCAGCATCCACTCTGAGAACGTGAGAACATTCCTGCTTCCTCCAACACCTGCTTTGCCTTATGGCCACAATCGTTTGGCTATTTATCCTGCAAATATGTCCAGATATGGGATGATATGATTCCTTTTCCATTTCTTTTTCTAAAATTTTTGATTTTCACCCAGAATTTCACCATTTATTTTGGCCAATGCTTCTGTCTTACTCTCTTCTTTGTTGCTTTAGTTTCTGAAGGACGTGTATATGTACATATACTCATTTTTCCTGCAGAGCAGATAACAGAGACCCAGTAACATCTTTGTTGTTGGTACAAATTAAAACTTGGCCTTGCTCAAATATATTCAGATCTAAGAAAGATCAGATACTAAAATGAATAGTATAACCCATCTGTACTAGTGAAATATCAGATCAAAGCCCTATGTAGATGCATCTATAAATTGGAGATAGCCCACAGATAAACCAACATCCAACTTTTATAACTGCATACTATTTATTCTGGAAATGCAACCTTAAGTCTTGATCAAATGCTTCTCATATTTATGCCCTCATTTCCCTTAAATGGAATTACTCCAATGAGAAAGGCAAACAATGTGCAAGATTACAGGATTTCTTAAGGAAGGACTCAAAATACATCCTCTAGTACCAAGTAAGACAGCAATACCTCACAATATGCTTAAAAAGCAGAAAACAATCAGAAAAATTCATCAAATGAAACAACCCAAAGTGCAAAATCACATATGTTAAATCTTCAAAACAGAAATGTTTTCAGACCAACATACACAGATAGCGCCACCCCAGGAGTCTTAAAGTGAATAAGCTCTCTCTCAAACAGTAATAGTAAGTTTAACACACTTTGCAAATCTGAGAAAATATCAAACAGCTGGTGATTGCCAACATGATCCCAATACTTTAGGAGGATGATGTAGAGAATAACAGATTGATTAGTCTGATATCAATACTGGCTGAAATAAACAGTTCATTCAGGACTGGGTCCAAAAGCATCCAAACCTAAAAACGTAATAAATGCCAGCCAGCATTCCTAGAAGACGAGTCTTTTTATTTTGGCAGGAATGTCTGCCTGGTTGATAATGGCAACTCTCTTGAGGTGAGGTACTGAATTCTTCAAGGTATTTGAGTTAGCACCACATCAAAATTTGATTTTAAAATGCTCATAACAACAACATAAAACAGGACATCTTAGATGGATTACTGGCCCAGTGACAGATCACAGAAAACAGTTGTTACTGAGCTGGTATCAACTTTCTTGCTTTTGTTGGTAATGCTTAAGGACTGGTTTGTGTTACAACAAACTCCAGTATTTTAAACAGTTGGCAGCAAGGAGGGGCTGCTGTTGCAATGTGATCTGAGTCACCCGATAAAATAATCACAAACCAACACAATGTTTTTAATTGTGTACAAATACGCATCTATCCAGAACATGGATGAAAGTGATACCTAAGGATTAGGAATTTCACCTCTTGTCCACCTGATGCAGAGCAGCTCTTGAGTTACCTCAGATGAGCTTTCACTGGGTTCTGCAGAAGTACCATCTAATATGATCCTCGGATGAATAAAAGGAGGAGGAATTATCAAAGGAGCTTATCCTTCTTAACAGCAATAGCAAGAGCAGTATTAGAGCCTGGCATCTACATTTGAGAAAAAATGCTAAAACCACTTAAGGAAGTGAAGGGAAGCCACAGGACTAGGACATGAACCTGTCTGCCTCCTGCTCTTATTACAGGGGTAATTAAATACTGGAGCAGGTGGTAGACTCACTATCTCTGCAGCCTTCAAAACAAGATTAGATAATTCTTTATGAGTTTGATTTTTTTCCAATCGCCTTTCCTAAGGTGCTACACTATATGCCAGTCTATGGGTTGTCTAGGATATGGAAACTCTTCAACATATGTATGCAGAATGTTAGACCAGATAGCATCAGACTGTTCAAAAAGTTTTTGAGTCTTCTTCCTCCCTATTTGTGAGAATTGTTCTTCATAAAGATGCTGAGTAAAATTAGATATGACGTGATCTGATGTGACCAACACATCTGAAGGAACCAGGAATGCCACAATCACTAATGCACGTTGCAAAAAGTGTGTTTATCTTGTTTGCTTCTTCTGAACCATTCTGTGCTCTGCACATGGGAGCACAAAAAAATAATTGTGGTAAAGTCCAGCTCAGACCCAGGACTGCCTGGATGGAACAAACACAGGTGGAGTTCAGAGAAGGTAAAGGAACTAAGTAGCATAGGAGAGCTGCAGACATGGATTCTTTGGAGACTTTAATATCACAAGTAGTCCCCATGGAATACATGAAACAGTGAGAATGAAAAGAAGCAATTCCCAGCCTGTAGGCCATCTTCCAAGGCAAGCTTTAAAGCTAGAATTCATCTCACCTAGTGTTAAACATCTAAAAGATCAGCATTGGTCAAAGCAAAATTATTTGAAGCTCTTTTCTATACATTTCCAGGAGACAGATACCACCAGAAGGCAATCCATATTTCCCTAAAAATTAAGTCCAAAAAAGATGGAATTAATCACCTTGTGATACCTCTTGGCCATATGGAAGCCTAGCTGAGTTTACACTGGAAGTCTACTTTCTGGATGGATAAAGTGAGATGAACCCCATGCTAAATATATCTTCTCCAAAGCATAGCATTAGTAATGTTTCTGAATGAAATGGTCAAAAATATGTTAATGTTAGCAAAACAACTCATTTTGCTCTTCTCTTATGCTTCTCTGAGCCACATTCATGCTGTTTTAGTGGAAAGGTCCCAAAACGTCATCAACCTGGGATAGATATTCTCTACTGTTTGGTTTTGGTTGCCTTTTTTTTTTTTTACTTTACACTCAATAATTTAAAATTGTCAAACCAAAGAACAGGAAACATCTTCCAGCAGAAAGTGATATATCTAATACTATATATTCAATACACCTGCAAGGGGAGTGTGTCTGAGAACTGCAGACCATGTTGCAGCTTTGCCTGACATGAAGCACAACTGAGTGCTGCTCTGCACATCACGAGGGGGAGAGCGTCCACATACTCAGTGTGGGTCGCACAAACACAGGTGCTGACACTTCTCAAAACGTTCAGTGAAATTCATCTTTGCTTGGAACTAAAAAAGCCTCTTGTTCATGTACACTGAAAAATAAACTTTGCAGGCCACAGAGGTAGGGTGTGGATTTCATTTCAGTGAGGTGGATGCATTTTTACAGTATTTATCTACCTCTAATATAATACAATTTTTTTTTTTTTAGCCTTTAGATACACTTCATTTTGAAACTGAGATTTTAGTCTCCTTGATTTATTGGGCTTATTGGGTAATGGAGCTTCTTTGATCCTTTAAACCAAAGTGAAATGGAAGACAGACCTGGAAAGGGCTAGCCCAGATGAGATTTGGCAAGGAATCAATATTTTACAGTTTAAATATGTATTAATCCATGGCAGAACTAAACCATTTTCACTTTTTATACAGACAATATTTTACCCTTGTGAAAGTGTATAAAAAGTGCATATTAGGGAGTTATTTTGTTGAATGTTATTTATGATACACTTATCTCATTGGGGAAAAGCAAGAACTAGTGAGATCTGCCCAGGGAAAAATTATTGGGTGGTAGTTTCAAAAGAGCTTGAAAGATTTAGACAGTCAATTCCCAGTGAATTGGGAGTTATGACAGGAGTTATGGCTCTAAATCATATAAGCAGTTTTGAAAACCCAGCTCCGCCTTCCCCCTTTATCTTTAATTGAGTTCATTTGTCTTTGATTTGCGTATTGTGACATTCTCAGGCAATTTGAAGCTGCTTCAGAAATAACAGGCAAAATACACACATAGTCTTCTGCTGTTAGAGGTACTGCCCCATGGACTAGAGTTGGGCTGATGGTGGGCTCTCTACTTTACTCCCTTGTTGAACCCACAAAGGAAGCAGTGCCTTCATGTTGTGGACCATCAGGTGTGGAAGTGGAGGTAACAGAGAATGTCACCAACAGAAGCTGGATTGCGAGACAGCAGCTCTGGCAACTAAACAAATACACTCCTGGGCTCCCAGCTGAATGGCCTGGTATGGCTCCTGCCTTCCACCCACAGAGGCTGCAGGTCCATCAGAAGTGACCAACAGCAGGACTTTGGTCTTACTCAGCTTTAGAACAAACAAGCTCCTTCCTAAACTGAGTTCCAAGCATTTGCCTGATTAAATATCCAACCAAAAGTACTCTTAGTCTCTGAAGGGCTTTTTTAAATGACCAAAAATCTCCAACCCAACCAGAAATACTGTTAGTACCTGAAAGGGTTTTGTAAAAAAACCAATAAAAAAGTAACAAAAAAAAAATTACAGTGGTACTTGTACCTCCTACTTTAACAATGCTTATAGTATTGATAAAATGATAAATGATGTGATTATATCTTAAAGGAAAATTGAAACCGAACACAGATCTTTTCATTTAACCATTCTGCTTTGAACCAGCCATTTCAATTCCAATTTCCTTTTAGTGAAGAGCTCTAAAATAAGAACTATAGAAATAACTGCAGCATATCCTTTACTTCTTTTGGACAATCTGGAACAACCATCCATAATGTACTCCTAGCAAAGTAGAAAAACGAGGAGTTTTTTAACGAGAAAAACCAAGACTGTACAATTGTGGCATGGAGAAACATCTGATATAACTTCAAATTAAGTCCTAGCTAGGTAAAATTAGAACCTAACAAGATTCAAAATAACTAGAAGAAGGTTTCAAGGCAAGGTCATAAACAGATAAACTGGACACCAGAGAAATGTGTAACTTCTAGACTTAGACCTAAGTTCACTTTAGACACCAATTTTTCTGCATTACTGAAACATAAGGTTTATTTTTCTTTCATCCTTAACTTTACCTCAGTAAATAATTTTCCTTTTTTTGACATCTTTATAGAAGCCTCATTTGCACACTGACTCTATATAATTACTAACATAATTATTTAACATTTATATAGCAGCAGTATGGTCATACGAGATCAGGGAAAATGGATCTTCAGTACATCCAGAAAGAAAAGAAATACTTCCCCAGAGAAGGTACCAAGTCTTATATCTTACTGTTTATAATATATACCAGGTTTTTAAAAAGTCAGAAGGCTATGGCACAGGTGCATATGTGACAGATATCAATAGCTGACACAAGCAAAGACATGAACCCTGATATTTCTATTTCATGGGTGAAAAGCTGAAACTGAAAAATAGACTTGCCCAAAATCACAGAGGGAGTAGATGAGAGGACAGAGCTGATAGTTTGCCTGCCTGAATCCGAATCCAAGACATTAGTCATAAAATTAGAGTGAAAGATTTCTGTAATAAATTGTAACATTAATATAAGTAAGCCTGAAACCATTTAAAATTCTTCAAAAGACCACACACTTGCAACTAAATATTTACTAATATATGAACTTTCTCAAAGAAAATGCCCCCTCTCTCTCTTCCTGTTAACCCTCAATTACAATTTGGGGTTACAAAAAAAAAGAATTATGCCTTCTCATTCATATGTATCATAAACAAATGTACTCTTTTGTTCTACTTGACTTAGAATCAGTCTTCAGTATTGGAAAACAAAGTTCTGACTCACTGATCCCATCTTCTCCCTTACCTGAGCTGCGCTGTCTTTCTACTAAATATTGTCCTGTTCCTGTTTTCTTTCCAGGGTGGTTCTTCCAGCCAGGGTACAATCCTGTCTGTGGGTGTTACACACTCTGCACACCACCTGGCTGGCTTTCTCAGGGGGCAGCTGTGTAATATGCCATGTACAAATGCTGTATAATATCCATGCTCATCAACCTTGTTGCAGAGGGGAATATGTCTGCATCAAATTATGAAGTCCGCTTTGTGTCTGGGCTAAAATACCAATCCTGTAGCTTCATTAGTTCTTACATGCCCCAGGCAGCCTGTTATACTATTCTATTCTCTGATAAGCCTTATTAGATCTTTTGTTCTGAAATCTTATGATTTAAACTAGATATATTTGGTAATATGTCTAGAGGCAGCTACTCTCATCCGAGTATCATCAATACACATAACTCCATTGAAATTATATGACTTGAAGAAAACAAATAATGTAGAAATGGTCTTAACATTGTTGTAAGGGATACCTGCCAAAGGTACAGGAGATGGGAGGGGTTCTGTATCTGGCACGTAAGGTGATATTTTACATTTTAAGCTACAGTGCATGACATCTTGATCACAGTGTAGTGACGGGCAAAGCTCCCACCATTTCAATGAGGTTAGGATTTCAGTCCATATGTAAAGCTAGTAACATTTATAACATCCATGGTAAACTATACTAGTTGATTGTTCATCCCGAAATACATGGATTTGAAGGTTCTCAGTACTGAATATTGCTTCTATAAAGGGAAAAGTGGCACGAATGACCCTCTTGGTAAGATGGAAAAAATCCTTTGCATGACTATTGGTTTCTGATGTGAAAGCATTAAAACCTGCATGCAAACTAAGATTCCCCCTTGACACAGCAGGGAACTTCTGTATGTGCTGTCTTATGGAAAGATGGGGTTCAGATTTATCCCTTCCTGAAAAAGATAAATGTACACAGAGTGACAGATGGAGCCAATGTCCCTTTTAATCTCAGGTGAAAGGACACTTGACCAAGCATAGAAGAGTTTTTAAGACTGTTGTAACTTGGGATCAGTTGTGAGTGGCTCACATTGGTTTCACAGTAGGACTGTGAATTGAGGGGCAGGACTACATGTATATTTGGCACATTGTTCTCTTAGGAGAACCTCTACCAAGCAGCTTAGGGCTGGAGAAATCAAGTTTCATCTTAATAGCATAGTATGAGAACATTTGCTGTAGACAAGAGAGTGAGTCCATGCAACTGTTTTTGTGAAAGTGGGAGCTAAAGGACCACCAGACAACCATGAATCGAGCTTTCTTTGCCTATGTGGAAATATAAGACATTTTGTCCTGTTTTATTTATGTAGTAGGTTGTATTTATTTGTTTTGTGTTTTGGCATATTTATACAAGTGACATTCATCTATATAATTTTATTTTTTAAATAGGAGGATAGATATGTATATAAATATGAATTCTATATTTACTTCGTAAGGCATTTATAATTGCTGCTATATTTCTTATTTACTTATTATACTTTGCGATGAAGCAAAATACCAGACAGAAATACCAAATGAGCATCCTGCTCCTTGCTCAGAAGGTGCTCCTTACTGCCTGTATCTGTGGCTCCTGACTTCTGTTCTTCCCAGTCTTGGAAAGCTGATGCATGCCTGTCCCTAGCAAATGCTGTTTTCTCACTTGAAAGCATACCGAAAGCAACCAAGTGCAAGGTAACTGTACTGAAAACATCAAATTTTGTATTGCCATATTTTCTTATCAGTTATTATGCTGATCTCTAAATGCTATATATAAATGAACCATATCTAAGACAGGGCACAGGCCAACATATAATGACAATACCTTGGAAGGTAACTGTTCGTGGTTTTTCTTAATGTGTGCACGTTTCATAACAGCAAAACAGCAGCTGTCTGAAATTTCCTAGTGATTAAAGACAAGCCTTCTTCCCTCCCCCCCATCTAATACTTATTTAAGCAGTGATGACTGACAGGGAGGACTTTCCCCGCAGTTAATTGCCAGATAAGCTAAGTCATGGCACACTTAACTGAAAAGCAGCTGCTTCTCCATCAGTCGTTATTGCTTAAATACAGCCAAAATTGGTGCATTTTCAATTCCCGAGTAACACCTGCAGGCAACATGCCTTTAAAATGTGCATATAATAGGACAAATATACAGACAGAGTAGCAGGTATATTTACGTGAATACTATCTTTCTGTGAAATCAATTGAAGGATCTTGTGTGTATTACCAATGTAGGGAGGTAGAAGAGTGAAAAGAAAAACCACATGCTGATCCATCAAGGAGTTTTCTCAGAAGCCTTTTTGTTTGATGGAGTGTGGGGAAGATTGCTGCTTTCTACAGACAGAGATGCTAATATGATAACCAAACATTTTGGGTTAGGTAACCCTGGGACAAATATTAAGTATTAAAACCAGGAAATGACATGAGCTCTGGGATAATGGTTTGAATCAGTTCTTGAAAGTATTTTTCCCAGCAGTCTGCTTGTGGTATTTTCCTGACAGATAATACCCTCTAAGTAGCCAGCCGGTGATGTGCATGTTTCAATGGTTCCAGTTCAGATCTGGTGAACCTGGTCCATTTCCATTTGTGTTAAGGTTAATCTCAGACACTTGGTTAGGCACTGGAAAGGCCAAGGCCCTGGCAGATGCTCCCGCTCTATTTTTCAAAGGAAGTGGAAACTTGTAGTGATGGCATACAAGAAACAACAGTAATTTTTACTGCTACACCAACATGTATGAGAGGTCTCTCATTATTCAGAGCATTCTTAGTTTTTGAAGGCTTCAAAGTCAAGATACTTGCTATAAGAAAGGTAATCAAATAATTTGCTGGGAATCTCAGCCAGTCAGGAGTTTCAGCTTTTTTTCAGCTGTATGCTCACTTTTGTCTCAAGCTGAATACTAAAAGTTGAGGCACTAATTTGAACATCTTCCTCATTTTATATTAGTTACACGGTCAAGCCCAGGTACTCACTGTCAGTTTTCACTTAGATTTTGTTCTCAATGCTCCTGTTGTTCTACTGCCCCACTTTAATGGGATGGGAATTAAAGGTTTCAATCAGAACCAGGTCAAGGAAAAAACTTACATTTCTGTTTGCCATTTGTCAAGACCCAGAAGTTATTAATCTTCCCTTTTTTTAACAGTTTTGCCAGGCATTAATTCTCCATAAACTCAGATTTAAACAGCACTATTAGAAGTACTTTACTTTAGCCCTCTTACAGTACTTTAAAATATTTTATGCAGCTTCAGCAGTAAACCTAGCCAGAATCTGCTAAACTTCATGGCTTCCCCTTTAATTTTCCAGTCACTCTTGTCCTTGGTATGCCTTTTTTAAGGAATGAAAATGACAATACCTACAAAGGCATTGAATCCTGCCGCTTCTTGTGTGTGTTCCCCAACCCCTAGTTTCTCTAACTTTAACAGGGAAATGCCTAGCAAATGTCACTTTTAGGATCCTTCCTCAACAAAGAGCACAGCTAGAGACCTTTGTAGCACACAATGAATGCCCAGCTTGTGTTTGAATGATAAATAGAATCATAGAATGGTTTGGGTTGGAAGGGACCTTAAAGATCATTGAGTTCCAACCCCCCTGCCCTGGGCAGGGA